>CM076976.1:2175200-2363628 GCA_039105355.1 Benthosema pterotum | reverse complement strand
AAACAAATCAAAAGACAAAAGACAAGTGGGTCTCGACGATGACTTTTATTTGGGCCGACATTTCTGGTGACCCAAAAGCTTCCTTCAAGTAATGTGGGGGGAAAGACGCTCGAGCTTTGTCGTGTGGAGATTAGATGTACTCTAATATAAAAATACGTATGCGTTAATATCCACAGAATAGAGAAGAAGTACGTCTAAATGCGTCTCTTTATTCCTTAGTTTTTAGAAACATCAGACTCTTGTGATGCACCTGCACACTCATCATCAGTAAAGTTACCTGGGGTCCTTCTTGGGGTGTTTCGGGTCTTTCATTGCTTTACACTTAAGTTGGATCGTTCGGATCTACTCGATCGTTAGTGGTTTATGGTGAAGCACGTGAGCAGAAAGCAGTGTCGCGTGTCGTGACGACTCACGAGCACTTTGGTGGGAGATGGTGAAGGGCGCGGGGACCCAGACTTTCTTCAGAGAGGCAGGTAAGGCTAGGGACGACAGACGCACGTTGGGCTGCAGAAAAGACTACAAAGGTATTTCAATCTCCAGCAACAAGAAATAGAAGAGGGGGAGCAATGTACGAGGTTGTTCCTTAGGAACATTGGTAACCCAAGGGAGTGTCGACGATGACTTTTTTGGGCCGACATTTCGGGTGACCCAAGGGAGTGTCGACGATGACTTTTTTGGGCCGACATTTCGGGTGACCCAAGGGAGTGTCGACGATGACTTTTTTGGGCCGACATTTCGGGTGACCCAAGGGAGTGTCGACGATGACTTTTTTGGGCCGACGTTTTCGGGTGACCCAAAAGCTTCTTTCAAGTAAATGTGGGGGGAAAGACGCTCGAGCTTTGTCGTGTGTCGGGTGTTTGAATGAAGCAGTCCCAGATGATGTGCTTTTACTCCATGGTTTGACACTTTTGGAAGAGTTTGAAGAAAGGCAAGTCCCCCGCAACGACGGGCTTCCCTCGGAATTCTATGTGACCTTCGACCCAAGAAGGCACCAGGGAAACCACAACTAGGACTGCCATCCCCAAGGTGAAGGTGCTACTCCGAAACCATTGGCCGGGCATCGCTTCTCGGCCTTTTGGCTAAGATCAAGTGTAGTATCTGTTCTTATCAGTTTAATATCTGATACGTCCCTATCCGGGGACCATATATTAAATTGATTTTTGCAACCGGGGAGATGGAATAGGGGCTTGCTCCGTCCACTCCACGCATCGACCTGGTATTGCAGTACCTCCAGGAACGGTGCACCCCCTTCTACTTGTCAAGTAAACGCCTCCTATTAGTCCATACAACCTTTTGGGTTTGTGTTTTTTTTTTTTTTTTTTTTTTTTTTTTTTTTTTTTTGTTTGTTTTTTTTTTTTTTTGTTTGTTTTTTTTTTGTTTTTTTTTTTTTTGTTTTTTTTTTGTTTTTTTTTTCTTTTTTTTGTTTCTTCTTCTTTTTCCTTTCTTTTTTTTTCTCTTTCTTTTTTTTCCCTCATCAACATCATGTCCAGTTATGTTTATTTTCCTAAAGCGCAGTCTCTAGTACTGTTCAAAACAATGAAAAAGGAGCATTGTCTACAAGTTTTCAATCCTACTGTAGAAACAATCAAAAGACAAAAGACAAGTGGGGTCTCGACGATGACTTTTATTTGGGCCGACATTTCTGGTGACCCAAAAGCTTCCTTCAAGTAATGTGGGGGGAAAGACGCTCGAGCTTTGTCGTGTGGAGAATTGATGTACTCTAATATAAAAATACGTATGCGTTAATATCCACAGAATAGAGAAGAAGTACGTCTAAATGCGTCTTTATTCCTTAGTTTTTAGAAACATCAGACTTTTGTGATGCACCTGCACACATCATCAGTAATGTTACCTGGGGTCCTTCTTGGGGTGTTTCGGGTCTTTCATTGCTTTACACTTAAGTTGGATCGTTCGGATCTACTCGATCGTTAGTGGTTTATGGTGAAGCACGTGAGCAGAAAGCAGTGTCGCGTGTCGTGACGACTCACGAGCACTTTGGTGGGAGATGGTGAAGGGCGGGACCCAGACTTTCTTCAGAGAGGCAGGTAAGGCTAGGGACGACAGACGCATGTTGGGGCTGCAGAAAAGACTACAAAGGTATTTTAATCTTCAGCAACAAGAAATAGAAGAGGGGGAGCAATGTACGAGGTATTTCCTTAGGAACATTGGTAACCCAAGGGAGTGTCGACGATGACTTTTTTGGGCCGACATTTCGGGTGACCCAAGGGAGTGTCGACGATGACTTTTTTGGGCCGACATTTCGGGTGACCCAAGGGAGTGTCGACGATGACTTTTTTGGGCCGACATTTCGGGTGACCCAAGGGAGTGTCGACGATGACTTTTTTGGGCCGACATTTCGGGTGACCCAAAAGCTTCTTTCAAGTAATGTGGGGGGAAAGACGCTCGAGCTTTGTCGTGTGTCGGGTGTTTGAATGAAGCAGTCCCAGATGATGTGCTTTTACTCCATGGTTTGACACTTTTGGAAGAGTTTGAAGAAAGGCAAGTCCCCCGGCAACGACGGGCTTCCCTCGGAATTCTATGTGACCTTCGACCCAAGAAGGCACCAGGGAAACCACTACTAGGACTGCCATTCCCCAAGGTGAAGGTGCTACTCCGAAACCATTGGCGGCATCGCTTCTCGGCCTTTTGGCTAAGATCAAGTGTAGTATCTGTTCTTATCAGTTTAATATCTGATACGTCCCCTATCCGGGGACTATATATTAAATTGATTTTTGCAACCGGGAGATGGAATAGGGGCTTGCTCCGTCCACTCCACGCATCGACCTGGTATTGCAGTACCTCCAGGAACGGTGCACCCCCTTCTACTTGTCAAAGTCATT
Organism: Benthosema pterotum; assembly: GCA_039105355.1. Lineage (NCBI taxonomy): Eukaryota > Metazoa > Chordata > Actinopteri > Myctophiformes > Myctophidae > Benthosema > Benthosema pterotum. The sequence goes on along the minus strand of CM076976.1, from coordinate 2,360,788 downwards.
CGCTCCTATTTGGTCAAAACGTCAGACTCTTCTGATGCACCTGCACACCTCATCAGTAGTGTTACCTGGGGTCCTTCTTGGGGGTGTTTCGGGTCTTTCATTGCTTTAAACCTAAGTTTGATCGTGCACACCTCATCAGTAGTGTTACCTGGGGTCCTTCTTGGGGTGTTTCAGGTCCTTCATTGCTTTAAACTTAAGTTTGATCGTTCGGATCTACCCGATCGTTATTGGCTTATGGTGAACCACGTGAGCAGAAGGCAGTGTCGCGTGTCGTGACGACTCACGAGCACTTTGGTGGGAGATGGTGAAGGGCGGGACCCAGACTTTCTTCAGAGAGGCAGGTAAGGCTAGGGACGACAGACGCATGTTGGGGCTGCAGAAAAGACTACAAAGGTATTTTAATCTTCAGCAACAAGAAATAGAAGAGGGGAGCAATGTACGAGGTATTTCCTTAGGAACATTGGTAACCCAAGGGAGTGTCGACGATGACTTTTTTGGGCCGACATTTCGGGTGACCCAAGGGAGTGTCGACGATGACTTTTTTGGGCCGACATTTCGGGTGACCCAAGGGAGTGTGGACGATGACTTTTTTGGGCCGACATTTCGGGTGACCCAAAAGCTTCTTTCAAGTAATGTGGGGGGAAAGACGCTCGAGCTTTGTCGTGTGTCGGGTGTTTGAATGAAGCAGTCCCAGATGATGTGCTTTTACTCCATGGTTTGACACTTTTAGAAGAGTTTGAAGAAAGGCAAGTCCCCCGGCAACGACGGGCTTCCCTCGGAATTCTATGTGACCTTCGACCCAAGAAGGCACCAGGGAAACCACTACTAGGACTGCCATTCCCCAAGGTGAAGGTGCTACTCCGAAACCATTGGCGGCATCGCTTCTCGGCCTTTTGGCTAAGATCAAGTGTAGTATCTGTTCTTATCAGTTTAATATCTGATACGTCCCCTATCCGGGGACTATATATTAAATTGATTTTTGCAACCGGGAGATGGAATAGGGGCTTGCTCCGTCCACTCCACGCATCGACCTGGTATTGCAGTACCTCCAGGAACGGTGCACCCCCTTCTACTTGTCAAAGTCATTCGCTCCTATTTGGTCAAAACGTCAGACTCTTCTGATGCACCTGCACACCTCATCAGTAGTGTTACCTGGGGTCCTTCTTGGGGGTGTTTCGGGTCTTTCATTGCTTTAAACCTAAGTTTGATCGTGCACACCTCATCAGTAGTGTTACCTGGGGTCCTTCTTGGGGTGTTTCAGGTCCTTCATTGCTTTAAACTTAAGTTTGATCGTTCGGATCTACCCGATCGTTATTGGCTTATGGTGAACCACGTGAGCAGAAGGCAGTGTCGCGTGTCGTGACGACTCACGAGCACTTTGGTGGGAGATGGTGAAGGGCGGGACCCAGACTTTCTTCAGAGAGGCAGGTAAGGCTAGGGACGACAGACGCATGTTGGGGCTGCAGAAAAGACTACAAAGGTATTTTAATCTTCAGCAACAAGAAATAGAAGAGGGGGAGCAATGTACGAGGTATTTCCTTAGGAACATTGGTAACCCAAGGGAGTGTCGACGATGACTTTTTTGGGCCGACATTTCGGGTGACCCAAGGGAGTGTCGACGATGACTTTTTTGGGCCGACATTTCGGGTGACCCAAGGGAGTGTCGACGATGACTTTTTTGGGCCGACATTTCGGGTGACCCAAGGGAGTGTGGACGATGACTTTTTTGGGCCGACATTTCGGGTGACCCAAAAGCTTCTTTCAAGTAATGTGGGGGGAAAGACGCTCGAGCTTTGTCGTGTGTCGGGTGTTTGAATGAAGCAGTCCCAGATGATGTGCTTTTACTCCATGGTTTGACACTTTTAGAAGAGTTTGAAGAAAGGCAAGTCCCCCGGCAACGACGGGCTTCCCTCGGAATTCTATGTGACCTACGACCCAAGAAGGGACCAGGGAAACCACTACTAGGACTGCCATTCCCAAGGTGAAGGTGCTACTCCGAAACCATTGGCGGCATCGCTTCTCGGCCTTTTGGCTAAGACTGCGGTCGCCTCAGTTTATAGGTGTAGGTTGAGTCTCTTTGTGGCTCAACCTGTCCTAGTTTTGAGGTAAATTGTGTTTGTTTTGTGCCCTTTTGTGTGTTTTGTGCTCTTGTTGAAAGGATCTTTCGTATCATCTGCGAGGTAAAGCTTGTGACCAGTCAGAGGTGTAAGGTAAGTGGTTTTAAGTTTTTAGCTACCCCGTTTTGGGTGTTTTTAGCTTTTAAGCTTTTAGCCTTTTACTTTCTACCTTTTAACTGGTCTTATGGTTTTTTAATTGTATATAGTATTTATTGGTTTTAGCCGTTTTTAGGTGGAGGTGCCTCCAACATGTCGGCTCGTGCCGGCATGCGGAGGCACCACACCATTCGCTTTCACCTCGCTGATGATAACTTAAAATCATTGTCCAGGACAGACTTCTCTAAGAAGTTTGTCCTGGGGGCAGCTAAAACACCTGTAGCTGACATCAACTGCCTGTTCAAACTCCCGTTGAGCACCGGCTTTGATGTTAGCTTTACCAGTTTCCATACAAAAAGGAGTTTTCTTGAACGGTATGGAAACGTAAAAGACCAGTTTAACGGCTTCCGACTTGAAGAACTGAATGACGCTACTGAAAAAGTGGTAACCGTCAGGATGTTCAATGAAATGGTCAGGAAAGACGATATTAAAGAATGGCTGGCTAGATTTTGTACTCTGAAATCCGAGCCTATGGAAGTGAGAGACGCTGATGGCATTTGGGACTGCAGCTGGAGGGTCCGGGTGAAACAACTCCCGGACCCCCAGGGCTACCAGGCCTGAAGCAGATCCCTTCTGTAATAGTGTTGGGAGAAAACAGAGGCTACATCCACTACTTTGGCCAACCCAAACTCTGCCGAAAATGTGGTGAGTTTGGTCACTTGGCTGAGGCATGCAAGAATGTTGTATGTAGAAAATGTAGAGGAATTGGACATGTTTTTGAAGACTGTACCAATGGCAGAAGCTGTAATCTCTGTGGAGCAAAATCCCATCTCTTCAGAGATTGCCCAAAATCCTATGCCAACAAAGCCAAAGAGGCTGCTAAAGATGGCCGAACAAACATTTCGGCTAACAAAGCTAATGTGGCTAACAGTGCTGACACACAAACAGATGCAGTTGGAACCAATCACCAGATTCCCCCACAGAGCCTTGTGGTTGGTGGACCGGAATCAGGTGAGGCAGCAGAGGAGGTGGAGCCTGTTATCACCCCACCAGAGGGCGTGGTCGAGGAAGATGGGGTGATACAGGCAGGAGGCAGAGCTGGAGAGGAGAGGGCAGTGCCAGTGGGGGCCAACAGTCACAGGAGTGTTGAGTCTGATGAGACCGGCAGCCTGTTGACTGTTACGTCAGAGGTGGTGGAGGAGAGTGGAGTGAGTGAGGGCCAATCCAGCGACGCCTCACACCCCAATGCTCAGCCAGGTAATAAAAGGACAGCGGCTGAACTGTCTCCTCATGCTCCTGGAGCTGAGGAGAAGAAGGGTAGAGCTAACTCTCCAAACAGCTCGCCTGTGGGAGAGGACGGAGTCTACCCTGAAAACAGTTCTCAAAACTCTGACTTTTACATCTGTTCGTTTGACATTAACTGCCCTACTTTGCAATCGTCACCAATACCTAAAATTGGAGACATGAGAATGATAGAGATGCCTAGTAGGGACCACGTGCCAGACACCCCGACATCTGAAAATGTAGATGTACGGGAAGGGCTATGTGGACATCGTGGAGGGCTGCCAATTTAAATTGATTTTAACCTGCTGGTTTTTAGTCTTTTAAAATGGCTGGCCTACTGTTTTTAACCATACTCATGGCCTTCACAGTTTCCACCCTCAATGTGAGAAGCGTGAGGTCGAGAGTTAGAGCCCAAAGTGTTTTATCCTTCCTAAGTGTTTTTAAGTCGGATGTGTTTTTATTGCAAGAATGCTCGCTGCCTTTTTTAAAATCTTATAGGGAGTGGGAGGAAAAATGGCCAGTGGGTCACTCACTATGGAGTGGCTCAAATGAAAACAGGGCGGACGGCGTGGCCATTTTAATTAAAAACCCCCACATCCTGGTGAAGGGCAGCACAGTGGTGAGAGACGGGCGGGCTCTTTTAGCACATCTGACTTACTTGGGGAGGGATTTTAACCTTCTCAATGTGTATGGTTTTAACGAAAAGAACAGTAGATACAGCCTTTTAGAAGACCTGCAGCCCCACATGCTAGGTAGGGACCCTTTAGTGGTAGGGGGGGATTTTAACTGTGTTTTAAGTAGGAAAGACAGGAAAGGGGCGGGGGATGATTTTAAAGTGGACAAGACATCAGTTTTATTGCAGGGCATTTGTAGGGATTTTAAACTAGTGGACTGTTTTAAAACCCTGCATCCTAGAGAGGAGGGCTTCACCTGGCACAGTGGTGATGGCACCAGAGCCTCTCGCATTGACTATGTTTTTTACACGGGACTGCCCGCCGACTGATGCTAGATTATCCCCCTTTTCTTTTCTGATCACGCTATGCTTTCTACCACCCTTTCACTTCCCTCAGGTGTGACGATAGGGAAGGGTCTGTGGAAACTGAACTGCTCCCTGTTAGAGGATAGGGAGTTAGTTAGTCAGTACAGGGAGCAGTACAGTCAATGGCAGACCCTTCAAGACTGCTACGACTCACGTGCACTTTGGTGGGAGATGGTGAAGGGCAGGACCCAGACTTTCTTCAGAGAGGCAGGTAAGAGAATGAAGGCTAGGGACGACAGACGCATGTTGGGGCTGCAGAAAAGACTACAAAGATATTTTAATCTCCAGCAACACGGCTATGATTTTAATGACTTGATAAATCAAGTTAAACAAGAAATGGCAGCACTAGCGGAAAACCGAAGCAAAGGAATTATTTTAAGAAGTAGAGAAAAAGAATAGAGGAAGGGGAGAAATGTACGAGGTATTTTTTTAGAAAAATTGTGAACAGAGGGGAGGGAATTGTAAAGTTAAAAAAGGGGGAGGAGGAGGTGGTACAAGATGTAGATGGTTTGAAGGGGGTGGTGGAGGGTTTTTACCGAGAGCTTTACACAGAGAAAGACATTGATTTTAACACTGTGACAGAGGTTTTAGGTTTTTTAAACAAAACAGTCCCAAATGACGTGCTTTTATCTCAAGATTTTACACTTTTAGAATTGGACACGGTTTTAAAAAGTTTTAAGAAAGGGAAGTCCCCAGGCAACGACGGGCTTCCCTTGGAATTTTATGTAACTTTTTGGGATATTTTAGCACATGATTTATTGACTGTTTTTAAAGACCTGGAACGACTAGAGCGACTACCGGACAGTTTTAGGTTAGGGATAGTAACACTGCTACATAAGAAGGACGACAAGACTGACCTGAAGAACTGGAGACCGATCACCCTTTTAAATGTCGACTGTAAACTTTTTAGCAAGCTTTTAGCCTCACGGTTGTCCATGGTTTTAGGGGAGGTGATTCACCCGGATCAAGCCTGTGCCTTACCGGGGAGGAGGATCACCGACAACCTCGTACTGATCAGAGACACCATCTGTTATGCGAGAGACAGAAACATTCGGCTTATAGCACTAAATTTAGATTTTGAAAAAGCTTTTGATCGGGTCTCGCACCAGTACCTTTTCAAGGTACTGCAAAAAATGGGGTTTCCAGGGAGGTTCATAGCATGGGTGGGATTGCTATACAAGGATGTTAGCAGCAAATTCGTGGTAAATGGGCACCTGACAAACGCAGTAGAAGTGCACTGCGGTGTCCGTCAGGGATGTCCGTTATCCGCCCTCCTCTACATTGCCGCCATCGAACCCCTGGCACAGATCTTGAGAAGGGACCAATGGATCAAAGGGGTAAGTATTCCAGGGTGTGGGGGGGACACAGCCAAGTGCTTTTTATACATGGACGACGTGAATCTTTTATGCACGGACAGGACTTCTGTTGACAGGACGCTGGACTTGACGGACTTTTATGGACGGGCCTCTGGAGCAAAACTAAACCGCGGAAAAACCCAAGCCCAATTTTATGGTCCATGGACAGCGACTGACATGACAGGACTGCCGCTGACAGTGACCCAGACTGACCTGAAAATACTAGGGGTAAAATTTGACCGACAGGGAGGGGGCGACACCAATTGGCCAGACCTGATAGGGAAAGTTAGGCAGAGACTGGGGTACTGGGGACTTAGAAGACTGACGATGGAAGGGAAGGTTTTAATCATCAAATCTGTGATTTTACCACTGCTTTTATCTGTCTCCTCAGTTTTTATGCCACCCCGGCGAGTGATCCTGGTCCTGGAGCGTGCCATTTTTTATTTTCTGTGGGGGTCCAAGTGGGAGAGGCTGAGGCGGGAGGTCATGAAGAAGACGAAGGAGAAGGGGGGGAAGGGCGTTCCAGACCTGTTTTTATTTTTTGGCAGCCTGTACACCACACTGCACATCACACACGCTACAGCCCCATCCAGAGACAACAAGACAACCGCTATGGCCAGATTCTGGATGGGGTCTTACCTCACGCACCTCAGGCTTTTAACGACAGACCTCCGAGTCCCAGTGTCTTTTAACCTGCCACCTGCCTACGCTGACATAAAAAAGTTTTTACGGCATTTTAACCTCGAGCAGGATGTGGATGTTTTAACTGATCACCGCTCTCTTCTCTCTCTTGTGCAGGAGCGGGAAGCAGTGAGCCCAGTGCCCGGGCTCGCATTGGGCGAGCCCAAGACCGTGTGGCACAACGTGAACCACCCTGCCCTCCCCAACAGACTCCGGGACCTGTCGTGGATGGTCGCACACAACATCCTTCCAGTCAGGGCAGTGATGCACTCCCGGGGCATGGCCACGAACTCGACGTGCCCCCGCCCTGGCTGTGGCGCCCAGGAGACGGTGCGGCACTTGCTCTGGGAGTGTTGCAGTGCTGCAGATCTATGGGCGACAGCCGGCTCCCTGATAAATTCCCGTACTCAACCGGTAGGGGGTGGTCTCACAGCACAGCTGGTGCTGTACGGGGTGGGCCAGGAGCACCGGACAAAAACAGAACACGCAAAGCTCTGGCTCACCCTCGCCGCCATCAACGACGCCATATGGACCACCCGCAACCTGCTGGTGAGCAGGCGCATGCACATCCCCCCCGTGGTTACGCTCCGTAAGGCAGCGGCGACGGTGGACGCGGCCGTCGCCGCAGGCGGCGGGCCCTAGGACGTAGCCACAAAGAAGCATGGCCTCTGCGCTCATTCGGACGAGGGAGACCGAAGCCCAAACAATGATCGGGCACTGCTCTAAAGACCTTTCCTGACACTCACGCTCGCGGTGAGCGGTGAGAGTGGAGGACCGGCCGGAAACGGCAGGTCCCGAGAGATCAGAACTGTTGGAGAGGACAGGGTGGGGATCTACCTTGATAGGGCCTCACCCCGCTCCTGCACAATAAAAGACTGAACTGAGAAGAGAGCTTTTAACATCATCCACTTTTAAACAGGCACTTTTTATACACATTTACACTGACATACATATCTTAATGGCTTTTTAAAACACTCTTTTAAAACCTGCTTTTACATCCCAATGTCATTTTATCTGTCTTTTACGCAAATGTGATGGATTTTAAATGATTTTATTGGTGATGTTTTCAACGTTTATGCATGGTTTTATCTTTTTTTGCAAGACTTGTTCTGAGTGTTTTTTTTAAACTTATGCCATTTTGCCATTTTTATGTATTTTATTTTATGGCTGCCAAAAACACGAAATGTATGTACAGAAAAACAATACTAAAAAGAAAAAATCTGTTCTTATCAGTGAATGAAAAGAAATGCCTGAAACTCATGTAAAAAGTTCAATAAATCTTATCGAAAGAAAAAATCTGTTCTTATCAGTTTAATATCTGATACGTCCCCTATCCGGGGACCATATATTAAATTGATTTTTGCAACCGGGAGATGGAATAGGGGCTTGCTCCGTCCACTCCACGCATCGACCTGGTATTGCAGTACCTCCAGGAACGGTGCACCCCCTTCTACTTGTCAAAGTCATTCGCTCCTATTAGGTCCATACAACCTTTTGGGTTTGTGTCTTTTTTTTTTTTTTTTTTTTTTTTTTTTTTTTTTTTTGTTTTTTTTTTTTTTTTGTTTGTTTTTTTTTTGTTTTTTTTTTTTTTGTTTTTTTTTTTTTTTTTTTTTCTTTTTTTGTTTCTTCTTCTTCTTTCCTTTCTTTTTTTTCTCTTTCTTTTTTTCCCTCATCAACATCATGTCCAGTTATGTTTATTTTCCTAAAGCGCAGTCTCTAGTACTGTTCAAAACAATGAAAAGGAGCATTGTCTACAAGTTTTCAATCCTACTGTAGAAACAATCAAAAGACAAAAGACAAGTGGGTCTCGACGATGACTTTTATTTGGGCCGACATTTCTGGTGACCCAAAAGCTTCCTTCAAGTAATGTGGGGGGAAAGACGCTCGAGCTTTGTCGTGTGGAGAATTGATGTACTCTAATATAAAAATACGTATGCGTTAATATCCACAGAATAGAGAAGAAGTACGTCTAAATGCGTCTTTATTCCTTAGTTTTTAGAAACATCAGACTCTTGTGATGCACCTGCACACATCATCAGTAATGTTACCTGGGGTCCTTCTTGGGGTGTTTCGGGTCTTTCATTGCTTTACACTTAAGTTGGATCGTTCGGATCTACTCGATCGTTAGTGGTTTATGGTGAAGCACGTGAGCAGAAAGCAGTGTCGCGTGTCGTGACGACTCACGAGCACTTTGGTGGGAGATGGTGAAGGGCGGGACCCAGACTTTCTTCAGAGAGGCAGGTAAGGCTAGGGACGACAGACGCATGTTGGGGCTGCAGAAAAGACTACAAAGGTATTTTAATCTTCAGCAACAAGAAATAGAAGAGGGGGAGCAATGTACGAGGTATTTCCTTAGGAACATTGGTAACCCAAGGGAGTGTCGACGATGACTTTTTTGGGCCGACATTTCGGGTGACCCAAGGGAGTGTCGACGATGACTTTTTTGGGCCGACATTTCGGGTGACCCAAGGGAGTGTCGACGATGACTTTTTTGGGCCGACATTTCGGGTGACCCAAGGGAGTGTCGACGATGACTTTTTTGGGCCGACATTTCGGGTGACCCAAAAGCTTCTTTCAAGTAATGTGGGGGGAAAGACGCTCGAGCTTTGTCGTGTGTCGGGTGTTTGAATGAAGCAGTCCCAGATGATGTGCTTTTACTCCATGGTTTGACACTTTTGGAAGAGTTTGAAGAAAGGCAAGTCCCCCGGCAACGACGGGCTTCCCTCGGAATTCTATGTGACCTTCGACCCAAGAAGGCACCAGGGAAACCACTACTAGGACTGCCATTCCCCAAGGTGAAGGTGCTACTCCGAAACCATTGGCGGCATCGCTTCTCGGCCTTTTGGCTAAGATCAAGTGTAGTATCTGTTCTTATCAGTTTAATATCTGATACGTCCCCTATCCGGGGACTATATATTAAATTGATTTTTGCAACCGGGAGATGGAATAGGGGCTTGCTCCGTCCACTCCACGCATCGACCTGGTATTGCAGTACCTCCAGGAACGGTGCACCCCCTTCTACTTGTCAAAGTAAACCGCTCCTATTAGGTCCATACAACCTTTTGGGTTTGTGTCTTTTTTTTTTTTTTTTTTTTTTTTTTTTTTTTTTGTTTGTTTTTTTTTTTTGTTTGTTTTTTTTTTTGTTTTTTTTTTTTTTGTTTTTTTTTTTGTTTTTTTTCTTTTTTTTTGTTTCTTCTTCTTCTTTCCTTTCTTTTTTTTCTCTTTCTTTTTTTCCCTCATCAACATCATGTCCAGTTATGTTTATTTTCCTAAAGCGCAGTCTCTAGTACTGTTCAAAACAATGAAAAGGAGCATTGTCTACAAGTTTTCAATCCTACTGTAGAAACAATCAAAAGACAAAAGACAAGTGGGTCTCGACGATGACTTTTATTTGGGCCGACATTTCTGGTGACCCAAAAGCTTCCTTCAAGTAATGTGGGGGGAAAGACGCTCGAGCTTTGTCGTGTGGAGAATTGATGTACTCTAATATAAAAATACGTATGCGTTAATATCCACAGAATAGAGAAGAAGTACGTCTAAATGCGTCTTTATTCCTTAGTTTTTAGAAACATCAGACTCTTGTGATGCACCTGCACACATCATCAGTAATGTTACCTGGGGTCCTTCTTGGGGTGTTTCGGGTCTTTCATTGCTTTACACTTAAGTTGGATCGTTCGGATCTACTCGATCGTTAGTGGTTTATGGTGAAGCACGTGAGCAGAAAGCAGTGTCGCGTGTCGTGACGACTCACGAGCACTTTGGTGGGAGATGGTGAAGGGCGGGACCCAGACTTTCTTCAGAGAGGCAGGTAAGGCTAGGGACGACAGACGCATGTTGGGGCTGCAGAAAAGACTACAAAGGTATTTTAATCTTCAGCAACAAGAAATAGAAGAGGGGGAGCAATGTACGAGGTATTTCCTTAGGAACATTGGTAACCCAAGGGAGTGTCGACGATGACTTTTTTGGGCCGACATTTCGGGTGACCCAAGGGAGTGTCGACGATGACTTTTTTGGGCCGACATTTCGGGTGACCCAAGGGAGTGTCGACGATGACTTTTTTGGGCCGACATTTCGGGTGACCCAAGGGAGTGTCGACGATGACTTTTTTGGGCCGACATTTCGGGTGACCCAAAAGCTTCTTTCAAGTAATGTGGGGGGAAAGACGCTCGAGCTTTGTCGTGTGTCGGGTGTTTGAATGAAGCAGTCCCAGATGATGTGCTTTTACTCCATGGTTTGACACTTTTGGAAGAGTTTGAAGAAAGGCAAGTCCCCCGGCAACGACGGGCTTCCCTCGGAATTCTATGTGACCTTCGACCCAAGAAGGCACCAGGGAAACCACTACTAGGACTGCCATTCCCCAAGGTGAAGGTGCTACTCCGAAACCATTGGCGGCATCGCTTCTCGGCCTTTTGGCTAAGATCAAGTGTAGTATCTGTTCTTATCAGTTTAATATCTGATACGTCCCCTATCCGGGGACTATATATTAAATTGATTTTTGCAACCGGGAGATGGAATAGGGGCTTGCTCCGTCCACTCCACGCATCGACCTGGTATTGCAGTACCTCCAGGAACGGTGCACCCCCTTCTACTTGTCAAAGTAAACCGCTCCTATTAGGTCCATACAACCTTTTGGGTTTGTGTCTTTTTTTTTTTTTTTTTTTTTTTTTTTTTTTTTGTTTGTTTTTTTTTTTTGTTTGTTTTTTTTTTGTTTTTTTTTTTTTTGTTTTTTTTTTGTTTTTTTTCTTTTTTTTGTTTCTTCTTCTTCTTTCCTTTCTTTTTTTTCTCTTTCTTTTTTTCCCTCATCAACATCATGTCCAGTTATGTTTATTTTCCTAAAGCGCAGTCTCTAGTACTGTTCAAAACAATGAAAAGGAGCATTGTCTACAAGTTTTCAATCCTACTGTAGAAACAATCAAAAGACAAAAGACAAGTGGGTCTCGACGATGACTTTTATTTGGGCCGACATTTCTGGTGACCCAAAAGCTTCCTTCAAGTAATGTGGGGGGAAAGACGCTCGAGCTTTGTCGTGTGGAGAATTGATGTACTCTAATATAAAAATACGTATGCGTTAATATCCACAGAATAGAGAAGAAGTACGTCTAAATGCGTCTTTATTCCTTAGTTTTTAGAAACATCAGACTCTTGTGATGCACCTGCACACATCATCAGTAATGTTACCTGGGGTCCTTCTTGGGGTGTTTCGGGTCTTTCATTGCTTTACACTTAAGTTGGATCGTTCGGATCTACTCGATCGTTAGTGGTTTATGGTGAAGCACGTGAGCAGAAAGCAGTGTCGCGTGTCGTGACGACTCACGAGCACTTTGGTGGGAGATGGTGAAGGGCGGGACCCAGACTTTCTTCAGAGAGGCAGGTAAGGCTAGGGACGACAGACGCATGTTGGGGCTGCAGAAAAGACTACAAAGGTATTTTAATCTTCAGCAACAAGAAATAGAAGAGGGGGAGCAATGTACGAGGTATTTCCTTAGGAACATTGGTAACCCAAGGGAGTGTCGACGATGACTTTTTTGGGCCGACATTTCGGGTGACCCAAGGGAGTGTCGACGATGACTTTTTTGGGCCGACATTTCGGGTGACCCAAGGGAGTGTCGACGATGACTTTTTTGGGCCGACATTTCGGGTGACCCAAGGGAGTGTCGACGATGACTTTTTTGGGCCGACATTTCGGGTGACCCAAGGGAGTGTCGACGATGACTTTTTTGGGCCGACATTTCGGGTGACCCAAAAGCTTCTTTCAAGTAATGTGGGGGGAAAGACGCTCGAGCTTTGTCGTGTGTCGGGTGTTTGAATGAAGCAGTCCCAGATGATGTGCTTTTACTCCATGGTTTGACACTTTTGGAAGAGTTTGAAGAAAGGCAAGTCCCCCGGCAACGACGGGCTTCCCTCGGAATTCTATGTGACCTTCGACCCAAGAAGGCACCAGGGAAACCACTACTAGGACTGCCATTCCCCAAGGTGAAGGTGCTACTCCGAAACCATTGGCGGCATCGCTTCTCGGCCTTTTGGCTAAGATCAAGTGTAGTATCTGTTCTTATCAGTTTAATATCTGATACGTCCCCTATCCGGGGACTATATATTAAATTGATTTTTGCAACCGGGAGATGGAATAGGGGCTTGCTCCGTCCACTCCACGCATCGACCTGGTATTGCAGTACCTCCAGGAACGGTGCACCCCCTTCTACTTGTCAAAGTCATTCGCTCCTATTTGGTCAAAACGTCAGACTCTTCTGATGCACCTGCACACCTCATCAGTAGTGTTACCTGGGGTCCTTCTTGGGGGTGTTTCGGGTCTTTCATTGCTTTAAACCTAAGTTTGATCGTGCACACCTCATCAGTAGTGTTACCTGGGGTCCTTCTTGGGGTGTTTCAGGTCCTTCATTGCTTTAAACTTAAGTTTGATCGTTCGGATCTACCCGATCGTTATTGGCTTATGGTGAACCACGTGAGCAGAAGGCAGTGTCGCGTGTCGTGACGACTCACGAGCACTTTGGTGGGAGATGGTGAAGGGCGGGACCCAGACTTTCTTCAGAGAGGCAGGTAAGGCTAGGGACGACAGACGCATGTTGGGGCTGCAGAAAAGACTACAAAGGTATTTTAATCTTCAGCAACAAGAAATAGAAGAGGGGGAGCAATGTACGAGGTATTTCCTTAGGAACATTGGTAACCCAAGGGAGTGTCGACGATGACTTTTTTGGGCCGACATTTCGGGTGACCCAAGGGAGTGTCGACGATGACTTTTTTGGGCCGACATTTCGGGTGACCCAAGGGAGTGTGGACGATGACTTTTTTGGGCCGACATTTCGGGTGACCCAAAAGCTTCTTTCAAGTAATGTGGGGGGAAAGACGCTCGAGCTTTGTCGTGTGTCGGGTGTTTGAATGAAGCAGTCCCAGATGATGTGCTTTTACTCCATGGTTTGACACTTTTAGAAGAGTTTGAAGAAAGGCAAGTCCCCCGGCAACGACGGGCTTCCCTCGGAATTCTATGTGACCTTCGACCCAAGAAGGCACCAGGGAAACCACTACTAGGACTGCCATTCCCCAAGGTGAAGGTGCTACTCCGAAACCATTGGCGGCATCGCTTCTCGGCCTTTTGGCTAAGATCAAGTGTAGTATCTGTTCTTATCAGTTTAATATCTGATACGTCCCCTATCCGGGGACTATATATTAAATTGATTTTTGCAACCGGGAGATGGAATAGGGGCTTGCTCCGTCCACTCCACGCATCGACCTGGTATTGCAGTACCTCCAGGAACGGTGCACCCCCTTCTACTTGTCAAAGTCATTCGCTCCTATTTGGTCAAAACGTCAGACTCTTCTGATGCACCTGCACACCTCATCAGTAGTGTTACCTGGGGTCCTTCTTGGGGGTGTTTCGGGTCTTTCATTGCTTTAAACCTAAGTTTGATCGTGCACACCTCATCAGTAGTGTTACCTGGGGTCCTTCTTGGGGTGTTTCAGGTCCTTCATTGCTTTAAACTTAAGTTTGATCGTTCGGATCTACCCGATCGTTATTGGCTTATGGTGAACCACGTGAGCAGAAGGCAGTGTCGCGTGTCGTGACGACTCACGAGCACTTTGGTGGGAGATGGTGAAGGGCGGGACCCAGACTTTCTTCAGAGAGGCAGGTAAGGCTAGGGACGACAGACGCATGTTGGGGCTGCAGAAAAGACTACAAAGGTATTTTAATCTTCAGCAACAAGAAATAGAAGAGGGGGAGCAATGTACGAGGTATTTCCTTAGGAACATTGGTAACCCAAGGGAGTGTGGACGATGACTTTTTTGGGCCGACATTTCGGGTGACCCAAGGGAGTGTCGACGATGACTTTTTTGGGCCGACATTTCGGGTGACCCAAGGGAGTGTCGACGATGACTTTTTTGGGCCGACATTTCGGGTGACCCAAGGGAGTGTGGACGATGACTTTTTTGGGCCGACATTTCGGGTGACCCAAAAGCTTCTTTCAAGTAATGTGGGGGGAAAGACGCTCGAGCTTTGTCGTGTGTCGGGTGTTTGAATGAAGCAGTCCCAGATGATGTGCTTTTACTCCATGGTTTGACACTTTTAGAAGAGTTTGAAGAAAGGCAAGTCCCCCGGCAACGACGGGCTTCCCTCGGAATTCTATGTGACCTACGACCCAAGAAGGGACCAGGGAAACCACTACTAGGACTGCCATTCCCCAAGGTGAAGGTGCTACTCCGAAACCATTGGCGGCATCGCTTCTCGGCCTTTTGGCTAAGACTGCGGTCGCCTCAGTTTATAGGTGTAGGTTGAGTCTCTTTGTGGCTCAACCTGTCCTAGTTTTGAGGTAAATTGTGTTTGTTTTGTGCCCTTTTGTGTGTTTTGTGCTCTTGTTGAAAGGATCTTTCGTATCATCTGCGAGGTAAAGCTTGTGACCAGTCAGAGGTGTAAGGTAAGTGGTTTTAAGTTTTTAGCTACCCCGTTTTGGGTGTTTTTAGCTTTTAAGCTTTTAGCCTTTTACTTTCTACCTTTTAACTGGTCTTATGGTTTTTTAATTGTATATAGTATTTATTGGTTTTAGCCGTTTTTAGGTGGAGGTGCCTCCAACATGTCGGCTCGTGCCGGCATGCGGAGGCACCACACCATTCGCTTTCACCTCGCTGATGATAACTTAAAATCATTGTCCAGGACAGACTTCTCTAAGAAGTTTGTCCTGGGGGCAGCTAAAACACCTGTAGCTGACATCAACTGCCTGTTCAAACTCCCGTTGAGCACCGGCTTTGATGTTAGCTTTACCAGTTTCCATACAAAAAGGAGTTTTCTTGAACGGTATGGAAACGTAAAAGACCAGTTTAACGGCTTCCGACTTGAAGAACTGAATGACGCTACTGAAAAAGTGGTAACCGTCAGGATGTTCAATGAAATGGTCAGGAAAGACGATATTAAAGAATGGCTGGCTAGATTTTGTACTCTGAAATCCGAGCCTATGGAAGTGAGAGACGCTGATGGCATTTGGGACTGCAGCTGGAGGGTCCGGGTGAAACAACTCCCGGACCCCCAGGGCTACCAAGGCCTGAAGCAGATCCCTTCTGTAATAGTGTTGGGAGAAAACAGAGGCTACATCCACTACTTTGGCCAACCCAAACTCTGCCGAAAATGTGGTGAGTTTGGTCACTTGGCTGAGGCATGCAAGAATGTTGTATGTAGAAAATGTAGAGGAATTGGACATGTTTTTGAAGACTGTACCAATGGCAGAAGCTGTAATCTCTGTGGAGCAAAATCCCATCTCTTCAGAGATTGCCCAAAATCCTATGCCAACAAAGCCAAAGAGGCTGCTAAAGATGGCCGAACAAACATTTCGGCTAACAAAGCTAATGTGGCTAACAGTGCTGACACACAAACAGATGCAGTTGGAACCAATCACCAGATTCCCCCACAGAGCCTTGTGGTTGGTGGACCGGAATCAGGTGAGGCAGCAGAGGAGGTGGAGCCTGTTATCACCCCACCAGAGGGCGTGGTCGAGGAAGATGGGGTGATACAGGCAGGAGGCAGAGCTGGAGAGGAGAGGGCAGTGCCAGTGGGGGCCAACAGTCACAGGAGTGTTGAGTCTGATGAGACCGGCAGCCTGTTGACTGTTACGTCAGAGGTGGTGGAGGAGAGTGGAGTGAGTGAGGGCCAATCCAGCGACGCCTCACACCCCAATGCTCAGCCAGGTAATAAAAGGACAGCGGCTGAACTGTCTCCTCATGCTCCTGGAGCTGAGGAGAAGAAGGGTAGAGCTAACTCTCCAAACAGCTCGCCTGTGGGAGAGGACGGAGTCTACCCTGAAAACAGTTCTCAAAACTCTGACTTTTACATCTGTTCGTTTGACATTAACTGCCCTACTTTGCAATCGTCACCAATACCTAAAATTGGAGACATGAGAATGATAGAGATGCCTAGTAGGGACCACGTGCCAGACACCCCGACATCTGAAAATGTAGATGTACGGGAAGGGCTATGTGGACATCGTGGAGGGCTGCCAATTTAAATTGATTTTAACCTGCTGGTTTTTAGTCTTTTAAAATGGCTGGCCTACTGTTTTTAACCATACTCATGGCCTTCACAGTTTCCACCCTCAATGTGAGAAGCGTGAGGTCGAGAGTTAGAGCCCAAAGTGTTTTATCCTTCCTAAGTGTTTTTAAGTCGGATGTGTTTTTATTGCAAGAATGCTCGCTGCCTTTTTTAAAATCTTATAGGGAGTGGGAGGAAAAATGGCCAGTGGGTCACTCACTATGGAGTGGCTCAAATGAAAACAGGGCGGACGGCGTGGCCATTTTAATTAAAAACCCCCACATCCTGGTGAAGGGCAGCACAGTGGTGAGAGACGGGCGGGCTCTTTTAGCACATCTGACTTACTTGGGGAGGGATTTTAACCTTCTCAATGTGTATGGTTTTAACGAAAAGAACAGTAGATACAGCCTTTTAGAAGACCTGCAGCCCCACATGCTAGGTAGGGACCCTTTAGTGGTAGGGGGGGATTTTAACTGTGTTTTAAGTAGGAAAGACAGGAAAGGGGCGGGGGATGATTTTAAAGTGGACAAGACATCAGTTTTATTGCAGGGCATTTGTAGGGATTTTAAACTAGTGGACTGTTTTAAAACCCTGCATCCTAGAGAGGAGGGCTTCACCTGGCACAGTGGTGATGGCACCAGAGCCTCTCGCATTGACTATGTTTTTACACGGGACTGCCCGCCGACTGATGCTAGATTATCCCCCCTTTTCTTTTCTGATCACGCTATGCTTTCTACCACCCTTTCACTTCCCTCAGGTGTGACGATAGGGAAGGGTCTGTGGAAACTGAACTGCTCCCTGTTAGAGGATAGGGAGTTAGTTAGTCAGTACAGGGAGCAGTACAGTCAATGGCAGACCCTTCAAGACTGCTACGACTCACGTGCACTTTGGTGGGAGATGGTGAAGGGCAGGACCCAGACTTTCTTCAGAGAGGCAGGTAAGAGAATGAAGGCTAGGGACGACAGACGCATGTTGGGGCTGCAGAAAAGACTACAAAGATATTTTAATCTCCAGCAACACGGCTATGATTTTAATGACTTGATAAATCAAGTTAAACAAGAAATGGCAGCACTAGCGGAAAACCGAAGCAAAGGAATTATTTTAAGAAGTAGAGAAAAAGAAATAGAGGAAGGGGAGAAATGTACGAGGTATTTTTTTAGAAAAATTGTGAACAGAGGGGAGGGAATTGTAAAGTTAAAAAAGGGGGAGGAGGAGGTGGTACAAGATGTAGATGGTTTGAAGGGGGTGGTGGAGGGTTTTTACCGAGAGCTTTACACAGAGAAAGACATTGATTTTAACACTGTGACAGAGGTTTTAGGTTTTTTAAACAAAACAGTCCCAAATGACGTGCTTTTATCTCAAGATTTTACACTTTTAGAATTGGACACGGTTTTAAAAAGTTTTAAGAAAGGGAAGTCCCCAGGCAACGACGGGCTTCCCTTGGAATTTTATGTAACTTTTTGGGATATTTTAGCACATGATTTATTGACTGTTTTTAAAGACCTGGAACGACTAGAGCGACTACCGGACAGTTTTAGGTTAGGGATAGTAACACTGCTACATAAGAAGGACGACAAGACTGACCTGAAGAACTGGAGACCGATCACCCTTTTAAATGTCGACTGTAAACTTTTTAGCAAGCTTTTAGCCTCACGGTTGTCCATGGTTTTAGGGGAGGTGATTCACCCGGATCAAGCCTGTGCCTTACCGGGGAGGAGGATCACCGACAACCTCGTACTGATCAGAGACACCATCTGTTATGCGAGAGACAGAAACATTCGGCTTATAGCACTAAATTTAGATTTTGAAAAAGCTTTTGATCGGGTCTCGCACCAGTACCTTTTCAAGGTACTGCAAAAAATGGGGTTTCCAGGGAGGTTCATAGCATGGGTGGGATTGCTATACAAGGATGTTAGCAGCAAATTCGTGGTAAATGGGCACCTGACAAACGCAGTAGAAGTGCACTGCGGTGTCCGTCAGGGATGTCCGTTATCCGCCCTCCTCTACATTGCCGCCATCGAACCCCTGGCACAGATCTTGAGAAGGGACCAATGGATCAAAGGGGTAAGTATTCCAGGGTGTGGGGGGGACACAGCCAAGTGCTTTTTATACATGGACGACGTGAATCTTTTATGCACGGACAGGACTTCTGTTGACAGGACGCTGGACTTGACGGACTTTTATGGACGGGCCTCTGGAGCAAAACTAAACCGCGGAAAAACCCAAGCCCAATTTTATGGTCCATGGACAGCGACTGACATGACAGGACTGCCGCTGACAGTGACCCAGACTGACCTGAAAATACTAGGGGTAAAATTTGACCGACAGGGAGGGGGCGACACCAATTGGCCAGACCTGATAGGGAAAGTTAGGCAGAGACTGGGGTACTGGGGACTTAGAAGACTGACGATGGAAGGGAAGGTTTTAATCATCAAATCTGTGATTTTACCACTGCTTTTATCTGTCTCCTCAGTTTTTATGCCACCCCGGCGAGTGATCCTGGTCCTGGAGCGTGCCATTTTTTATTTTCTGTGGGGGTCCAAGTGGGAGAGGCTGAGGCGGGAGGTCATGAAGAAGACGAAGGAGAAGGGGGGGAAGGGCGTTCCAGACCTGTTTTTATTTTTTGGCAGCCTGTACACCACACTGCACATCACACACGCTACAGCCCCATCCAGAGACAACAAGACAACCGCTATGGCCAGATTCTGGATGGGGTCTTACCTCACGCACCTCAGGCTTTTAACGACAGACCTCCGAGTCCCAGTGTCTTTTAACCTGCCACCTGCCTACGCTGACATAAAAAAGTTTTTACGGCATTTTAACCTCGAGCAGGATGTGGATGTTTTAACTGATCACCGCTCTCTTCTCTCTCTTGTGCAGGAGCGGGAAGCAGTGAGCCCAGTGCCCGGGCTCGCATTGGGCGAGCCCAAGACCGTGTGGCACAACGTGAACCACCCTGCCCTCCCCAACAGACTCCGGGACCTGTCGTGGATGGTCGCACACAACATCCTTCCAGTCAGGGCAGTGATGCACTCCCGGGGCATGGCCACGAACTCGACGTGCCCCCGCCCTGGCTGTGGCGCCCAGGAGACGGTGCGGCACTTGCTCTGGGAGTGTTGCAGTGCTGCAGATCTATGGGCGACAGCCGGCTCCCTGATAAATTCCCGTACTCAACCGGTAGGGGGTGGTCTCACAGCACAGCTGGTGCTGTACGGGGTGGGCCAGGAGCACCGGACAAAAACAGAACACGCAAAGCTCTGGCTCACCCTCGCCGCCATCAACGACGCCATATGGACCACCCGCAACCTGCTGGTGAGCAGGCGCATGCACATCCCCCCCGTGGTTACGCTCCGTAAGGCAGCGGCGACGGTGGACGCGGCCGTCGCCGCAGGCGGCGGGCCCTAGGACGTAGCCACAAAGAAGCATGGCCTCTGCGCTCATTCGGACGAGGGAGACCGAAGCCCAAACAATGATCGGGCACTGCTCTAAAGACCTTTCCTGACACTCACGCTCGCGGTGAGCGGTGAGAGTGGAGGACCGGCCGGAAACGGCAGGTCCCGAGAGATCAGAACTGTTGGAGAGGACAGGGTGGGGATCTACCTTGATAGGGCCTCACCCCGCTCCTGCACAATAAAAGACTGAACTGAGAAGAGAGCTTTTAACATCATCCACTTTTAAACAGGCACTTTTTATACACATTTACACTGACATACATATCTTAATGGCTTTTTAAAACACTCTTTTAAAACCTGCTTTTACATCCCAATGTCATTTTATCTGTCTTTTACGCAAATGTGATGGATTTTAAATGATTTTATTGGTGATGTTTTCAACGTTTATGCATGGTTTTATCTTTTTTTGCAAGACTTGTTCTGAGTGTTTTTTTAAACTTATGCCATTTTGCCATTTTTATGTATTTTATTTTATGGCTGCCAAAAACACGAAATGTATGTACAGAAAAACAATACTAAAAAGAAAAAATCTGTTCTTATCAGTGAATGAAAAGAAATGCCTGAAACTCATGTAAAAAGTTCAATAAATCTTATCGAAAGAAAAAATCTGTTCTTATCAGTTTAATATCTGATACGTCCCCTATCCGGGGACCATATATTAAATTGATTTTTGCAACCGGGAGATGGAATAGGGGCTTGCTCCGTCCACTCCACGCATCGACCTGGTATTGCAGTACCTCCAGGAACGGTGCACCCCCTTCTACTTGTCAAAGTCATTCGCTCCTATTAGGTCCATACAACCTTTTGGGTTTGTGTCTTTTTTTTTTTTTTTTTTTTTTTTTTTTTTTTTTTGTTTGTTTTTTTTTTTTGTTTGTTTTTTTTTTTGTTTTTTTTTTTTTTGTTTTTTTTTTGTTTTTTTTCTTTTTTTTGTTTCTTCTTCTTCTTTCCTTTCTTTTTTTTCTCTTTCTTTTTTTCCCTCATCAACATCATGTCCAGTTATGTTTATTTTCCTAAAGCGCAGTCTCTAGTACTGTTCAAAACAATGAAAAGGAGCATTGTCTACAAGTTTTCAATCCTACTGTAGAAACAATCAAAAGACAAAAGACAAGTGGGTCTCGACGATGACTTTTATTTGGGCCGACATTTCTGGTGACCCAAAAGCTTCCTTCAAGTAATGTGGGGGGAAAGACGCTCGAGCTTTGTCGTGTGGAGAATTGATGTACTCTAATATAAAAATACGTATGCGTTAATATCCACAGAATAGAGAAGAAGTACGTCTAAATGCGTCTTTATTCCTTAGTTTTTAGAAACATCAGACTCTTGTGATGCACCTGCACACATCATCAGTAATGTTACCTGGGGTCCTTCTTGGGGTGTTTCGGGTCTTTCATTGCTTTACACTTAAGTTGGATCGTTCGGATCTACTCGATCGTTAGTGGTTTATGGTGAAGCACGTGAGCAGAAAGCAGTGTCGCGTGTCGTGACGACTCACGAGCACTTTGGTGGGAGATGGTGAAGGGCGGGACCCAGACTTTCTTCAGAGAGGCAGGTAAGGCTAGGGACGACAGACGCATGTTGGGGCTGCAGAAAAGACTACAAAGGTATTTTAATCTTCAGCAACAAGAAATAGAAGAGGGGGAGCAATGTACGAGGTATTTCCTTAGGAACATTGGTAACCCAAGGGAGTGTCGACGATGACTTTTTTGGGCCGACATTTCGGGTGACCCAAGGGAGTGTCGACGATGACTTTTTTGGGCCGACATTTCGGGTGACCCAAGGGAGTGTCGACGATGACTTTTTTGGGCCGACATTTCGGGTGACCCAAGGGAGTGTCGACGATGACTTTTTTGGGCCGACATTTCGGGTGACCCAAAAGCTTCTTTCAAGTAATGTGGGGGGAAAGACGCTCGAGCTTTGTCGTGTGTCGGGTGTTTGAATGAAGCAGTCCCAGATGATGTGCTTTTACTCCATGGTTTGACACTTTTGGAAGAGTTTGAAGAAAGGCAAGTCCCCCGGCAACGACGGGCTTCCCTCGGAATTCTATGTGACCTTCGACCCAAGAAGGCACCAGGGAAACCACTACTAGGACTGCCATTCCCCAAGGTGAAGGTGCTACTCCGAAACCATTGGCGGCATCGCTTCTCGGCCTTTTGGCTAAGATCAAGTGTAGTATCTGTTCTTATCAGTTTAATATCTGATACGTCCCCTATCCGGGGACTATATATTAAATTGATTTTTGCAACCGGGAGATGGAATAGGGGCTTGCTCCGTCCACTCCACGCATCGACCTGGTATTGCAGTACCTCCAGGAACGGTGCACCCCCTTCTACTTGTCAAAGTAAACCGCTCCTATTAGGTCCATACAACCTTTTGGGTTTGTGTCTTTTTTTTTTTTTTTTTTTTTTTTTTTTTTTTTTTTGTTTGTTTTTTTTTTTTGTTTGTTTTTTTTTTGTTTTTTTTTTTTTTTGTTTTTTTTTTTGTTTTTTTTCTTTTTTTTGTTTCTTCTTCTTCTTTCCTTTCTTTTTTTTCTCTTTCTTTTTTTCCCTCATCAACATCATGTCCAGTTATGTTTATTTTCCTAAAGCGCAGTCTCTAGTACTGTTCAAAACAATGAAAAGGAGCATTGTCTACAAGTTTTCAATCCTACTGTAGAAACAATCAAAAGACAAAAGACAAGTGGGTCTCGACGATGACTTTTATTTGGGCCGACATTTCTGGTGACCCAAAAGCTTCCTTCAAGTAATGTGGGGGGAAAGACGCTCGAGCTTTGTCGTGTGGAGAATTGATGTACTCTAATATAAAAATACGTATGCGTTAATATCCACAGAATAGAGAAGAAGTACGTCTAAATGCGTCTTTATTCCTTAGTTTTTAGAAACATCAGACTCTTGTGATGCACCTGCACACATCATCAGTAATGTTACCTGGGGTCCTTCTTGGGGTGTTTCGGGTCTTTCATTGCTTTACACTTAAGTTGGATCGTTCGGATCTACTCGATCGTTAGTGGTTTATGGTGAAGCACGTGAGCAGAAAGCAGTGTCGCGTGTCGTGACGACTCACGAGCACTTTGGTGGGAGATGGTGAAGGGCGGGACCCAGACTTTCTTCAGAGAGGCAGGTAAGGCTAGGGACGACAGACGCATGTTGGGGCTGCAGAAAAGACTACAAAGGTATTTTAATCTTCAGCAACAAGAAATAGAAGAGGGGGAGCAATGTACGAGGTATTTCCTTAGGAACATTGGTAACCCAAGGGAGTGTCGACGATGACTTTTTTGGGCCGACATTTCGGGTGACCCAAGGGAGTGTCGACGATGACTTTTTTGGGCCGACATTTCGGGTGACCCAAGGGAGTGTCGACGATGACTTTTTTGGGCCGACATTTCGGGTGACCCAAGGGAGTGTCGACGATGACTTTTTTGGGCCGACATTTCGGGTGACCCAAAAGCTTCTTTCAAGTAATGTGGGGGGAAAGACGCTCGAGCTTTGTCGTGTGTCGGGTGTTTGAATGAAGCAGTCCCAGATGATGTGCTTTTACTCCATGGTTTGACACTTTTGGAAGAGTTTGAAGAAAGGCAAGTCCCCCGGCAACGACGGGCTTCCCTCGGAATTCTATGTGACCTTCGACCCAAGAAGGCACCAGGGAAACCACTACTAGGACTGCCATTCCCCAAGGTGAAGGTGCTACTCCGAAACCATTGGCGGCATCGCTTCTCGGCCTTTTGGCTAAGATCAAGTGTAGTATCTGTTCTTATCAGTTTAATATCTGATACGTCCCCTATCCGGGGACTATATATTAAATTGATTTTTGCAACCGGGAGATGGAATAGGGGCTTGCTCCGTCCACTCCACGCATCGACCTGGTATTGCAGTACCTCCAGGAACGGTGCACCCCCTTCTACTTGTCAAAGTCATTCGCTCCTATTTGGTCAAAACGTCAGACTCTTCTGATGCACCTGCACACCTCATCAGTAGTGTTACCTGGGGTCCTTCTTGGGGGTGTTTCGGGTCTTTCATTGCTTTAAACCTAAGTTTGATCGTGCACACCTCATCAGTAGTGTTACCTGGGGTCCTTCTTGGGGTGTTTCAGGTCCTTCATTGCTTTAAACTTAAGTTTGATCGTTCGGATCTACCCGATCGTTATTGGCTTATGGTGAACCACGTGAGCAGAAGGCAGTGTCGCGTGTCGTGACGACTCACGAGCACTTTGGTGGGAGATGGTGAAGGGCGGGACCCAGACTTTCTTCAGAGAGGCAGGTAAGGCTAGGGACGACAGACGCATGTTGGGGCTGCAGAAAAGACTACAAAGGTATTTTAATCTTCAGCAACAAGAAATAGAAGAGGGGGAGCAATGTACGAGGTATTTCCTTAGGAACATTGGTAACCCAAGGGAGTGTCGACGATGACTTTTTTGGGCCGACATTTCGGGTGACCCAAGGGAGTGTCGACGATGACTTTTTTGGGCCGACATTTCGGGTGACCCAAGGGAGTGTGGACGATGACTTTTTTGGGCCGACATTTCGGGTGACCCAAAAGCTTCTTTCAAGTAATGTGGGGGGAAAGACGCTCGAGCTTTGTCGTGTGTCGGGTGTTTGAATGAAGCAGTCCCAGATGATGTGCTTTTACTCCATGGTTTGACACTTTTAGAAGAGTTTGAAGAAAGGCAAGTCCCCCGGCAACGACGGGCTTCCCTCGGAATTCTATGTGACCTTCGACCCAAGAAGGCACCAGGGAAACCACTACTAGGACTGCCATTCCCCAAGGTGAAGGTGCTACTCCGAAACCATTGGCGGCATCGCTTCTCGGCCTTTTGGCTAAGATCAAGTGTAGTATCTGTTCTTATCAGTTTAATATCTGATACGTCCCCTATCCGGGGACTATATATTAAATTGATTTTTGCAACCGGGAGATGGAATAGGGGCTTGCTCCGTCCACTCCACGCATCGACCTGGTATTGCAGTACCTCCAGGAACGGTGCACCCCCTTCTACTTGTCAAAGTCATTCGCTCCTATTTGGTCAAAACGTCAGACTCTTCTGATGCACCTGCACACCTCATCAGTAGTGTTACCTGGGGTCCTTCTTGGGGGTGTTTCGGGTCTTTCATTGCTTTAAACCTAAGTTTGATCGTGCACACCTCATCAGTAGTGTTACCTGGGGTCCTTCTTGGGGTGTTTCAGGTCCTTCATTGCTTTAAACTTAAGTTTGATCGTTCGGATCTACCCGATCGTTATTGGCTTATGGTGAACCACGTGAGCAGAAGGCAGTGTCGCGTGTCGTGACGACTCACGAGCACTTTGGTGGGAGATGGTGAAGGGCGGGACCCAGACTTTCTTCAGAGAGGCAGGTAAGGCTAGGGACGACAGACGCATGTTGGGGCTGCAGAAAAGACTACAAAGGTATTTTAATCTTCAGCAACAAGAAATAGAAGAGGGGGAGCAATGTACGAGGTATTTCCTTAGGAACATTGGTAACCCAAGGGAGTGTCGACGATGACTTTTTTGGGCCGACATTTCGGGTGACCCAAGGGAGTGTCGACGATGACTTTTTTGGGCCGACATTTCGGGTGACCCAAGGGAGTGTCGACGATGACTTTTTTGGGCCGACATTTCGGGTGACCCAAGGGAGTGTGGACGATGACTTTTTTGGGCCGACATTTCGGGTGACCCAAAAGCTTCTTTCAAGTAATGTGGGGGGAAAGACGCTCGAGCTTTGTCGTGTGTCGGGTGTTTGAATGAAGCAGTCCCAGATGATGTGCTTTTACTCCATGGTTTGACACTTTTAGAAGAGTTTGAAGAAAGGCAAGTCCCCCGGCAACGACGGGCTTCCCTCGGAATTCTATGTGACCTACGACCCAAGAAGGGACCAGGGAAACCACTACTAGGACTGCCATTCCCCAAGGTGAAGGTGCTACTCCGAAACCATTGGCGGCATCGCTTCTCGGCCTTTTGGCTAAGACTGCGGTCGCCTCAGTTTATAGGTGTAGGTTGAGTCTCTTTGTGGCTCAACCTGTCCTAGTTTTGAGGTAAATTGTGTTTGTTTTGTGCCCTTTTGTGTGTTTTGTGCTCTTGTTGAAAGGATCTTTCGTATCATCTGCGAGGTAAAGCTTGTGACCAGTCAGAGGTGTAAGGTAAGTGGTTTTAAGTTTTTAGCTACCCCGTTTTGGGTGTTTTTAGCTTTTAAGCTTTTAGCCTTTTACTTTCTACCTTTTAACTGGTCTTATGGTTTTTTAATTGTATATAGTATTTATTGGTTTTAGCCGTTTTTAGGTGGAGGTGCCTCCAACATGTCGGCTCGTGCCGGCATGCGGAGGCACCACACCATTCGCTTTCACCTCGCTGATGATAACTTAAAATCATTGTCCAGGACAGACTTCTCTAAGAAGTTTGTCCTGGGGGCAGCTAAAACACCTGTAGCTGACATCAACTGCCTGTTCAAACTCCCGTTGAGCACCGGCTTTGATGTTAGCTTTACCAGTTTCCATACAAAAAGGAGTTTTCTTGAACGGTATGGAAACGTAAAAGACCAGTTTAACGGCTTCCGACTTGAAGAACTGAATGACGCTACTGAAAAAGTGGTAACCGTCAGGATGTTCAATGAAATGGTCAGGAAAGACGATATTAAAGAATGGCTGGCTAGATTTTGTACTCTGAAATCCGAGCCTATGGAAGTGAGAGACGCTGATGGCATTTGGGACTGCAGCTGGAGGGTCCGGGTGAAACAACTCCCGGACCCCCAGGGCTACCAAGGCCTGAAGCAGATCCCTTCTGTAATAGTGTTGGGAGAAAACAGAGGCTACATCCACTACTTTGGCCAACCCAAACTCTGCCGAAAATGTGGTGAGTTTGGTCACTTGGCTGAGGCATGCAAGAATGTTGTATGTAGAAAATGTAGAGGAATTGGACATGTTTTTGAAGACTGTACCAATGGCAGAAGCTGTAATCTCTGTGGAGCAAAATCCCATCTCTTCAGAGATTGCCCAAAATCCTATGCCAACAAAGCCAAAGAGGCTGCTAAAGATGGCCGAACAAACATTTCGGCTAACAAAGCTAATGTGGCTAACAGTGCTGACACACAAACAGATGCAGTTGGAACCAATCACCAGATTCCCCCACAGAGCCTTGTGGTTGGTGGACCGGAATCAGGTGAGGCAGCAGAGGAGGTGGAGCCTGTTATCACCCCACCAGAGGGCGTGGTCGAGGAAGATGGGGTGATACAGGCAGGAGGCAGAGCTGGAGAGGAGAGGGCAGTGCCAGTGGGGGCCAACAGTCACAGGAGTGTTGAGTCTGATGAGACCGGCAGCCTGTTGACTGTTACGTCAGAGGTGGTGGAGGAGAGTGGAGTGAGTGAGGGCCAATCCAGCGACGCCTCACACCCCAATGCTCAGCCAGGTAATAAAAGGACAGCGGCTGAACTGTCTCCTCATGCTCCTGGAGCTGAGGAGAAGAAGGGTAGAGCTAACTCTCCAAACAGCTCGCCTGTGGGAGAGGACGGAGTCTACCCTGAAAACAGTTCTCAAAACTCTGACTTTTACATCTGTTCGTTTGACATTAACTGCCCTACTTTGCAATCGTCACCAATACCTAAAATTGGAGACATGAGAATGATAGAGATGCCTAGTAGGGACCACGTGCCAGACACCCCGACATCTGAAAATGTAGATGTACGGGAAGGGCTATGTGGACATCGTGGAGGGCTGCCAATTTAAATTGATTTTAACCTGCTGGTTTTTAGTCTTTTAAAATGGCTGGCCTACTGTTTTTAACCATACTCATGGCCTTCACAGTTTCCACCCTCAATGTGAGAAGCGTGAGGTCGAGAGTTAGAGCCCAAAGTGTTTTATCCTTCCTAAGTGTTTTTAAGTCGGATGTGTTTTTATTGCAAGAATGCTCGCTGCCTTTTTTAAAATCTTATAGGGAGTGGGAGGAAAAATGGCCAGTGGGTCACTCACTATGGAGTGGCTCAAATGAAAACAGGGCGGACGGCGTGGCCATTTTAATTAAAAACCCCCACATCCTGGTGAAGGGCAGCACAGTGGTGAGAGACGGGCGGGCTCTTTTAGCACATCTGACTTACTTGGGGAGGGATTTTAACCTTCTCAATGTGTATGGTTTTAACGAAAAGAACAGTAGATACAGCCTTTTAGAAGACCTGCAGCCCCACATGCTAGGTAGGGACCCTTTAGTGGTAGGGGGGGATTTTAACTGTGTTTTAAGTAGGAAAGACAGGAAAGGGGCGGGGGATGATTTTAAAGTGGACAAGACATCAGTTTTATTGCAGGGCATTTGTAGGGATTTTAAACTAGTGGACTGTTTTAAAACCCTGCATCCTAGAGAGGAGGGCTTCACCTGGCACAGTGGTGATGGCACCAGAGCCTCTCGCATTGACTATGTTTTTACACGGGACTGCCCGCCGACTGATGCTAGATTATCCCCCCTTTTCTTTTCTGATCACGCTATGCTTTCTACCACCCTTTCACTTCCCTCAGGTGTGACGATAGGGAAGGGTCTGTGGAAACTGAACTGCTCCCTGTTAGAGGATAGGGAGTTAGTTAGTCAGTACAGGGAGCAGTACAGTCAATGGCAGACCCTTCAAGACTGCTACGACTCACGTGCACTTTGGTGGGAGATGGTGAAGGGCAGGACCCAGACTTTCTTCAGAGAGGCAGGTAAGAGAATGAAGGCTAGGGACGACAGACGCATGTTGGGGCTGCAGAAAAGACTACAAAGATATTTTAATCTCCAGCAACACGGCTATGATTTTAATGACTTGATAAATCAAGTTAAACAAGAAATGGCAGCACTAGCGGAAAACCGAAGCAAAGGAATTATTTTAAGAAGTAGAGAAAAAGAAATAGAGGAAGGGGAGAAATGTACGAGGTATTTTTTTAGAAAAATTGTGAACAGAGGGGAGGGAATTGTAAAGTTAAAAAAGGGGGAGGAGGAGGTGGTACAAGATGTAGATGGTTTGAAGGGGGTGGTGGAGGGTTTTTACCGAGAGCTTTACACAGAGAAAGACATTGATTTTAACACTGTGACAGAGGTTTTAGGTTTTTTAAACAAAACAGTCCCAAATGACGTGCTTTTATCTCAAGATTTTACACTTTTAGAATTGGACACGGTTTTAAAAAGTTTTAAGAAAGGGAAGTCCCCAGGCAACGACGGGCTTCCCTTGGAATTTTATGTAACTTTTTGGGATATTTTAGCACATGATTTATTGACTGTTTTTAAAGACCTGGAACGACTAGAGCGACTACCGGACAGTTTTAGGTTAGGGATAGTAACACTGCTACATAAGAAGGACGACAAGACTGACCTGAAGAACTGGAGACCGATCACCCTTTTAAATGTCGACTGTAAACTTTTTAGCAAGCTTTTAGCCTCACGGTTGTCCATGGTTTTAGGGGAGGTGATTCACCCGGATCAAGCCTGTGCCTTACCGGGGAGGAGGATCACCGACAACCTCGTACTGATCAGAGACACCATCTGTTATGCGAGAGACAGAAACATTCGGCTTATAGCACTAAATTTAGATTTTGAAAAAGCTTTTGATCGGGTCTCGCACCAGTACCTTTTCAAGGTACTGCAAAAAATGGGGTTTCCAGGGAGGTTCATAGCATGGGTGGGATTGCTATACAAGGATGTTAGCAGCAAATTCGTGGTAAATGGGCACCTGACAAACGCAGTAGAAGTGCACTGCGGTGTCCGTCAGGGATGTCCGTTATCCGCCCTCCTCTACATTGCCGCCATCGAACCCCTGGCACAGATCTTGAGAAGGGACCAATGGATCAAAGGGGTAAGTATTCCAGGGTGTGGGGGGGACACAGCCAAGTGCTTTTTATACATGGACGACGTGAATCTTTTATGCACGGACAGGACTTCTGTTGACAGGACGCTGGACTTGACGGACTTTTATGGACGGGCCTCTGGAGCAAAACTAAACCGCGGAAAAACCCAAGCCCAATTTTATGGTCCATGGACAGCGACTGACATGACAGGACTGCCGCTGACAGTGACCCAGACTGACCTGAAAATACTAGGGGTAAAATTTGACCGACAGGGAGGGGGCGACACCAATTGGCCAGACCTGATAGGGAAAGTTAGGCAGAGACTGGGGTACTGGGGACTTAGAAGACTGACGATGGAAGGGAAGGTTTTAATCATCAAATCTGTGATTTTACCACTGCTTTTATCTGTCTCCTCAGTTTTTATGCCACCCCGGCGAGTGATCCTGGTCCTGGAGCGTGCCATTTTTTATTTTCTGTGGGGGTCCAAGTGGGAGAGGCTGAGGCGGGAGGTCATGAAGAAGACGAAGGAGAAGGGGGGGAAGGGCGTTCCAGACCTGTTTTTATTTTTTGGCAGCCTGTACACCACACTGCACATCACACACGCTACAGCCCCATCCAGAGACAACAAGACAACCGCTATGGCCAGATTCTGGATGGGGTCTTACCTCACGCACCTCAGGCTTTTAACGACAGACCTCCGAGTCCCAGTGTCTTTTAACCTGCCACCTGCCTACGCTGACATAAAAAAGTTTTTACGGCATTTTAACCTCGAGCAGGATGTGGATGTTTTAACTGATCACCGCTCTCTTCTCTCTCTTGTGCAGGAGCGGGAAGCAGTGAGCCCAGTGCCCGGGCTCGCATTGGGCGAGCCCAAGACCGTGTGGCACAACGTGAACCACCCTGCCCTCCCCAACAGACTCCGGGACCTGTCGTGGATGGTCGCACACAACATCCTTCCAGTCAGGGCAGTGATGCACTCCCGGGGCATGGCCACGAACTCGACGTGCCCCCGCCCTGGCTGTGGCGCCCAGGAGACGGTGCGGCACTTGCTCTGGGAGTGTTGCAGTGCTGCAGATCTATGGGCGACAGCCGGCTCCCTGATAAATTCCCGTACTCAACCGGTAGGGGGTGGTCTCACAGCACAGCTGGTGCTGTACGGGGTGGGCCAGGAGCACCGGACAAAAACAGAACACGCAAAGCTCTGGCTCACCCTCGCCGCCATCAACGACGCCATATGGACCACCCGCAACCTGCTGGTGAGCAGGCGCATGCACATCCCCCCCGTGGTTACGCTCCGTAAGGCAGCGGCGACGGTGGACGCGGCCGTCGCCGCAGGCGGCGGGCCCTAGGACGTAGCCACAAAGAAGCATGGCCTCTGCGCTCATTCGGACGAGGGAGACCGAAGCCCAAACAATGATCGGGCACTGCTCTAAAGACCTTTCCTGACACTCACGCTCGCGGTGAGCGGTGAGAGTGGAGGACCGGCCGGAAACGGCAGGTCCCGAGAGATCAGAACTGTTGGAGAGGACAGGGTGGGGATCTACCTTGATAGGGCCTCACCCCGCTCCTGCACAATAAAAGACTGAACTGAGAAGAGAGCTTTTAACATCATCCACTTTTAAACAGGCACTTTTTATACACATTTACACTGACATACATATCTTAATGGCTTTTTAAAACACTCTTTTAAAACCTGCTTTTACATCCCAATGTCATTTTATCTGTCTTTTACGCAAATGTGATGGATTTTAAATGATTTTATTGGTGATGTTTTCAACGTTTATGCATGGTTTTATCTTTTTTTGCAAGACTTGTTCTGAGTGTTTTTTTTAAACTTATGCCATTTTGCCATTTTTATGTATTTTATTTTATGGCTGCCAAAAACACGAAATGTATGTACAGAAAAACAATACTAAAAAGAAAAAATCTGTTCTTATCAGTGAATGAAAAGAAATGCCTGAAACTCATGTAAAAAGTTCAATAAATCTTATCGAAAGAAAAAATCTGTTCTTATCAGTTTAATATCTGATACGTCCCCTATCCGGGGACCATATATTAAATTGATTTTTGCAACCGGGAGATGGAATAGGGGCTTGCTCCGTCCACTCCACGCATCGACCTGGTATTGCAGTACCTCCAGGAACGGTGCACCCCCTTCTACTTGTCAAAGTAAATCGCTCCTATTCGGTCCATACAACCTTTTGGGTTTGTGTCTTTTTTTTTTTTTTTTTTTTTTTTTTTTTTTTTTTGTTTGTTTTTTTTTTTTGTTTGTTTTTTTTTTGTTTTTTTTTTTTTTGTTTTTTTTTTGTTTTTTTTCTTTTTTTTGTTTCTTCTTCTTCTTTCCTTTCTTTTTTTTCTCTTTCTTTTTTTCCCTCATCAACATCATGTCCAGTTATGTTTATTTTCCTAAAGCGCAGTCTCTAGTACTGTTCAAAACAATGAAAAGGAGCATTGTCTACAAGTTTTCAATCCTACTGTAGAAACAATCAAAAGACAAAAGACAAGTGGGTCTCGACGATGACTTTTATTTGGGCCGACATTTCTGGTGACCCAAAAGCTTCCTTCAAGTAATGTGGGGGGAAAGACGCTCGAGCTTTGTCGTGTGGAGAATTGATGTACTCTAATATAAAAATACGTATGCGTTAATATCCACAGAATAGAGAAGAAGTACGTCTAAATGCGTCTTTATTCCTTAGTTTTTAGAAACATCAGACTCTTGTGATGCACCTGCACACATCATCAGTAATGTTACCTGGGGTCCTTCTTGGGGTGTTTCGGGTCTTTCATTGCTTTACACTTAAGTTGGATCGTTCGGATCTACTCGATCGTTAGTGGTTTATGGTGAAGCACGTGAGCAGAAAGCAGTGTCGCGTGTCGTGACGACTCACGAGCACTTTGGTGGGAGATGGTGAAGGGCGGGACCCAGACTTTCTTCAGAGAGGCAGGTAAGGCTAGGGACGACAGACGCATGTTGGGGCTGCAGAAAAGACTACAAAGGTATTTTAATCTTCAGCAACAAGAAATAGAAGAGGGGGAGCAATGTACGAGGTATTTCCTTAGGAACATTGGTAACCCAAGGGAGTGTCGACGATGACTTTTTTGGGCCGACATTTCGGGTGACCCAAGGGAGTGTCGACGATGACTTTTTTGGGCCGACATTTCGGGTGACCCAAGGGAGTGTCGACGATGACTTTTTTGGGCCGACATTTCGGGTGACCCAAGGGAGTGTCGACGATGACTTTTTTGGGCCGACATTTCGGGTGACCCAAAAGCTTCTTTCAAGTAATGTGGGGGGAAAGACGCTCGAGCTTTGTCGTGTGTCGGGTGTTTGAATGAAGCAGTCCCAGATGATGTGCTTTTACTCCATGGTTTGACACTTTTGGAAGAGTTTGAAGAAAGGCAAGTCCCCCGGCAACGACGGGCTTCCCTCGGAATTCTATGTGACCTTCGACCCAAGAAGGCACCAGGGAAACCACTACTAGGACTGCCATTCCCCAAGGTGAAGGTGCTACTCCGAAACCATTGGCGGCATCGCTTCTCGGCCTTTTGGCTAAGATCAAGTGTAGTATCTGTTCTTATCAGTTTAATATCTGATACGTCCCCTATCCGGGGACTATATATTAAATTGATTTTTGCAACCGGGAGATGGAATAGGGGCTTGCTCCGTCCACTCCACGCATCGACCTGGTATTGCAGTACCTCCAGGAACGGTGCACCCCCTTCTACTTGTCAAAGTAAACCGCTCCTATTAGGTCCATACAACCTTTTGGGTTTGTGTCTTTTTTTTTTTTTTTTTTTTTTTTTTTTTTTTTTTTTGTTTGTTTTTTTTTTTTGTTTGTTTTTTTTTTGTTTTTTTTTTTTTTGTTTTTTTTTTGTTTTTTTTCTTTTTTTTGTTTCTTCTTCTTCTTTCCTTTCTTTTTTTTCTCTTTCTTTTTTTCCCTCATCAACATCATGTCCAGTTATGTTTATTTTCCTAAAGCGCAGTCTCTAGTACTGTTCAAAACAATGAAAAGGAGCATTGTCTACAAGTTTTCAATCCTACTGTAGAAACAATCAAAAGACAAAAGACAAGTGGGTCTCGACGATGACTTTTATTTGGGCCGACATTTCTGGTGACCCAAAAGCTTCCTTCAAGTAATGTGGGGGGAAAGACGCTCGAGCTTTGTCGTGTGGAGAATTGATGTACTCTAATATAAAAATACGTATGCGTTAATATCCACAGAATAGAGAAGAAGTACGTCTAAATGCGTCTTTATTCCTTAGTTTTTAGAAACATCAGACTCTTGTGATGCACCTGCACACATCATCAGTAGTGTTACCTGGGGTCCTTCTTGGGGTGTTTCGGGTCTTTCATTGCTTTACACTTAAGTTGGATCGTTCGGATCTACTCGATCGTTAGTGGTTTATGGTGAAGCACGTGAGCAGAAAGCAGTGTCGCGTGTCGTGACGACTCACGAGCACTTTGGTGGGAGATGGTGAAGGGCGGGACCCAGACTTTCTTCAGAGAGGCAGGTAAGGCTAGGGACGACAGACGCATGTTGGGGCTGCAGAAAAGACTACAAAGGTATTTTAATCTTCAGCAACAAGAAATAGAAGAGGGGGAGCAATGTACGAGGTATTTCCTTAGGAACATTGGTAACCCAAGGGAGTGTCGACGATGACTTTTTTGGGCCGACATTTCGGGTGACCCAAGGGAGTGTCGACGATGACTTTTTTGGGCCGACATTTCGGGTGACCCAAGGGAGTGTCGACGATGACTTTTTTGGGCCGACATTTCGGGTGACCCAAGGGAGTGTCGACGATGACTTTTTTGGGCCGACATTTCGGGTGACCCAAAAGCTTCTTTCAAGTAATGTGGGGGGAAAGACGCTCGAGCTTTGTCGTGTGTCGGGTGTTTGAATGAAGCAGTCCCAGATGATGTGCTTTTACTCCATGGTTTGACACTTTTGGAAGAGTTTGAAGAAAGGCAAGTCCCCCGGCAACGACGGGCTTCCCTCGGAATTCTATGTGACCTTCGACCCAAGAAGGCACCAGGGAAACCACTACTAGGACTGCCATTCCCCAAGGTGAAGGTGCTACTCCGAAACCATTGGCGGCATCGCTTCTCGGCCTTTTGGCTAAGATCAAGTGTAGTATCTGTTCTTATCAGTTTAATATCTGATACGTCCCCTATCCGGGGACTATATATTAAATTGATTTTTGCAACCGGGAGATGGAATAGGGGCTTGCTCCGTCCACTCCACGCATCGACCTGGTATTGCAGTACCTCCAGGAACGGTGCACCCCCTTCTACTTGTCAAAGTAAACCGCTCCTATTAGGTCCATACAACCTTTTGGGTTTGTGTCTTTTTTTTTTTTTTTTTTTTTTTTTTTTTTTTTTTGTTTGTTTTTTTTTTTTGTTTGTTTTTTTTTTGTTTTTTTTTTTTTTTTTTTTTTTTTGTTTTTTTTCTTTTTTTTGTTTCTTCTTCTTCTTTCCTTTCTTTTTTTTCTCTTTCTTTTTTTCCCTCATCAACA
The DNA here is from genome assembly GCA_039105355.1 of Benthosema pterotum. Classification (NCBI taxonomy): domain Eukaryota; kingdom Metazoa; phylum Chordata; class Actinopteri; order Myctophiformes; family Myctophidae; genus Benthosema; species Benthosema pterotum. The sequence goes on along the minus strand of CM076976.1, from coordinate 2,325,442 downwards.
TCATGTCCAGTTATGTTTATTTTCCTAAAGCGCAGTCTCTAGTACTGTTCAAAACAATGAAAAGGAGCATTGTCTACAAGTTTTCAATCCTACTGTAGAAACAATCAAAAGACAAAAGACAAGTGGGTCTCGACGATGACTTTTATTTGGGCCGACATTTCTGGTGACCCAAAAGCTTCCTTCAAGTAATGTGGGGGGAAAGACGCTCGAGCTTTGTCGTGTGGAGAATTGATGTACTCTAATATAAAAATACGTATGCGTTAATATCCACAGAATAGAGAAGAAGTACGTCTAAATGCGTCTTTATTCCTTAGTTTTTAGAAACATCAGACTCTTGTGATGCACCTGCACACATCATCAGTAATGTTACCTGGGGTCCTTCTTGGGGTGTTTCGGGTCTTTCATTGCTTTACACTTAAGTTGGATCGTTCGGATCTACTCGATCGTTAGTGGTTTATGGTGAAGCACGTGAGCAGAAAGCAGTGTCGCGTGTCGTGACGACTCACGAGCACTTTGGTGGGAGATGGTGAAGGGCGGGACCCAGACTTTCTTCAGAGAGGCAGGTAAGGCTAGGGACGACAGACGCATGTTGGGGCTGCAGAAAAGACTACAAAGGTATTTTAATCTTCAGCAACAAGAAATAGAAGAGGGGGAGCAATGTACGAGGTATTTCCTTAGGAACATTGGTAACCCAAGGGAGTGTCGACGATGACTTTTTTGGGCCGACATTTCGGGTGACCCAAGGGAGTGTCGACGATGACTTTTTTGGGCCGACATTTCGGGTGACCCAAGGGAGTGTCGACGATGACTTTTTTGGGCCGACATTTCGGGTGACCCAAGGGAGTGTCGACGATGACTTTTTTGGGCCGACATTTCGGGTGACCCAAAAGCTTCTTTCAAGTAATGTGGGGGGAAAGACGCTCGAGCTTTGTCGTGTGTCGGGTGTTTGAATGAAGCAGTCCCAGATGATGTGCTTTTACTCCATGGTTTGACACTTTTGGAAGAGTTTGAAGAAAGGCAAGTCCCCCGGCAACGACGGGCTTCCCTCGGAATTCTATGTGACCTTCGACCCAAGAAGGCACCAGGGAAACCACTACTAGGACTGCCATTCCCCAAGGTGAAGGTGCTACTCCGAAACCATTGGCGGCATCGCTTCTCGGCCTTTTGGCTAAGATCAAGTGTAGTATCTGTTCTTATCAGTTTAATATCTGATACGTCCCCTATCCGGGGACTATATATTAAATTGATTTTTGCAACCGGGAGATGGAATAGGGGCTTGCTCCGTCCACTCCACGCATCGACCTGGTATTGCAGTACCTCCAGGAACGGTGCACCCCCTTCTACTTGTCAAAGTAAACCGCTCCTATTAGGTCCATACAACCTTTTGGGTTTGTGTCTTTTTTTTTTTTTTTTTTTTTTTTTTTTTTTTTTTGTTTGTTTTTTTTTTTTTTGTTTTTTTTTTTTTTTTTTTTTTTTTTGTTTTTTTTTTGTTTTTTTTCTTTTTTTTGTTTCTTCTTCTTCTTTCCTTTCTTTTTTTTCTCTTTCTTTTTTTCCCTCATCAACATCATGTCCAGTTATGTTTATTTTCCTAAAGCGCAGTCTCTAGTACTGTTCAAAACAATGAAAAGGAGCATTGTCTACAAGTTTTCAATCCTACTGTAGAAACAATCAAAAGACAAAAGACAAGTGGGTCTCGACGATGACTTTTATTTGGGCCGACATTTCTGGTGACCCAAAAGCTTCCTTCAAGTAATGTGGGGGGAAAGACGCTCGAGCTTTGTCGTGTGGAGAATTGATGTACTCTAATATAAAAATACGTATGCGTTAATATCCACAGAATAGAGAAGAAGTACGTCTAAATGCGTCTTTATTCCTTAGTTTTTAGAAACATCAGACTCTTGTGATGCACCTGCACACATCATCAGTAATGTTACCTGGGGTCCTTCTTGGGGTGTTTCGGGTCTTTCATTGCTTTACACTTAAGTTGGATCGTTCGGATCTACTCGATCGTTAGTGGTTTATGGTGAAGCACGTGAGCAGAAAGCAGTGTCGCGTGTCGTGACGACTCACGAGCACTTTGGTGGGAGATGGTGAAGGGCGGGACCCAGACTTTCTTCAGAGAGGCAGGTAAGGCTAGGGACGACAGACGCATGTTGGGGCTGCAGAAAAGACTACAAAGGTATTTTAATCTTCAGCAACAAGAAATAGAAGAGGGGGAGCAATGTACGAGGTATTTCCTTAGGAACATTGGTAACCCAAGGGAGTGTCGACGATGACTTTTTTGGGCCGACATTTCGGGTGACCCAAGGGAGTGTCGACGATGACTTTTTTGGGCCGACATTTCGGGTGACCCAAGGGAGTGTCGACGATGACTTTTTTGGGCCGACATTTCGGGTGACCCAAGGGAGTGTCGACGATGACTTTTTTGGGCCGACATTTCGGGTGACCCAAAAGCTTCTTTCAAGTAATGTGGGGGGAAAGACGCTCGAGCTTTGTCGTGTGTCGGGTGTTTGAATGAAGCAGTCCCAGATGATGTGCTTTTACTCCATGGTTTGACACTTTTGGAAGAGTTTGAAGAAAGGCAAGTCCCCCGGCAACGACGGGCTTCCCTCGGAATTCTATGTGACCTTCGACCCAAGAAGGCACCAGGGAAACCACTACTAGGACTGCCATTCCCCAAGGTGAAGGTGCTACTCCGAAACCATTGGCGGCATCGCTTCTCGGCCTTTTGGCTAAGATCAAGTGTAGTATCTGTTCTTATCAGTTTAATATCTGATACGTCCCCTATCCGGGGACTATATATTAAATTGATTTTTGCAACCGGGAGATGGAATAGGGGCTTGCTCCGTCCACTCCACGCATCGACCTGGTATTGCAGTACCTCCAGGAACGGTGCACCCCCTTCTACTTGTCAAAGTAAACCGCTCCTATTAGGTCCATACAACCTTTTGGGTTTGTGTCTTTTTTTTTTTTTTTTTTTTTTTTTTTTTTTTTTTTTGTTTTTTTTTTTTGTTTGTTTTTTTTTTTGTTTTTTTTTTTTTTGTTTTTTTTTTGTTTTTTTTCTTTTTTTTGTTTCTTCTTCTTCTTTCCTTTCTTTTTTTTCTCTTTCTTTTTTTCCCTCATCAACATCATGTCCAGTTATGTTTATTTTCCTAAAGCGCAGTCTCTAGTACTGTTCAAAACAATGAAAAGGAGCATTGTCTACAAGTTTTCAATCCTACTGTAGAAACAATCAAAAGACAAAAGACAAGTGGGTCTCGACGATGACTTTTATTTGGGCCGACATTTCTGGTGACCCAAAAGCTTCCTTCAAGTAATGTGGGGGGAAAGACGCTCGAGCTTTGTCGTGTGGAGAATTGATGTACTCTAATATAAAAATACGTATGCGTTAATATCCACAGAATAGAGAAGAAGTACGTCTAAATGCGTCTTTATTCCTTAGTTTTTAGAAACATCAGACTCTTGTGATGCACCTGCACACATCATCAGTAATGTTACCTGGGGTCCTTCTTGGGGTGTTTCGGGTCTTTCATTGCTTTACACTTAAGTTGGATCGTTCGGATCTACTCGATCGTTAGTGGTTTATGGTGAAGCACGTGAGCAGAAAGCAGTGTCGCGTGTCGTGACGACTCACGAGCACTTTGGTGGGAGATGGTGAAGGGCGGGACCCAGACTTTCTTCAGAGAGGCAGGTAAGGCTAGGGACGACAGACGCATGTTGGGGCTGCAGAAAAGACTACAAAGGTATTTTAATCTTCAGCAACAAGAAATAGAAGAGGGGGAGCAATGTACGAGGTATTTCCTTAGGAACATTGGTAACCCAAGGGAGTGTCGACGATGACTTTTTTGGGCCGACATTTCGGGTGACCCAAGGGAGTGTCGACGATGACTTTTTTGGGCCGACATTTCGGGTGACCCAAGGGAGTGTCGACGATGACTTTTTTGGGCCGACATTTCGGGTGACCCAAGGGAGTGTCGACGATGACTTTTTTGGGCCGACATTTCGGGTGACCCAAAAGCTTCTTTCAAGTAATGTGGGGGGAAAGACGCTCGAGCTTTGTCGTGTGTCGGGTGTTTGAATGAAGCAGTCCCAGATGATGTGCTTTTACTCCATGGTTTGACACTTTTGGAAGAGTTTGAAGAAAGGCAAGTCCCCCGGCAACGACGGGCTTCCCTCGGAATTCTATGTGACCTTCGACCCAAGAAGGCACCAGGGAAACCACTACTAGGACTGCCATTCCCCAAGGTGAAGGTGCTACTCCGAAACCATTGGCGGCATCGCTTCTCGGCCTTTTGGCTAAGATCAAGTGTAGTATCTGTTCTTATCAGTTTAATATCTGATACGTCCCCTATCCGGGGACTATATATTAAATTGATTTTTGCAACCGGGAGATGGAATAGGGGCTTGCTCCGTCCACTCCACGCATCGACCTGGTATTGCAGTACCTCCAGGAACGGTGCACCCCCTTCTACTTGTCAAAGTAAACCGCTCCTATTAGGTCCATACAACCTTTTGGGTTTGTGTCTTTTTTTTTTTTTTTTTTTTTTTTTTTTTTTTTTTTTGTTTTTTTTTTTTTTGTTTGTTTTTTTTTTGTTTTTTTTTTTTTTGTTTTTTTTTTTTGTTTTTTTTCTTTTTTTTGTTTCTTCTTCTTCTTTCCTTTCTTTTTTTTCTCTTTCTTTTTTTCCCTCATCAACATCATGTCCAGTTATGTTTATTTTCCTAAAGCGCAGTCTCTAGTACTGTTCAAAACAATGAAAAGGAGCATTGTCTACAAGTTTTCAATCCTACTGTAGAAACAATCAAAAGACAAAAGACAAGTGGGTCTCGACGATGACTTTTATTTGGGCCGACATTTCTGGTGACCCAAAAGCTTCCTTCAAGTAATGTGGGGGGAAAGACGCTCGAGCTTTGTCGTGTGGAGAATTGATGTACTCTAATATAAAAATACGTATGCGTTAATATCCACAGAATAGAGAAGAAGTACGTCTAAATGCGTCTTTATTCCTTAGTTTTTAGAAACATCAGACTCTTGTGATGCACCTGCACACATCATCAGTAATGTTACCTGGGGTCCTTCTTGGGGTGTTTCGGGTCTTTCATTGCTTTACACTTAAGTTGGATCGTTCGGATCTACTCGATCGTTAGTGGTTTATGGTGAAGCACGTGAGCAGAAAGCAGTGTCGCGTGTCGTGACGACTCACGAGCACTTTGGTGGGAGATGGTGAAGGGCGGGACCCAGACTTTCTTCAGAGAGGCAGGTAAGGCTAGGGACGACAGACGCATGTTGGGGCTGCAGAAAAGACTACAAAGGTATTTTAATCTTCAGCAACAAGAAATAGAAGAGGGGGAGCAATGTACGAGGTATTTCCTTAGGAACATTGGTAACCCAAGGGAGTGTCGACGATGACTTTTTTGGGCCGACATTTCGGGTGACCCAAGGGAGTGTCGACGATGACTTTTTTGGGCCGACATTTCGGGTGACCCAAGGGAGTGTCGACGATGACTTTTTTGGGCCGACATTTCGGGTGACCCAAGGGAGTGTCGACGATGACTTTTTTGGGCCGACATTTCGGGTGACCCAAAAGCTTCTTTCAAGTAATGTGGGGGGAAAGACGCTCGAGCTTTGTCGTGTGTCGGGTGTTTGAATGAAGCAGTCCCAGATGATGTGCTTTTACTCCATGGTTTGACACTTTTGGAAGAGTTTGAAGAAAGGCAAGTCCCCCGGCAACGACGGGCTTCCCTCGGAATTCTATGTGACCTTCGACCCAAGAAGGCACCAGGGAAACCACTACTAGGACTGCCATTCCCCAAGGTGAAGGTGCTACTCCGAAACCATTGGCGGCATCGCTTCTCGGCCTTTTGGCTAAGATCAAGTGTAGTATCTGTTCTTATCAGTTTAATATCTGATACGTCCCCTATCCGGGGACTATATATTAAATTGATTTTTGCAACCGGGAGATGGAATAGGGGCTTGCTCCGTCCACTCCACGCATCGACCTGGTATTGCAGTACCTCCAGGAACGGTGCACCCCCTTCTACTTGTCAAAGTAAACCGCTCCTATTAGGTCCATACAACCTTTTGGGTTTGTGTCTTTTTTTTTTTTTTTTTTTTTTTTTTTTTTTTTTTGTTTGTTTTTTTTTTTTGTTTGTTTTTTTTTTGTTTTTTTTTTTTTTGTTTTTTTTTTGTTTTTTTTCTTTTTTTTGTTTCTTCTTCTTCTTTCCTTTCTTTTTTTTCTCTTTCTTTTTTTCCCTCATCAACATCATGTCCAGTTATGTTTATTTTCCTAAAGCGCAGTCTCTAGTACTGTTCAAAACAATGAAAAGGAGCATTGTCTACAAGTTTTCAATCCTACTGTAGAAACAATCAAAAGACAAAAGACAAGTGGGTCTCGACGATGACTTTTATTTGGGCCGACATTTCTGGTGACCCAAAAGCTTCCTTCAAGTAATGTGGGGGGAAAGACGCTCGAGCTTTGTCGTGTGGAGAATTGATGTACTCTAATATAAAAATACGTATGCGTTAATATCCACAGAATAGAGAAGAAGTACGTCTAAATGCGTCTTTATTCCTTAGTTTTTAGAAACATCAGACTCTTGTGATGCACCTGCACACATCATCAGTAATGTTACCTGGGGTCCTTCTTGGGGTGTTTCGGGTCTTTCATTGCTTTACACTTAAGTTGGATCGTTCGGATCTACTCGATCGTTAGTGGTTTATGGTGAAGCACGTGAGCAGAAAGCAGTGTCGCGTGTCGTGACGACTCACGAGCACTTTGGTGGGAGATGGTGAAGGGCGGGACCCAGACTTTCTTCAGAGAGGCAGGTAAGGCTAGGGACGACAGACGCATGTTGGGGCTGCAGAAAAGACTACAAAGGTATTTTAATCTTCAGCAACAAGAAATAGAAGAGGGGGAGCAATGTACGAGGTATTTCCTTAGGAACATTGGTAACCCAAGGGAGTGTCGACGATGACTTTTTTGGGCCGACATTTCGGGTGACCCAAGGGAGTGTCGACGATGACTTTTTTGGGCCGACATTTCGGGTGACCCAAGGGAGTGTCGACGATGACTTTTTTGGGCCGACATTTCGGGTGACCCAAGGGAGTGTCGACGATGACTTTTTTGGGCCGACATTTCGGGTGACCCAAGGGAGTGTCGACGATGACTTTTTTGGGCCGACATTTCGGGTGACCCAAAAGCTTCTTTCAAGTAATGTGGGGGGAAAGACGCTCGAGCTTTGTCGTGTGTCGGGTGTTTGAATGAAGCAGTCCCAGATGATGTGCTTTTACTCCATGGTTTGACACTTTTGGAAGAGTTTGAAGAAAGGCAAGTCCCCCGGCAACGACGGGCTTCCCTCGGAATTCTATGTGACCTTCGACCCAAGAAGGCACCAGGGAAACCACAACTAGGACTGCCATTCCCCAAGGTGAAGGTGATCTTCCGAAAGCGACGGCTCTTCGCCGACGCTTTCGGGCTTTCGGACTTACAACCGCCAGTTCCAGTTGTGGTTTATTTTGTTTGTTTTATTTATTTATTTGTTATTATTATTATTTTAAACCTCACATGACGCTACAGCTTGAACAACGCCCTGCAGGAAGGAGTCATATACTGACTGTAACGTATTGTATGTTGCATGTGTGTACCACCACATGAGGGCACTGTAGCACAGGACACCTCTCCACCTGTTACACCTAACATAGTCTCACGAGACTTGGGAACAGGAGTTCATGTACAGATGAGATCCAAGATGGCGGAATGAATACATCCTTGTTGACATACACAACTTGAGTATATTGTTAATAATAAGTGTTATAACCAACCAAAGGGTAAAATAATACACTGACGTGCTGGGTGAAATATTTAAAAAGGAAATATGAAGTACGAGAATGAAAGCAGTATACTTCATCACACGACAGTGTCACTCATCGGAGAAATGCAGAGCTAGAAGACCACAGCGACTTACGGATGCAATGCAATGTGGGCATGTAGTTCTGCTTTTGTTTAACGACACGCGACACTGCTTCCTTGTCACGTGGTTCACCATAAACCAATAACGATCGAGTACATCCGAACGATCAAAATTACGTTTCAAGCAATTAAAGGAATAAAGACATATTTAGACGTACTTATTCTCTATTCAGTGGATCTTAACTCATACGTATTTTTATATTAGGGTACATAAATTCTCCACACGACAAAGCTCGAGCGTCTTTCCCCCCACATTACTTGAAAGAAGCTTTTGGGTCACCAGAAATGTCGGCCCAAATCAAAGTCGGACCAGCCGAAATGTTGCGTCATCAGGGGTCAGAAACTGTGCGCGGGAAGGCTGTTTCAGCCTGAAAGAGGGACACACTCGAGTTTGAAATGCATTGTTTTCAACGATGGCGGTGCAAATAAGAGCTATGTAAACATCTGTCATAAAGCATTGCACAATGACAGCTACAGTCTCTAATGTCTAGGCTGTAGGCCTACTAGTAGTAGTATAAAACATTCTAAAATAAAACAATGTATGTATACTCCTCAAAGCTGTGTTGTTAATGTGTATGCTGTCGTAAATGACGTAAAATAAAGGGATTTAGGGTTTTTACTACATCCTATAGTATTACAAAACAATCTCAAATAAAGATAATTAAAGCTGCAAGCAGCGATTAACGGGCCCTCGATCGTGCAAGTTTCGGGCAAATATCGGCCAATCGGAAAAGGGGACGCGGCTCAGTCACAAGGAGCCAAAACAGAGTCCAATGATACCACCATTATGTGTCTAGGACATAGCAATGAGGAGTTATCGCAGAAAATAGTTCAACCAATCAGAAGAGAGGGCGAGGCTAAGTTACACCAATGAACGTAACAGGCTCAAAACTGAGGCCATGGCTACACAAGGAAAATATTTGTTCTTTTCCTCCTCTGTTAAAGAAAATCCTGTCCACATGACAAAGATATCCATGTCCACACATAAAACCAAAACGGACCTTTTGGACTCCAATACCTATGCCAGGCCGGTAGGTGGCAATAAGAAATATTTGGCACAACACAGAAATGGCCAGTGTTAGCTGGTTTCCATGGTTACCCAAATTAAAATTTCACGTAACCTGCTAGTAGTAAGAAACAAAGTTATTGGAGTTATTGAATTGAAGTGCATTGAATATTGGAGGTATAGGGTTGGAAATGTGAACTGCACAAAAAAAAAACACCCTTCTTGTGAATTAAAAAAAAAAAACAATAAGGTCCTGTGGTAAATTTTAACCGGTACAAGTTGCATATGTACCAGCGTCAATATACCAAAAACATACTGCACTGGGAGAAAAAGCAGACAGTTGATCGGAGCGGAATGGAAGATCAGGCAGCAAAGTTGGTCTCAAGATGATGGTGTTTCATTTCAGCAGACAGCAAACAGCATACAGCATGGGGCCTCGGGCTCCGAAAGAGCCCTTGGCTTAAACAGCCAGCCACACGGTGTGGTGACCGGCAGACTGACTGAACCGACTAATACAATGACTATAGCTTTTATGCAGGTTTAAAACAGAATACACATTCACACAGACAGCTGTCACCAAGGAAGGGGTTGTTCTTAGAACCGACACACATTTAAATGGAGATCCTTTCATGTCACCTGTCACATGTCAAACACTTTGTACCCAAATGTGTCCTGTGCCCATCCTGTCTCACCATGGGGTCCACCAGAGAGCTGACATTGCAGAATCTCTCTGACCAACTCAAGGTGACAACAGGAAACAGCATATTCTAAATGGCTAGGCTATAATTAACATATGAGTCTGTGAAATAACAAATTGCAGCCATTTGGTTTCATTTTGATTCTTCAGTCCCCTCCACAACAGTGTTGTTTTTTATTTAAATATGCTATTCAATAACATTTTGCTTTTTAGTCCCATTTAGTCTCTTGAAATTATTTTTTGTTGTTCTACTCTTAGTCGACTAAATATCAACAACTTTGTCATTTGTTAGAGTTGACACAAACAACAAAGTGATTAAACAAACATGAGAGAGAGAGACACAGAGAGAGAGAGAGAGAGAGAGAGAGAGAGAGAGAGAGAGAGAGAGAGAGAGAGAGAGAGAGAGAGAGAGAGAGAGACAGAGAGACAGAGAGAGAGAGAGAGAGAGAGAGAGAGAGAGAGAGAGAGAGAGAGAGAGAGAGAGAGAGAGAGAGAGACAGAGAGAGAGAGAACCACCTGCTAAACTATTTGGATTGTGATTGGATTGGTATTGACTAAACCCCACCCTGAAGGGTGGGATTCTATTCAGAGTTCAGTGTCCCTGCCCCAAACACTCAGGTGTGGGTAGGTCACTGATTACTCCCTCTCCTATAAAGGCTGCTGCTGTTTAGTTCATTCTTGTTTGGCTCTCTGTGTGTGTGGACTGTCTGCCTTGTGTCTCCACAAAACACTTGAAACACTCCCCTTGTGCACTGCATGTGTGTTCTGTCACCACAAACCACTTTACTATATAATTACTGGAAAAATAGCCTAAAGAGGTAGCTGGAACAACATTTTCTTATGGGGTCTGTGGCCAAATTGGGAATCCTTGACAAAAAATAAACCACCAACCAACTTTGTCAAAGCCTGTTGCTATGTTTGTAGGCTACTATACCTATACCTTCTACTACTCCTAATAGACCTACTGAAAATGGCAGATCTACAAGCATGCCTTGTAGATCTGCCATTGACACATATTTGAGTTTGTAGATTTGCTACTTTGAAGGACTATTGTCAAAGAAATTGTTGGTAAACATTCTAAAATGTCCCTAGAAGTGTTGTTATTTCAGTTGTCTAATGCTCCATTCTTGTTAGGGATGGGGGTTTCATTTGTGAATGACCATCTGTTGACATATGTCCAGAGTGCTAAACATGGGATGGCTCTTACGCTATTAAAGCTTTGTGAAGACATTGTAATTTGAACCATTTACTGGAGGGTTTCCGTTACATGATGTTGTCATGTACGTAGCTGGTTCCTACTCGAGTAAAAATCAGTGATACATTTCAATCAGAGTTGTGGTCTTGCTTCATATTTTGTATATCTTGTTTTTCTGAGCACACGCAGGTCTGCAGTTTTCTTGGACATAATTGGAGGTGTTCCACCGAGATGTTTGGTGTACTTATTATCTTGACGGTGTCGGCCTGTGAGTATTAAGGGGATTTGTGGGTGCTCAGAAAAATTAGATGTTGCTTTATCAGGATTGTAATGTATCAGTGATTGTTGTTGTTTGACCGGTTATTCATAGGCGTCCACTGAGAAGAGTACTTTGTATTGCTTCTGAATGACAGAGAGGTATTTTTACCTGCTGCTGGTCGAAATAAGTGTAGGTTGGAGAACCATTATATGGTTTTGCCAGACCTGTAGTGGACGGCCTAGAAGTGAGGCCTGTAGGGAGACAAGGTGTCTTGCCTGAAATCGTATATGCATTTACGCTCAGAAACAGGGACTATATGTCGCCGTGTTGTCTAGTGAAAGGCAAGCAAATGAGTGCTTGGCCTAGGGTCCTTTGCTAAGAGAAAGCATAAAAAAACACAATTGTGGGTGTGAATGGAGTCAAGAGAGTTGTTCTATGTCTGACTGTGTGAGAGTGCAAAGGTGTTTGAAGGCAGACAGGCGTGTTTGAAAAGAAAATGTGAGAATGATTGGAGTGATTTAGCCTTGGCAAATATTTTTTTTTGTTTTGTTGTAACTAGTTAAACTAGTTAAACTAGTTTAACTAGGCATTAAATAGAAAAATTAGTAACTCCAAGATTGAAAAAAAAAGAGAAAATCAACATCTACCACTAGGTGAGTTTCTGAAAGGAAGCTGAAGAAAAATAGAATTTATGAAGTACCTTCTGATTCGGTTGAAATGTTTAAATTAGATTTCTGCGTGTTAATGTGACTGTACAGTCTGTGTCTTTAGTGTTTCCTGTCTGTGGATGTTTGTTTTGTAAGTTCATTTGTTAACAGTGTAGTAAGTCTCCGTTTGAAAGAGAGTGAAAAGGAAATCCTAGCAAATCCTAAATTAAAAAAAAAATGAAGATACCGATTATAACAGGAATATATAGTTCATTTATAAATGATGTAATGATTCTTCTAACTTAAGAACAAGTATAAGTTTTGGATCAACACATGTAATGAGGTGTGATCGTATATAGTAACAAAGAGAGATAATAGTATATAAGTGACAATTTATGAAAGTGTTTAAGATGAAAAGTAGAATACAATAGTTGAAATATATATATATATATGCAGTCGGAAGTCGGATTATTTTTGACCGTCCGACAGACCCGCCTTGACCAAATCCCTCCCCCGCCTTGCCTACGTTTGACGAACCTGTAGATCAGTTATATTTCGCATGCGACGCTGCCTCGGCTCGCTAACACTGTTCCGCGCTGCCAGTTTACTCTACACTCTACAGGTACGTGCACACACACACACACAGATTTAAAAAGGGGCCTGCAGCCCCAGCTCTTTCGCATGTCTAAAACACACAAGTGCCCTCATACGGGAGGTTGCCCCTGCCCCCTTATGTAACACACTAGTAGTTCTTAAGGGACAGTTTTGACCTTTTTGACCTTTGGGGGGGTGCTGGGGGGTCATATCCGGTCATGACAGGGGTCACGGGGGGTTAGGGTCAAGAGGTCACCTGTGCACACGTGATATCAGAACAGATGTTTAAGTAGATATCAGTATGAGGTAAACAAAAACATCGGACAAAAACAGTGGATTGGTTGGGTCAAGAAGTCGAGAGTGCACCACACAGCAGGGTTCCATGCATCTCACCAACTGTATGGGGTTGTGTGTGTGTGTGTGTGTGTGTGTGTGTGTGCGTGCGTGCGTGCGTGCATGCGTGCGTGTGTGTGTGTGTAAAAGCATTATTTATGTCAGTCTCTGAGTTTAGAGTTACACAAGAATCATTTGGCTTCATTTTGTAGACTACAATCTTACACTACAGACTTGTAAGAGGCCATTTGATTCCATTTGTACACGTGCAGAAATACATGCATACATATACCAGGTCCATTCGGATGTATAATTCATGAGTTAAAGCAATAGTAGATAGCAGATGTGTGAGTGTAAGATTTGGTGAATGTCACCATTGGTGGTAGCAGATTGTCAGGATAACTTCACAAGAACACTTGTAATGAGTCAGATTGACAGAAAGTAATATTGAAACTAATGCAGTAATGTAGAATGTAGAATAATATAATGGCTAAAATGCAGGCACAGTACAATGCATTAGGGAATCTATGCCATTTCAGTTGCAAGTATGGTTAGCAATGCTACTACAATTCCCCTCAACAATAAAATGCATATTAGTTTCCTACATATGTCATAGTAAATCTATAGTGTATACTTTGTTTTTATGGCACCTACTCTAAGGTAAGACTTTGCCTAGGAGCACCAAAATATGATATATGTATGGTGTGACGTATTCACCAAGTCACTCAACTTTCTAAAACATGCAGACTCATGAGGGGAGATAGCTAGTAGCTTTTATTGTGTTTCCATACATTTCCCCAACACAGCAGGGTGCCGCTGCTGTGTTTGTACTGTCTTTTTGTGTGTGTGTGTGTGTGTGTGTGTGTGTGTGTGTGTGTGTGTGTGTGTGTGTGTGTGGTGTTGTATGCAATATTTTCTTTAACACATGTATAGGTATAGTGTTAATTCTGTTTTTCTTTCTTTTCTTTTGCCAGATAGAAATGACAGGGCGTGGATGCCACATACCATCGACGGAAACAACATCTCTCTGGCAAGAGGGCGTGCGTCTACATCAAAAATCACCAACGTGATACCTGTACAGACTATCAGCGGCCATCGTCATCAACATCCTCGTGGCCCGAGGGGGTCAGTGGTCCATGCACAGACACGGGGCAACCATCCATATCTTCATGCGAGGAGACAGACTGAAATATCTGGTGAGTGTGTGTGTGTGTGTGTGTGTGTGTGTTGTATACAATATTTTCAGTTGATATTTACATACTATGAAGCTACATATGCATGCTCTCATATGATGTTCTGATCAGTTTTTATTTGCATACTATTAAGCTACACATGCATGCTCTTGTGGTATATTTTTCAGCATAATAGCCTACACAAGCCAAAATCGGAGCACGGAGATAAGGAGTTCACACGCTGGACAGCAAAGATGTTGTTCCTCAGATGGTTGAAGCTTTATTCAGAGCATCGGCAGCATTACAGCAAAGTGTTACAGCAGGCAAAGTACGCCTGGGCCGGAGGGCCCAGACAGCACACGTGTGTGTGTGACCACCGGCGTGGGGACACACAGGACTGACTCTCTCTCTATCACAACATGACATGGGGTATTTATACATGCAAAATACGTTGCCTACGTGCGATACATCTCAGACAAAATGGCGGCAACAATATACATTCACTCCAGACGTGTTGGCACAAAGGTTCTTTCAACTGATGCAAATCCACATTCTAGAAAGTCCTTTGAACATATGTCCTTTGTTATGTCAATAACACCCTATTGTCTCACAAATGTGTCCTGTCTGCAATCACCTAGGGTGCCCGCCAGGGAGCTCAAAGCGGCTCTCTCAAAGACGCCCAGGTGACGAATAATAATTAGCACATTGTAGCATATTGTAGATTGACTAGTGAAATAACACTACTTCATAGATTATGTCATGTAGATTATGAATATACGATTATTAACGAGACTTCACTCCCCCCTTTGATGGTTGATCAAAAACCATCACAAAAACAATAATAATCTATATTCATAATTTTTGAAACAGGATCTGCACCCCCCTTTTGATCCATAACCAACTTTACACTCCCTGGTATCAAAAAGTTCAGTAAAATTACACGACAGAATTTTCTCCCCAAAAAGTTATGGATATTTTAAGACTATACACAAAGTTGCCAATATGACTCACTTACTTTACAATTAGCGGAGAATTTCTTCACGTTATTCAAATTTTTAAGACTAAAAATGTTACGCACAATGAACCAATATCACATAACCCCCTCCTTCGAGAGTTACATGACAACAAAATGCCTCAATTTTGCCACCTTTAGCAAACCAAGACGAAAAAGGCCTCTGTTCCGTCACCTTTTGACGAAACAAAGACAGCACAACATTACCGATAAGAAAATAAAAAACACATTTTAAGCCCGCTTAATTTAAACACTTAAAGAGTTACTCTCAACACTATTGACCTGTAATTGAATCTAATTTTGGCAACTACAAAATCTCAAAATATAGCAACAATGACGAAATTGAATTTTAGCCTTACATTTAACTGACATGTTGTCACTTTTGAACTCTCACAAAAGAGTATTTTTTAGAATATGAATAATAAACGTGTTTATAACGGATTAAACTCTGCTGTTTGGGGTTAATGCGCCAGAGTTTAATTATTATTAACTCATGAACCTCTTCATATTTAGGCAATTTAGCCACATTGATGAAAATAGGCCGTTTTAGTCAATGTTTCTAATTAGCACGACAAATAACATATATAAATCAACATTTGCCTTCTCATTTGTTGACTTTAGACTCACAAAACGCACAATTTTTGAAATCGAAAACTACAAGGAATATTACGTCTTAAATAGTTTCGACATAAAACCATGGAAAATCTTCTTTCTTGCAGTTTTACTCGCTCTCTCTTTTACCTGGAAGTGTCCGGTTAAAACATGGATCTAGCGGGAGATGTTTTCCTCCGGTATTTTTCTTCTTAACAGTCCATGTCCATCTGAATCATCCATCTCCCTCCCCCCTTCCAAGCTGGAAGCAAAAACAGCTTGGAAAAGAGAAGAAAGAAAGGAGGCCGCCGCTTCGTACATCTTTCACACACGGACCCCCCTTGGGTCCTCGTGAAGGCCGCAAGCTTGGTGGATCAGTCCCGCGCTGCTGCTGCTCTACGCGCTGCATGGAGAGCTTGCTCCCCACGTGGAGACCCCGCCGCCGGCCGGCCGCCAGGATCCCCGGCGCGACGCCGCCGCCGCCGCCGCCGCCACCATCCGTTGCTGCCGCTGCTGCCCCGTCTACTTCACTCTCATATGATGTTCTGATCAGTTTTTATTTACATACTATTAAGCTACATATGCATGCTCTTATACGGTGTTCTGTACCCCCCATCAATGTGTGGGTATTAACAACAAAGAGCTGATGTAAATCTGCTATCTCAATTACTAATAAATACTTTTTTCTTTTTCCTTACAGGTAACCATAGAGACGTTTTACAGAGCAGTACATCTCAGTCAAATCTCAGTCAAAATCTTCGTCGAAATTGTGGTAAGTGGGGCCGTGTATTATATAAGAATATTTACAGTTGTTTGCGTGTGTGTGTGTGTGTGTGTGTGTGTGTGTGTGTGTGTGTGTGCGTGTGTGTGTGTGGATGTATTCAGTGACTACATTAAACATAAACATAATTGTGTTTCTATTTTTTCACAGATGCAGGAGGACACCCCGCAGCTACGCAGTCAGCGATTCAGACCCATCCAGCGGACGACTCCATAGTTACGCAGTCAGCGATTCAGACCCACCCCACGGACGATTTCTCTGACGAGTTCAGCTTTGACGATCTGACCGAAATATGGGGATTCGAAAGGGACGCCGTACAGAATGTGAGTCAGAACACCAGCAATGGTTCTAATGAAAATGTACCCGTTCTCACTGATACATATGTCAATGACTTAATAGCTGAATCTATCAGAGCTGATCAGGGTTCTATTGTAATACAAAGTGATGAGGCAAATCAGAGGCAGGTCACCCCCCCTGTAGTACACCAGATAGCTACACGTGATCCCCCCCAGACACCCCCACCACCCCCTACAGACCACGTCGGGGGTGGTATTGCTCCCAACTTCTCAGAAGTGTGGGACAATGCCACACTGACTACTACTGTGATGGCAATGGCTGAAGCATTAATGCTTCTAAACGGAAACGTTTTGAACATTCAGAATCTTCTCAGCAGAAGACAATAATACACTGTATAGCGTGCATGTATGGTGTATGTGTGTGCGTGTGAGAGAAAGAGCTTAAGAAGAGAGAGTGAGAGAGAGTGTGTGTGTGTGAGAGAAAGAGCTTAAGAAGAGAGAGTGAGAGAGAGAGAGAGAGAGAGAGAGAGAGAGAGAGAGAGAGAGAGAGAGAGAGAGAGAGAGAGAGACATTTTTTCTTTTTTGTTATTTTTTGTAGTTTTTACTAAACATGGCAAGTGCTGGTAGAAAAGATCCTTCATTGATCCAATCGCTTCAAACTCTGTTAGGCGGGATTATCGTAGACCAAAAGGTGGCTAAATTATCTTTAAAGAAATATCGAGATGATATAGCCACTGCAGAGAGACAGGCCAGTATGTCTATCCCATCTGACACTCTACCAGACTTAGGAGTGAATGTAGCTGAAATATTATACAACGACACTGATAATGACATTTATACACCTCCTTTGAATATCGATGCAGACCTCAGTATTAATAATGATGACAGCATTGTATCCTCTCAAGAGGCCCCTATGCATGACATCATTATTAATAATGACGCACAACACATCCAAGTTGGAGCGGGGCCGGATAATGATGTTGCTGTACCCCACGGTGTCTATGTAAGAGACGTACCGTATTTCAATAGTGTGGAAGTTAAACAGCATATTAATCTAAGAGATGTACCTGTAGATGATATTGAAAAAATCCCACAGGCAGTTAATGACATTTTTTCTAATGCCATGTCAAAAGCCATGGCTTACGCCAAGGACGGTAGCATCGCTAGTGTCGTATTGTCAGCACCGTCATTAGCAGGCGATGTTTCAGTAATGCTAGGACCAAATGAAGTTTATGATGCAGCAAGCTTCATGAACGAAGTGTCTAAGATTGTACAGAGTAATAATTCAATCACAACTGATGATAACCTATATTTAACTGTCACTATAGCACATCAGCGGATGGGTGGGAGCAGAGGAAAACGTACAGGGGGTGCGGGTGTTGGGGGTGGGGATGTTAAACGTCGTAAGAGGGTTAGACCGTACTCTTTACAGTGAAATATTGACCCAGCAGGCCAAAAACTTGTATATCCCGGAAAATAAGAACAGTATATGCTTTTCGCTTTGCATGCTCCGGGCGCGGCACCCTAGAATGAATATGACTGAATTAAATGCATGGGCACTGCAGCTACACACAAGTCTGGGTTTCTGTGAAAACAGACCTATAGGGGAAGGTGATCTGGCTGCTTTTGAACACGCTCTCCATGTTAAAATAGTAGTATTCTTTCACCCCCAAGGGAGTGCTAGCGTGTCCCATTTTGAAACAAACAAAGCACCGACAGAGGATGCAGTTTGGCTGTATCTCCATGACGGGCACTATTGCTTAATTAAAAACCGGGCAGCATTTTTTGGATCATCTTATGTGTGTTCCATGTGCTATGCTAGGTATAATGACAACATCTACCATCAATGTAAATATGTCTGCGGAATTTGTTATACAGACTGTACCAGCAGTGTACATGCGTCCGGACAGGCCAATGTCACTGCAAAAAATTGCGAGATTTGCAGTCGTACGTGCAAATCTGATCTATGTTATGACAGACATAAAGAGGTGGCACAAATATTTGGAAAGAGTCCTTGCGATAAAATCCGGCGCTGTACACAATGTGGTTTGGTTTATAGGTTTATGAGCACAAAAAGAGACAAAGATGGCAATCTGTTACCAACTGTACATGTCTGTGCAGAGCCTGTGTGCGCTCATTGTAATGAACCTGTCGCTACCGGTTCTACGCATGCATGTTATATTCAACCTATTAAAGCAGTTGATTCCCCTAATAGGTATGTATATAACGACTTTGAAACAAGATATCACGAGGGCATTCACGAGGCGAATTATGTAGTTGCCAGTATCAGCTATACAGGTGAAATTGTAGAGTTTTCTGGCACGGATTGTGTTGAACGATTCATTAAATATTTCAGGCAGGACCGATTTTTACATTGTACCTTTATTGCTCCCAACGCTGCGGGGTTTGATAATTATATAATCTTGAAAGAGTTAACTAGGCAAAAGCAGACTCCGGCTGTAGTCATGAAAGATCTCCGTATAGTTATCGTGAATGATAAGCATTACAAGCAGAGGTGGTTGGATTCATACAGTTTTCTACCAATTCGTCTAGCCAGTACCCCTGCAGCTCTTGGCTTTACCGACGCTACAAAGGGATTTTTCCCTCACAAGTTCAATACACGAGCCAATGCAAATTACATAGGCCCATACCCTACCCCAGACTTTTATGGTTTTGCTGACATGTCAGAGAGTGACCAATTACATTTTAACGAATGGTACAACACGGTTAAAGACGGTGTATTTGATTTACAAAAGGAATTAGCTTATTACTGCCGTAACGATGTGGTCGTGCTACAAAAAGCATGCACTCTGTACCGTGATGCCTTCATGAAAACAACCAATATTGATCCATTCACATTTTCAACTTTAGCTGCCAGCTGCATGGGTGTTTATAAAGCGTTATTTATGCCAGAGAACACTGTAGCACTAACTTATGAAGGGGCATATCTGCGGCAGAATAAGGCTTATTCGAATGTTTCCATTGAATGGCTGGAATGGATTCAAAGCTCAAAAGGCATACACATACAGCATGCTCTTAACGGGGGTGAGAGACAGTTTGGAAATTATCATGCTGATGGGCACTGTGCAGCTAATCGGACAATTTATAGTTTTAATGGATGCATGTGGCATGGGTGTAAAAAATGTGGTTATACAGGATATAGTCCACTTGCTAAAACCACGTATGAAAAATTACATCATCAGACCATAGAGAGAGACAAGGCTCTAATGAGAGATCATAACCTCAGGGTTGTCAGTATTTGGGAATGTGATTGGGAGCGCATGAAACGCTCCCATGCTGGTGTCATGGACTTCATGAGTACATACAGGGCACCTATTAGATTAAACCCTAGAGATGCTTTATATGGCGGTCGTACGAGCGCTATTAAACTTTTGCATAAAGTCAAGGGGACGCAGAAAATTAAATATCTTGACTTTACATCACTATATCCCACTGTGCAGGCGACTAAAAAATACCCTGTTGGGCACCCTGAAATCATTTTAAACCCTCCCTTTAAACCTATAAGTCAGTACTTTGGTTTTGTGAGGTGCACGGTAGCGCCACCTAGAAAACTCTATCACCCTGTATTGCCTTACAGATGTAACGGCAAGCTTATGTTTCCTTTATGTAGGACTTGTGCTGAAGGTTTGAATCAGGACAGTAGCTGCACGCATAATGATGAAGAGAGGTGTTTAACAGGTGTATGGACTACAATGGAACTTGAAAAAGCTATCGAGAAAAAATATGCTATTGTAAAAATTGATGAAATATGGCATTTCAATGAGACATCCACTGATCTATTTAAAGAATATGTCCAAACATTTTTAGCAACAAAACAGCAGGCTTCCGGTTGGCCCAGTGGCGTTGTAACTCGTGAACAGCAGGACAAGTACATATCTGATTATTTTAAAAAAGAAGGAATTTTGTTAGACCGTGACAAAATAGCTGTTAACACAGGTATTAGATTTTGTGCCAAGTTGTTATTGAATTCTCTATGGGGAAAATTTTGCATGAACAACAACAAGCCAATCACAGAATTGGTCTCTTCGCCAAAACGATTTTCACAGCTACTTTTTTTGCCAGACTATGTAGTGAAACTTTTCCATTTTGTGTCTCCTACTGTAGCAATGGTGCAGTATAGATATGTTAAATCAGAGATGCATAGAATGCGTGATGTTAATGTTTTCATAGGAGCTATGACAACGTCTCATGCACGTTTAATGCTGTATGATCTCATAGACCAGTTAGGTGACTCTGTTTTGTATATGGACACAGACTCTGTCATATACATGGTTGATGAGGGAGGGTATGACCCACCTACGGGTCCATATTTGGGTGATCTAACCAATGAACTTGACGACGGTGATTTTATTACGATGTTCGCTTCTGGGGGTCCTAAGACATACGCTTACAGGACTCATTTCAACAAGACAGTAGTTAAATGGAAAGGCTTTACATTAACTCCTAAGAATGCCAAATGTGTAACAGCTGATACACTGGTGCGCCTTGTAAAGGCCTTTGCAGCCAATCAGGACGATGAAGATAGTCAGCAGGTTTACGTACACAACCATACCATTCGCAGGAACAAAAGGACACTGCAGCTTAGTAATGCAACAGTTGTAAAAAAAAAAAAGCACGCGTGGTTTACAATAAGAGACATGTTTTTCCTGACTATAGTACACTCCCATACGGATACTGATATTCTCAGCGTAAATATAGCTACAGTCCCTTAGTCTATTATTATTAGATTATTTGTTGAAACGTATCTGTAATTGTACTATACTTGTGAAGATGTCTTCTAGTATGGCATGTAAAGATGTTGGAGATTTCAGAGGCACGCTAGAGCATCCATTCAGCATGGTTGTTTCAGGCCCATCAAATAGTGGTAAATCTTTTTTTGTAAAGGATATTATCGCAAATGCGGAAAAAATAATATCAGTGAAATTGGACAACATTGTATATGTATATTCATGCTGGCAGCCTCTGTATGACCATTTATTGAAGATAAGTCCTATAAACCTTGTTCAAGGAATTCCTGAATCACTCTGTGATGACACATTACTACCACCCAATTTACATAATCTATTAATTATAGATGACATGATGGAAAGTGCCAGCCATAATCCATCACAGAAACCTTAGCTGTATTTACTTAGTACAGAATTTATTCATGCAGGGCAAGTCTAGCAGAACAATAAGTCTAAACTCATCATACATTGTAATTTTTAAGAATGTTCGGGATAAGGGGCAGATTATGGTGCTTGCCTGACAAATGTTTCCAGGGAATACTAAATATTTTCTACAGTCTTTCATTGATGCTACAAGTGTACCATATGGATATTTACTGATTGACTTTAAAACTCGGACTCCCGACTGCTTACGCCTCAGATCGGATCTGTTGTCTGACACCCCAACAGTGTATGTTCCTACAAAGCCCTTTGTATAATAGGAATAGTAGTCATGACAGAGCGTATGCGCAGGAATGTGGCTCTCATTGCTAGACTATATAGAGCATCGCCTGCAGCTCGCAGACTTATTCTAAAGAACGCTAGTACAGACTTAACAAATGCCTTGTGTGAAATAGCATTAAATGTATTGAAAGGAACAATTCCTTTATCAGCTAAACAGTACACACAGCTGCGGAAGAAAAAAGCTAATGAACGTCTAATAGCTGATAAACGTATTAACATTAGTAAGAAAAAAAAACTTATTAATCAGAAAGGTAATGGATTTCTGATACCCTTACTCGCTGCAGCTGTGCCTTTTTTAACAAGCCTGTTTTCAAGGAGATAATTTACTATGGATCAAGTACAGAAAATGTACCTTGTACCGCAACAACAGCTGGATAATTTGAAGCAACAGTCATCATCGCAAGACTCCATTAGACAGGTTGCTGAAAATGAATTAGATAAGCAGATAGTCGCTATACTAAACACTAATGAGGTAGATTTACGTCAAAAAGCAAAAAAATATACGGCTGTACTGCATAGATATCTGACTATGGTTAGACAGAAAGGGGCCGAGCAAGGACTTCTAACATTAACACTGCCTTCTTCTGAAAACGGCGCGTGACAGCCCCGCTGTTAGCGACGCAGCAGTAGAGAAATTTCAGTTTGCGGATATTTCTAGTCACATGCCTCAAAGAAATAGGAGAAACGCTCAGCACATTTTGGAACTGTTGAGTAAATCAAAGGACAGTGTGTCATGGACGTCTCAGGGCGAGCTTGTTGTTAATGGAAATATTGTTCGAGGATCGCATATTTTTGATTTGGTTAAAAATGTTACATTGTCTCAAGGAGTGAGTGATGATAAAAGACCTGTGGGATGGACTGATTTTCTAAGAGTTATGGCTGATTTGAATATGCCTTTATCATGTGTGCCTAACAATCATGTCAAGCAGGTTATTACAAATTTTAAAACAGGGATATTCACTCCTAGGCACGGTAAAGATGATGTTGAATACACAACACCTGTTAGACTTTCGTCTGGTAAACGGAAGAGAAAAAGGCAAAATATGTACGATTCATGGCTCGAGTACTGACGTATATATATGTTTTTTCTATATATATATTTTTTTCTATTGTTTTGTTTTTTCTTTCTGTCTTGCTAGACATGTTACGTATACAATGTAAGACTGTTATTAGATGTTTTTATTCCTTTCTGTATTGTTTTTTGTTTTTTGTTTTTCTGGTTTTGCTAGACACTAGTGTAATATGTGCCCGATGAAACGCGTGTATACAATATGAGTGTTATTATTATATGTTTTATTCCTTTTCTGTATTGTTAATCATCTTATTTCTGTACTAGGTCTGTATATGTCTATATGCTACCATGATAATGATGTTGATGATGTAACTATTTTGACTGTATTATGCCTACATTCATGTTATTCTTACTATACTTTTTTCTTAATAAAAAGCATACTATGATGGTATCAGTTACTCATTATTGTCTTTATTCAAGGTATTTCTCAAACATATAACATACATGCTATTATCCATACAAGCGATAAAATAAAACTAAAAGCCTATCACATACAATCTTTAGCACTATATACACTCTGAATACATGTGAAATCATGATCTTTACACAGGCTGGGGTGAATTCTACTAACAAACTTACATACCATGAGGTCATTACATTGCATGTTAGACTTATACATGTTAATTACTCTATGATATGAGCGATATTTCAGAATGTTACATAGAAAAAACACACAATGCTGGCCACATGTAGTAGCATTATCTGCCTGGACCTGCTTCGTAGAATAGGATAAACTAGTACAATTTTGCTAAAGAAAGTAATTTATGTAATCAGGAAATATGCTAGGTGGGTTTCCAAACGAATCAAAAAAATATCCGTGTCTGTCGTCGGATATATAAATAGCCAGCCAGTGATCCCCAGGCATTGATGAATCATGTGTATTAACAACTGTCACTGCAGGTATTCTGGTTACATATTTGCAGGGTAACTGATCACATGCTAAAACCCCTAAAAAGTGTGTATATCTATCAACCTTCTTTTTAAGAATACTTGTTAACTCCACAGTATTCATTGCATTACTATCAGTGATAGTCTAATAGCACCTGTCTACGGCTAGATATCTCGATAACTGAATCAAATACAGCGTAACATATCATTGTAACTGTCCTCTGCAGGGGTACACGAAATCTTGATTCCAATCGTACATTGCCTGAGCGGATTAGTGAAACATGTCCACCACAGTTTTCGTCGGCATCCAGATTAAAGCAGTAAAGTGTGTATCCTCTCCCGAAATCCTTTCTTGTGATAGCTAACCCTCTGTCCTTTAGATGTCTGCCTGTGGCTAGGAGCATTTGATGATACGCACGGCCATACTGACCAGCGTTATAGGTTGGTTGCAATGGTTTTCCGGGGTATGTGTGTCCATCAGCGTGCAGGGCAATGTATTCTAGGTTATAGTGTTGAAATCTGAACGGATTACGGTAGTAACTACCGGAGAACACTTCATTGTCAACAAAACCTATAGCTACAAATTTAGGTATTTGTCCAAGGTATAAATTCTCCTGCGTACACACACGGGTTCCACCAGGTATAGAGACAGTCTTAAGACACGTCCTATCGATAGGATATTTCAGTGTGCTGTGTGCTAAAGCTTTCGCGTGCGCCAGCCGTACGCTGGGGTCCACTGCTACTTTTTTACATATATACTGGCAGCCATGATTTTAACCTTGTGGGCAGCGGCTGCTTCGGAGGCCATTAAGCAAAATTCATCTTTTGCACGAATAAACTTCATCTTAATGTCCACACCGTTGATAAGCATTTTCTCTTGAAAAAACATATCGGCATGTATGGGTGCTATTATGTCAACAATTCTGCCTTCTCGGGTGTATGATGCCCTCTCGGTGTATCCTGCATTGTCATTGTCCGCTGGATTCGTCGAGTCCATATGGCCTGCAGTGTCTTTACAAAAAAGGCCGCAGGCAAATTGCGTTTTCAATGCATCCTCCCCATAATTCAGCAAACATTCCAGCATTGCCCTGTACGGATAAGTGCTTGATGAATGCGTGACCAGGGTGTCCGAAAGTGTTATATCAAGCTGGGAAAAAAGTGTAGCGCCTGGGTAATTCGAAAAACCAACTTGGGTGTCAGCGTCGATATTTGTGCCATCAGCCTTAGTGATTTTGGCTTGTATATGAATATATGTATTATTCAGGTCCACGTATTCATCGCTGCTGGCGGCTATAAAGAATTCTAAGGGTCCGGTATCTGTGATGGAGTTTAGCGTTGATACTTCACGGTATGTTGATCTCTCGATTTGTGTCTGTGTTAATTTTACAGAAAATAGGTCTAATTCTGACAGAGTGCATATGTCAGACTTATCGTGAAGCAGAGCCATGTTACGGGTTATGCTAAAAAATGTCGTTATGCTGCTTTCTTATATGTCTGACGGTCGTCTTCCGTTTAGCTTTTGGTTTTTTACCTCCTCCGTGTGGACTTTTAACTGTCTTTTGACGGTTATGGGGCCTCCCATGGAGACGTGTTTGTGGAGGCCTTTTTAAGCCCCGCCTGCTATACACAGCCAATCCAGACCCCTCCTGCTTAGGCTCTGTTGCTCGTGCTACCACGCGTGTAACAA
Organism: Benthosema pterotum; assembly: GCA_039105355.1. Taxonomy (NCBI): domain Eukaryota; kingdom Metazoa; phylum Chordata; class Actinopteri; order Myctophiformes; family Myctophidae; genus Benthosema; species Benthosema pterotum. The sequence continues at coordinate 2,299,774 of CM076976.1, read as the reverse complement.
CATCGCCTGCGATACTTTTTGCTGCATTCTTGATATGCAGTTTTGCTATGTTGAACCCACTCTTTAAAAGCGGTAATGCGTATCTGAAAAGTGACCGAAAAATACCCCCAATCCCTGATCCGTACTGCGTTGCAGTCCCTGAGAATCCAGGTAAACCTGTGCCAGCCTGATTATGCCAGCCTGATTATTTAGTATAGCGATCAGGATCGCTGATGTATGGAGGTCGTCTCATAATGCCGTTATATCCTCAAGTTATGTCTTACAGGTCTAAAGTGTAGTTTAACGTTCACCTTCCCGTATGTAAATGGCACGTGCAGGTCTTGATCCGTTTTTAGTGATATTTCTATGTCGTCTATAACAGTCTTAGCTAGGGGTGTGTAGTGTGGTTTATCGTAGCACACGTTTGGGATTCTTCTGGTGTCGTCTGCGATATTTATACTTCTGAGCAGTGGGACATAGCTATCCCCCACAAGCTGGTAATCAACAATGTCCGTATAAACATATATTTTATAACAACCCCCATAGATATCTGCAGGGTGTGGGGCATACTGCTGACCATGGTTTTGAAGAATATCAAACGGTTCATCAGGATCGAATCCTAGAATATGTGCTAGCCGCCCTCTAAATATGATTGTCATCCCTTCAGCCCCCATAAAAAATATCCTATTTTTTATAGCGTTATACATCATAGTGATTCTCTTTGTAATGGGTTCTCCAGCCATAATAATATTTCATTGACACACTTCGGGTCAGAATGACCATAGACCATTTATTGCAAAGCTTTTGCATGTTAGTTTGGCGGTGTGGCTCTGCTCGTGTGATATCAAATCTATGTAACGAGACATAGGTCTGATATCACCTTTGATATCTCAGATTTCTGTGTCTCGGCACCGAGACGCAGCTCTGATCATCAACAACCCCCCGAGCAGAGCCTAGCATAAACACATTACAACATAGACACAATCATTCCAAATACACAACAAACATATTACAGACCATAGAACACATAACGATCACAGATACCCATAACAGAACTAGACACCACAATATGTTACAATCCACAAATCATCATCATCTCACAATCGGCCACTCAGAACTAGAGCCACAGGGAGGAGGCCGGGGAGGTGGAGGAAATTTGAACGCTTACATTTGAACAGGCACATGGAGTCGACCAGAAGGAAGGCTGAGAACAGAATGACTGCTTATAAAGAACACCTGATGAATGTGGGCGTGAGTGACTTGCTGTCAGCCAATGAGAGTGAGGGGAGTAGACATGGAGAGAGACTGCTGATTTAAAGAAACAGAATGAATACTTACTGAGAATGAGTAGTATAAAACAATAACCATTCTGCCCTCCGTGCCTCCATGAACTATCGCTTACGCTGGATTTAATTCTTTAATAATTCTCGTTATGCTATCATAGTGGCCTGCGGGTAGATTATAGTTGACAGACCGACCATCTTTATGATCTGTAAACGACACCCATCCATCCTCCTTGGAAAAACTGTTCCAGTTTCGTGGATATTGCAATTCTATTAATCCAACTTCATAGGGTTCGTTCAGAAATATAGGCTTAGCCAGTTTTGTTTTATAATTCCATATTTTGTTGGCAGGATATACGTCTATTGACAAATTACTAGGCAATGTGATATAAAAACCCTGGCCGTCCATATCTGCCGATGTGACCGCATAGACGCCTACGGTAATTATGAGTATTCTGAATATGGTTCATCATACATTAAGCTGTATCTATAACCTCGCTTTCCAATAACCACGAGTTATACTTTTCTGGCCAGTTTAACCACTTTACTAGAACCATGTTACCGCGCTTGCTTTTTTTCCTTTTTAAAATAGCTTCTACCTTAAATACTTTATTTTTATCTATTATAACTCTCTGTAATTCCTTATCATAAAATGTCCCCTGTATATCGTCACCGGACATATCCTGTAGTCTGTATACCGGAGGGGTCCTGGGTATGCATTCTGATATTTTAAAGAATTCGTCCGTGTATGTTTGCTCGTACCCTTTACGAAAGACTCCTCTATATTTGGAAATACGTACAGTGTCACCTACTCTGTATTTCATTATGGATGTGGGTATCTGTTTCTGTTTATACATGTAACTGAAAACGACTTTCTCGTTATCCTTAGTCACATCAGCTGGAGCCATCTTAACTCAATGAGAGCTGAATAGGTATATATATGTCGTTGTAGAACAGTGCCACCTGGAGGCTAAGTACATACATATACATCGTTCAGACATTTATCATTCAATCATATTTTTTTCACTTAAAACCCAAGCTGTATGCATTAAATCCCTAATGGATCTGTAGTATACTGTTGCTTTAAGGCCCTGACGACATCACAACCAATACTCCGCCCCCCTACACATTTTTTCCCCTGCTTTGAGGAAGTAAACACAAGGAGAGAGGGCTGGGCTGAGCAGAGCCTTGGCACTCGTCAGTCCCCTGCACTCTCTCTCTCTCTCTCTCTCTCTCTGCTCTTAGCAAAACAGCATTGTGAAGCGATCGCTTGTTTTTTTTCATCAAATGCAAGAGGCTATTTTACTTTAGTCATCTGGACACAGTGTGACTGCACTCGCATGGGGATTGCATTCTTTCTTTCTCTATTTCTCTCTCTCTTTCTCTCTCTCTCTCTCTCTCTGTCGGAGGCAGAGGGGCCATTATAGAGGAGCAGTCAGGCAGGTGGCTAACGATCGTTAGCAAAATCTGGGTCGTTGGTGTGTGTGTGTGTGTGTGTGTGTGTGTGTGTGTGTGTGTGTGTGTGTGTGTGGAAGTTATGCTAGCTACGTTTAGCAGCTAAACGTCTTTGCAAAGAAAGCACAACAGCCCCCCCCCTCCCCCACACACACACACACACACACACACACACACACACACACACACACACACACACACACACACACACACACACACACACACACACACACACACGTGCGCACACACACGTGCACACGCGCAACAGATCCGAGGCATTTCTCTGACTATTGCAGGGATTCTGACATAAAATCCCCAATAATTGGTGAACTATAGATGGCATATTTTTTTTTCTTTTTTCTTATTGGAGCAGAGGGTGTGCCCTTTCATATGGTATATGTTTTTTTATATATTACTGTCAACATAATTATATTATATAGACCTGAAAAATATTATTCCATAAATGATATGGTGTTGGCCCACAACGCAAGTTGAATTCAAATGACAATTACAGACGAACGGAAGATGGGAGGAATGTAATTTTTTTTCCCCCTAAAAATGGACAAATAGGGCTGTCAATCGGTGTATAGCATGTACAATATCTTTATTTGGTTCATATATATATTTGTCTGTCAATGTCTCTATACAATGTATTTTTACAAGACTGCTCATGTCTCTATTTGTCAAGGTTTGCAGAGGAATGGAACCCAAATGCAGAGACTTACAAGCAATAATGTTCAATAATAGTTTAATGTAACAGTTCAGCATACAGATAGCCACAGTGCAGAACTACAAAAGCAGTGAGTCCAAACATGTAAGCTATACTCAGGTAATCAAAGTCAAGAAACAACAAAGTCCAATGGCAAACCTTCCAAGACCTGGTAGGGAACCTCTCACAGGAGCAGAGTGAATGAACTGGCAGTGAGTGTGTGGAAAGAGTCTGGTTATATAGAGAGGAGGAGCTGATTACATAAGTGGCTGCAGGTTTGTTGTAGGGCATGGCACTGATGAGGGGGTGGAGACTGGTTGAGTGGCTTGGACTGGGGGAAAGACAGGAGTGGCAGAAGCAGTGACACGGTCTGGAGTGGCAGACCGTGACAGTACCCCCCCCTTAAGGGACGGCTCCCAGACGTCCCACAACAAGGACGAGTAGGGCGGGCGGTAGGGGGCCTGGAGGAGGGAGCTCGGGACTGGAATCTCAGGAGGACGGCCAGGGGGCTGGAGCACGGCCGAGCAGGCGCCGTCGGGAGGACGGCCAGGAGGCTGGAGCAGGGCCGAGCAGGCGCCGTCGGGAGGACGGCCAGGAGGCTGGAGCAGGGCCGAGCAGGCGCCGTCGGGAGGACGGCCAGGAGGCTGGGACGAAACGGACGAGGCGGCGTTGTCATCAGGGGGTCGGCCAGGAGGCCACGAGGCGGCGTTGTCATCAGGGGGTCGGCCAGGAGACAGGGACAGGGTAGCGCTGTCATCAGGGGGCAGCGCCGGGGACGGAGCTGCAGACAGGGCTGGCACCAGAGGCTGGACCACAGGCACCAGAGGCTGAACCGAACGCAGGACCGGAGGCGGAGCTGCAGACTCGAGGTGCGGCGCCGGAGGCGGAGCTGCAGACTCTGCCGCAGACTCGGGGTGCGGCGCCGGAGCTGCAGACTCTGCCGCAGGCTGGGGATGCGGCGCCGGAGGCGGAGCTGCAGGCGCTGGAGGCGAGGCCGGAGGCGGAGCTGCAGGCGCTGGAGGCGAGGCCGGAGGCGGAGCTGCAGGCGAGGCCGGAGGCGGAGCTGCAGGCGCTGGAGGCGAGGCCGGAGGCGGAGCTGCAGGCGCTGCAGGCGAGGCCGGAGCTGCAGGCGCTGCAGGCGAGGCCGGAGGCGAAGCTGGAGGCGAGGCCGGAGGCAGAGCTGCAGGCGAGGCCGGAGGCGGAGCTGCAGGCGCTGCAGGCGAGGCCGGAGGCGGAGCTGCAGGCGAGGCCGGAGGCGGAGCTGCAGGCGCTGGAGGCGAGGCCGGAGGCGGAGCTGCAGGCGCTGCAGGCGAGGCCGGAGCTGCAGGCGCTGCAGGCGAGGCCGGAGGCGGAGCTGGAGGCGAGGCCGGAGGCGGAGCTGGAGGCGAGGCCGGAGGCGGAGCTGGAGGCGCTGCAGGCGAGGCCGGAGGCGGAGCTGCAGGCGCTGGAGGCGAGGCCGGAGGCAGAGCTGCAGGCGCTGGAGGCGCTGCAGGCGAGGCCGGAGGCAGAGCTGCAGGCGCTGCAGGCGAGGCCGGAGGCGGAGCTGCAGGCGCTGCAGGCGAGGCCGGAGCGGAGCTGCAGGCGCTGCAGGCGAGGCCGGAGCTGCAGGCGCTGCAGGCGAGGCCGGAGGCGGAGCTGGAGGCGAGGCCGGAGGCGGAGCTGGAGGCGAGGCCGGAGGCGGGGCCGCTGACACTGGAGGCGGGGCCGCAGACACTGGAGGCGGGGCCGCAGACACAGGAGGCGGAGCCGCAGACACTGGAGGCGGGGCCGCTGACACTGGAGGCGGGGCCGCAGACACTGGAGGCGGGGCCGCAGACACAGGAGGCGGGGCCGCAGACACTGGAGGCGGGGCCGCAGACACTGGAGGCGGGGCCGCAGACACTGGAGGCGGGGCCGCAGACACTGGAGGCGGGGCCGCAGACACTGGAGGCGGGGCCGCAGACACTGGAGGCGGGGCCGCAGACACTGGAGGACTCAGAGTAGATGCTGGCAGCAGAGTAGGCATGGCTGGCTGGGTAGGTTTGGTGGTCTTGCGATTCTGGGAGATTTTGCGCCGTGTGTTGTTGCTACGGGGTCCTCCCAGAGCCAAGCGAGTGCCCAGATAAGGTTCAGGAGCATGACAAGGTTCAGAAAATGAGTCAATCTTTGCCTTTCTGAAAAAGTAGGTACGCAGGTCAATGTACTCCGTGCTCTGCTGAACAGCAACATGGGTGGTGGGATGTAAACTCACTGTTCCCAGCCTTATAGTTCCTGGCTGAGAAGCTGGCTGTGGATCACTGGAAAGCAAGCTGGTGTCTAAAAAGTCTTTAAGTCTTCTGCGCACCACATCCAGGTGGGGGACAAAGTGACTAACCCAGGGTTTCTCCTTGAACCACAACTGTTGCTTATCAATCTCCTCTTGGAGTGAAAAACGCTGGTGGGGTGGAGAGGCCACAAGCCGAGACACCGCATTCTCAAATTCTGCCACTTTACTACGAAAAAGCTTTAGCTCTGCTGGGTTCATTATGGCCAGTTCATTCTGTCAAGGTTTGCAGAGGAATGGAACCCAAATGCAGAGACTTACAAGCAATAATGTTCAATAATAGTTTAATGTAACAGTTCAGCATACAGATAGCCACAGTGCAGAACTACAAAAGTAGTGAGTCCAAACATGTAAGCTATACTCAGGTAATCAAAGTCAAGAAACAACAAAGTCCAATGGCAAACCTTCCAAGACCTGGTAGGGAACCTCTCACAGGAGCAGAGTGAATGAACTGGCAGTGAGTGTGTGGAAAGAGTCTGGTTATATAGAGAGGAGGAGCTGATTACATAAGTGGCTGCAGGTTTGTTGTAGGGCATGGCACTGATGAGGGGGTGGAGACTGGTTGAGTGGCTTGGACTGGGGGAAAGACAGGAGTGGCAGAAGCAGTGACACGGTCTGGAGTGGCAGACCGTGACACTATTGCATTCAAATGGCAATAAGTCCTGAACAATAGGTGGTATGAATGCATTTTTTTTTTTCTTGTGAAAGCAGCAAGTGTGCTCTTTCAGACGGTATATGGCATGTAAATGTCGCTATAGGACTTTGTTTTTTATTGGCATTGTTTTAAATTAGTGACATCCCTAGTGACATCACTCAAAAAGCTTAGCACAGTACTTCCACCTGTTTTCCCAGAATGGTTAGCTCTCATAGAGTTAATAGACCTATGGTATGAGTGATTGTATGCTTCAGTTAGATCTTGAAGAACATCTATATATCGTCTTGAATTGGCAGATGTTAAATACCGCCACATATGGGCTTTATAACTGCGATGAAATCTCTCAATATAATTAGCTTTCGTCTCATTGCCTGTCGAGAAGTGTTTAATGTCATATTCATCCATCAGTCGTCTGAAAGCATGATTGTGGAACTCACCCCCTGCATCAGTCTGCAACTTTTGCGGAATGCGTCCTTCGCCTAGGGTGCGTTCCGATACCCAAAATCTCGGCCACTCGCTCACTCCCACTCGGTTCCTCGGGGTCATTTCAGCCGTGAACCGGAAATGGTTGACGTTCCGATTCTCATCAAGGAGTCGAGTGGAGGCGAGTGGGGGAGGCGAGGAGGCTGCCGAGGCCGCATAGAGCGAGGACATAACGAGTGTATCCTCCGTGCAGAATTTTGTCTCCTCGCGGCGGATGTCCGCATCACGTGTACACGTTTTTTTCCTTCTCCAGTGACATAAGCCCTCCTCCTCCTCCTCCACTCCACATGTGGAGACGCGCTCAGACAACACTGCTTGAAACCCGATACCCCCCCCCCCCCACTAGCGCTGCAGCTGACCACTCGTACGCACGGACACACATTACACTTTTTCATGTTTGTTGAAGACACACATTTTCGCTGAAATAATAGACCTTCAGAATGATAAAGCAGCCTTCATATATAAAGTGAAATGACAACAACAAGGCAATGGCTGTGGCTTTATTGTATCATGATATGTGATATAAGGATAATAAATAAAAGCTATATAAATGATATTATATACATTTCATCTTCCACAAAAGCTAATTCCACTATGCATTCCTGAATGCACTTCTATGAATGACGGAAATGAAAATGTATTTATTCATATGTGGACTGAACTACAAGTCAGAGAGACTACCGTCCTAATCACTGTTATATAGTAGGCTATCATTGACAAATGCAGCAGTGCTGTGTTGCGGGACTGTGTGTGTGTGTGGGGGGGGGGGGGGGGGGGCTGCGGGCACGTCGCATTTCCTTCACAATCTAATAATATAAGTGAAACTGTGAAGGATTAAATACTTTCCATATGTTACCCCAGAAGATAATGACGTGGGCAGCATTGATGAATTGTTTATCTTGCATTCATACAGCCTACTGTAAACCAGGGGTTTTCAACAGGTGGTCCGGGGACCACCAGTCCCTGAGAGGGTCCCTGAGAGGGTTCCAGGTGGTCCCCAGCTAAGTTGGTTAACCAGATGTAACTCTCGAGAACGTAAAAATGAAACCAAATGGACCCTTGCGGGTCCATTTGGTTTCATTTTTACACTCTCAAGAGTTAAAATATTCATCATCTGAATTAGCCCCAAGTCTACACAACCAGAAGATGGACAAAAGCAAAATAAATCTTTAGTTTTGGGGTCTGTGGGGCTAAAATGTCCTCAAGTGGTGGTCCGTGGCTCAAATTCTGGAAAAATGGTGGTCCCTGGCATCAAAAAGGTTGAAAACCCCTGCTGTAAACTGTACCATGGAAGGCGCAGGGCTCTAGGTTCCAGCTGATCCAGCTGTGTGCACAGTATATTGCTCCACCTTTGCTTTGGCAATGTAAACATGTGTTTTCCAATGCCAATAAAGCCCATTGAATTGAATTGAAGTAATGAACGTCATAAGTAATCGCGGACGCGCCGTCGCTTTGAAATGACATCTTGAGTACATTCCGAATCTCATGTCAAATCCACTTGACCACTCTGTCCTCGCATCTCCTCCACTCCTCCTCGCTGGGGGCGGAGCTAAGGTGGCGAGTGGAGGACGCGAGGGGAGTGAGCGAGTGTTAAAAATGTGGTATCGGAACGTACCCCTAGTATATCGTTAAAGGCCTTTGTGACACATGCGCCCGTCTTGTTCGGAATCGCTCTAACCCACGCATATTTGGAGAACACATCGATGCAAGTTAAGATATATCTATTACCGTCATTGTCCTTAGAATATTCCCCCAAATCTACAAGATCTGCCTGGAACTGAATATCTATACCTTTTACAAAAACCCTATTTCTCTGAAAGTTTTTTGCTGCAGGCGCATGGAGTGTATACACATCCTGTTTTTCTAGCCATGTTTTAAAGGGCAACTTCGCCACTTTACAACACTCTTTAAGTGGTGTTAGTCATTAACATACATGTTAATGACTTCCTAATTAATAACATTGGGACTCTGTGGCTCCAGCGCCGTGTTTCCCAAGTTGGCAGATCCTCCCCCAGTGACGTCACTGGTATGGAACGTCCCGCCACCTAAAACTACAGCAAGTATGTGGACCGGTGGGGTTACCGTACCGGTCTGAGTACCAGTCTGAGTACCGGTCTGAGGGAAAAGTCATTGCAGTGTTGTGTTTACAGTGTTGGATGCAGTCCCCGCTTTAGTATCCTATCTGTTCCTGTAAAAAATGTAGATAATTTCATTTTTCGTCATTTTTGTCCGAGAAATTCTACAATACCCACAGTGCACCGCGGCATCCGCTCAGCAGAGTGTGCGCGCGCAGCCGTTGAGCGCTCTTTTCTGACGAGTCCAACTGGTGGAAGCAGTATAGTAGTAGCAGAGTAGTTGTGATCGAAAGATAAACTTTATATTTAGTTGGTAGTAGTGGGAGTTTTAGTAGTAGTAGTAGTAGTAGTAGTAGTAGTTGTAGTAGTGGTGGTGGTGTTTATAGTAGTAGCAGTGAGGTAGTAGTTGGTGGTGGAGGAGGAGGAGAATTAGTTAGCGTCGTCTGAGATAGTGGTAGTAGTAGAGGAGGTAGTAGTAGTTCTACTGGTGTTGGTGGTGGTCGTGCTCGTAGTAGTACAACGTTGTTGACTATGGCTGCTCCTGAGGACTTTTTGGATGACGATGAGTTTTTTTCCCTGCTGTCGGAATCCAGTGTACAGCCTTATTTATATGAGCCGGAGTACAGCGAGGAGGAATTACAGCAGCGAGAAGAACAACAGCGGGCGGCGGAGGCCTACCAGGCTGCAGAAGCTGCTGCTGCTTCGGACAGACCCAGGAGAGCTAACAGCAATGGTCATTGTCAGTGTGGACAGTGCCCTGCCATGCCCACAGAGGATGAGTCACTGTGCTGCCGGGAGTGGGATCGTGCTCAGTTCATTTTCGAGGATCTTTCAGTTGGCACATACGACGGAGCAACGGCAGTTTGTATGACTGAGCACCCTAGCTTTCATGCCCACCTCGATAGGGGTGTACTTGGAACATACTTCAGGATCCCCAAAATCAACTGGAAGAGGCAACCGAAGCCGGCTGGGCCAAGAGGGACACTCACTGAGAAGTAAGTGAAAGTGAGAGGGAGAGTTCAGTAGTGTTACTAGTGAATGACATTTCTCGAATCCTAACTCTTACAACGCATTTCTGTATGACAGATTTACTATTACATCATCGCACAATCACATCACACCACCATCACAACATTGAGTCAGTCCATCATTAGGCCTACGATGGTTATCATTTGCAATGATACAACGTATTTCTGTATGACAGATTTACCATTACACCATCGCACAATCTCACCATCGCACAATCACAAGCGGGTGATCAGTAAGTGTTGGCATAAACGTGTACTCGTCTCTCACGCACACCCGTTCATAACTACCCATAACAGTTCCCAAACTAGCCCCACTTTGGAAACATCTTGGAGTTCCAGCTAGCTAGGGGTTCCCAGGTAAATGCGTTTGGAACCAAATTGACCCTTATTGGTCTGTAAATGGAATCAAATGCGGACCCAGTTATATTTGTACACTAAAACTAAATTAACATGGATTACAATATGAATTGGGATTTCAGTGGACCCCCATCATGGGGGTCCATAGACGAAATAATGCCCAATATCCTTGAAGTTACGTGTTGAATAGTTCAGCACATTCATTCATTTTATGTCATTTCAAATTAAATGACACTCAGAATAACATCAGAGGCCACTGCTAGGGCCATAAAATCTTCTGACTTTCGGGGGTCCATGGGATCATGACAATTTGGGGTAACGGACAATAAACCGTTTGGAAACCATACAGCTATAACAATGCAGCATGCAATGTTGGTTTGTGCCACAAACCAGCATTGCATGCTGACTGTAGCGTATGACTGTACATATTTTGAAAACGCATTCAGCTTTCTAAGTTTTCTTTTCTTCTTCCCACTGTAGGCAGTATCGTTTGGCTGGGTACAGAATAACCCTCGAATGGTGCCTCCAGGGTGAACGGCTCGGCAGACACTGCAGAAGGCCTTTGCCAGCCTGTGTAGTCAACAAGGTACAATCTCTTACATTGATTCACACTATTTTGCGATGATTTTTACATGCTGTTAAAAATGATTTAACATCAAGTTCCCCACTCTTGCCATGTCCATTCACCAGGTGAGGCAGAAATACCCAAGTCCAGATGGCAACTATAAAGGATTTGTTAAAGCTGAAGCTGAGGAACTCTTTGATGGACTGTGATGGTGAGTCATTTGAACACTCATTTACAAATGCAAGTGGTCAACCACAGTGGTGTAGTCAGATAAAAGTGCTAAAGTACCCTAACCCTAAAAGTACAAATCTGTGAAGTCATATAGACTACATCTAGGGGCATGAGGATGAATATCACATTTTTACAGTTGACAGCAAATTGATTTTCTGTCGTCTCATCTCTTTGCCACAGCATGTCTCCTGCTCCGGTACACCGCCTGCAAGACTGCCTCAGTGACCAACTACAACATGCACTTTTAAATGTGGTTTACATTTTACAACAATTAAAAAATATTTGATGTAAAGGTTCGTGTGCTCATTTTATGCTAAAAAACAGGGCACTGGTTATATTTTTGTGCACACATACCACAGCCAGCATTGCAGAACAAATGGCTACACACAGTATTCTATTACTGTAGATACAGTGGAACAAATAGAATATGCTGCCGCTGCCAATTTCATAGGTAAATTCCCATCACCCTACTATGGAAATACAGGGCCCAAAGCCAAAGAAATTCTCAAGACCCCTTTTTGCAAAACTGCACTTTGTAATTGACCTCTATGTAATCCTCAGGACCTGGAAATGAAATGTTGTTCAGTTGCTTCATAGTATATTGACATTCTGTGTACTCTTTATATATATAAAAAAAAACTTTGTCAGTAAAAAACATCACAGGTGCAGCATGTAGTGTTGGATATGGCTTGCCATCTCACGATCACAATACAAAGACCACAATATGATATATCAATCAATTTTATTCAAAATAACCAGTCTCAGAGACCTAAAATGTCACACTTCCAAAAATACATGTGTAAAAGTACTAGAAACAAGCAAAAATAATCTGAGCATGGGGTAAGTGAATTGCACTTGGTACGAATTATTTTTAAATAGAAATATGTTCTAGAGACAAGGTTGATAATCGTATACAATTTTCTCTTAGTGTATCCTCAGGGATTAAAGTAAAAAAAAAATCTTGAGACTGGAAATGATCTTTTGCAAATAAGCACTGAGCTAATTAAATGACCCCTGTGAAATCCTCAGGACTGAAATCAGTACCCAGTACTGAGAACTTTAATCCCTGTATCCTTATTCACTCTCAGCCGTAGCAGTTTTCTGTATAGACGCAAAACAGCATGATTCCATGCTGTTTTAAGCTAATATTTATGTAGGAGCCATTAGAAGAGGCCTTATTTAGATTATTTAGACTCACTCAGTGTTGGTCATTTTCAGTACATTTTTTCGGCCACTTGGTGGCAGGCTAGACCACAGCACTAAGCATATAGGGAGTGTCACAGGTGCTGTGGGGGTGGTGGACACAGGGTTTGGAGCTAAACCAGGGGTTTTCAACCTTTTTGACACCAGGGACCACCATTCATTCAGCATTTGAGCCAGGACGACCATTTGATGACATTTTAGTCCCAAAGACCTAAAACTAAAGAATTCTTTTGGTTTTGTCCACAATTCCAGGCTGTATTTTGCCAACAAAACAGTGTAAACTTTTTACTTTTTAATTAGCGGTGCTAATTCAGATAATGAACATTTTAATTCTTGAGTGTAAAAATTAAACCAAATGAACCCTTGCGGGTCCATTTGGTTTCACTTTTACATTCTCAAGAGTTACATCTGGTTAACCAACTTTCCATCATTTAGCCTGGGGACCACCTGGAACCTTCTCAAGGACCACTGGTGGTCCCCGGACCACCTGTTAAAAACCCCTGAGCTAAACTGTTCCTGCCAGCAGCAGCAACAGCAAGCAGCACCAGCACAAACAGCTTAGTAGTACCTAAACAGAAGGGAAAACCCAATACAGCAATAACATTCCTGGTATGTTCTGTTCATTTATCTGCTCATCTGCTCAACCACCTTTACAATAAATAACCTAAAACTGGATTCATGACTGGACCTCCATTATTCTATGTTACACTGCTGCGTAGGATCACTCCAGGCCTGTGAAGGAAGGAACGAGGCAAGTAAGGGGTGAAATTTGGACGTAATAATTTACACAATTACCTGTTGTGATTGTGAAACCAAAAATATATTATTGATAGTTGCCTCTTGGACAAATATTTCTGCCCCACTGACTGAGGGTTAAAACTAGAGCAATCATACTTTAAGTCTAGATCAGGGGTGGGCAATTATTTCCCAAGGGGCCAATTGGAGGGCACAGTATTAATTTAACGTCAAGATAAAAGTAAGACCAACCACTTTGACACCAGGGCCCACTATTTATTCAGTATTTGAACCACAGAGGACCACCATTTGATGACATTTTAGCCCCACATACCCCCAAAACTAAAGATTTATTTTCCAAGCTGGATTTGGAGAAACACAGTCAAACATAGAGATCAAAATGACCATTAATCTTCTACATTCTCTAGTTGTGTATACTTGGGCTGATTCACATCAGGAATATTCTAACTCTTGAGAGGGTAAACATGAAACCAGATGGACCCGCAAAACCCGTCTCAACGCTGAAAGCGCGACATGTGGGCAAGAACTGCCTCCTCCTTTGGGGGCTTCGGTGTCTGTCCGATGTTGGGAGGTAAGGCTTTCCGCTTCAGGGATGACGTCAGCACCTGGTATTTCACCTCTTCATCAGCCCTCAGCCTCATGGTGCGTTCTACCAGACCCCGACGGAACTCATGTGTGTGCGGCTCGTAGACCTTCTTCACCACCCACGTCTTTGACCTCTTGCAGAAGGCCTGTTTGTTGCAGGGGTCACCTAAAATTGAGCAAATCACAGAATTGTAAATTCCTAGCTAAGTCATACTCAGCCAATTATGCAAGTTCTCCCACATTTTGTCTCTCATAGTAGAGGTATGCATGTGTTGAAAATGACAGGCCTCTCTAATCTTTTTAAGTGGTAGAACCCCCCCTTTTTAGGATTCATAATATTAGCACCAGGGCCTATAAGGTGTTCTTCTAGTAAATATGCAGCAACACCAAAAACAGTGTAAATGTAGAAATTATGTTTGGTCTGTCACTAGTCTAATACAAACAAAACATTCTGGAAAATGTATTACACTAACCTGAGGCAAGGGTGGCTTGTCTTCTCTTGACGATGTTCTCGTTGTGCTCGAGCACTGCCAGCTTGCCTCTTTCTGTCATCCCGGTGTATGAGAAGTGCAGTCTCTTCGGCATGTACTTCAGCATTGCACTGTGGAAGACTTCTAATGCACCTGAAAGAACATAATATGTACACAACATATTCAAGAATCAATATAATATTGTTCACATGCATTTAATTTTTGAACAGTATGACGTGTCGTGACACTATCATTTTACCGGTATGTTTGAAAAGGCCCAACTGGTCAAGGTCCTTCAGGAGGCGCTTGTCCCGGACCAACTTCTCCAGATCCTTGTACACCTGCAATTACAAATCAGACACCTTTATTCTGCAGTAGGGTGGCACAATTCCTGACCTGCAGTGGACAAATTATCTCCCTACTAATTCGGACATGGACTCTAAAACTATATTCTGTTTAAACTTATTTCAAAAACAAGCTCAAAATGCATTTGCGTCATCACATGTCTGTTAAAATGAGATCACATTGATAGAAATTCATTCAGATTGAGCGTAGTAATCTTTATAGCCCTAACAAAGTTATTATGCAATTTTCTTCCTCTAGCCAAAACGGACCCCCCACTCAGTAAACAGCACAATTTTCCAAGTCATAATTTGACACTTTCCACTGGTTCAATATTTTCAAAACGGATACGTAAAGGGTGTTCAATAGCATCAATTTATTCAGATATGCATCAACACCTAAAAAACATTTAGTTACATGGTCTACTCCTGAAGGCAGCAAAATGATGATCACATACCTGTGTGTCGCCTTTACAAGATGAAGAGCAGAACCAGAGGTGGTTGGTCAGAGACCTAAACGGTAAAACAATGCACAGGTAAGATACTTGATGGTAAGCACTTGAAAACTATACAATATAATGCCCTATAACGCAGACGCCTGCCTCTATCTGAGTGTAGCTATGGGTGTTTTATGAACATCTGTCCTTGCCTTGACCAGTCAGCCAGTTCTCCCTGCCCCTTTTTCCTGGATTTGGCCATCAGCTTCTTGTTGAAACCTGAAATAGTGATATAACACATGTTGATCCGAGAACAGATTTTCAATAGATTTTTTAACAATTTTTGGTCTCATGTATAGTGGTTGTAAATATTTCATGTCTGTCAAGGATTGCCGAAATCATCGTCAACCCTTTTTGAACATATGTAGTTCCAGGGACCCCCAAAAATCAAAACATCCGAGTTAAAAACATTCACTAGAGCTATGAGCTTGTAAATCTGCTAGCTTTCAATAGTGCAACATAAAAGGCCTCCCCACCCAAAATGGATTAACTTGCCTTTGACAGTGTGCCAGATGTCAAACTGATGGTTGATCTCCGGGTACTGTTCCTTCATCAACTTCCTCACCGATGGCGACCGGTCAGTAGCGACCACCTTCACCTCCACTCCCTCATCCAGCAGCGTGTTGAGGGCCCGTTCACATCCCAGAGCCTCCATGGCAACAGAACTGGAGGCTTCTGTAACCTGAAAGAAGCACAAGAAGTTAGAGGGGTGAAGGGTGGGGAAACATACAGTATGTATTATTGTTGATTACAACATTATGCAATAGCACAACCTAAATTACCTGAATGAGGTCCGTCTGTACTATTTCGCCGGTGTTGTCCAGCATCAGGCTGTAATGGCAGTACTTGGCCGAAAACCCGGGTGAGTCACATCTGAGGTGATGAAGTAAAAAAAAAAAAAAAAAAAACATTCATTCAATGCAATTAATCTAAAACTATTAGAGTTTTTCTTGTACATACAAGTACTACTATTTCTGAATTTCTTTTAGAATCTTTATACTAACCTTCCATCTCCGGACAGATGGACTGGTATCGATGGTCCGGTTCCATCTTTACGATCCTCCTCTTCACAGCACAGTCTGGCCAGGATTGTGTTCCTCTGCTCGGTGTACTGTTCCTCAATCGCAGGACCAAGGTACGACTTCTGGATGTCATAGAAGGTGCACACAAAAAACTAATCGGTCAAAATTGCAACTAAACACTTCAGTCAATGGTGTTAGGTCACTTTCCTGGGTTATTTCTTGAAGCCATAACCTTTTCCTGGGTTGCAGGGATTTTATTTTGACCGAATTCATGGGTTGTTTTATTTGGTTATTGGTTTTGGGTTGTTTTAATGAGAATAACCAATTTGTTAGGTCACAGACTTTGGTTGATGCCGCGGTGCACTGTGGGTATTGTAGAATTTCTCGGACAAAATGACGAAAAATGAAATTATTTATACTTTTTACAGGAACAGATAGGATACTAATGCCGAGGAATGCATCCAACACTGTAAACACAACACTGCAACGACTTTTCCTTCAGACCGGCACTCAGACCGTTACTCAGACCGGTACGGTAACCAATTTGTTAGGTCACAGACTTTGGTTGATGCCGCGGTGCACTGTGGGTATTGTAGAATTTCTCGGACAAAATGACGAAAAATGAAATTATTTATACTTTTTACAGGAACAGATAGGATACTAATGTCGAGGAATGCATCCAACACTGTAAACACAACACTGCAACGACTTTTCCTTCAGACCGGCACTCAGACCGTTACTCAGACCGGTACGGTAACCTTACCCGTCCACATACTCGCTGTAGTTTAAGTCAGTGGGACGTTCTGACCCAATGACGTCACTGGGTCAGAATCTGACAACTTGGGAAGCACGGCGCTGGAGCCACAGAATCCCAATGTTATTAATCAGGAGGCCATTAGCATGTATGCTAATGACCAACACCACACAAAGAGTGTTGAAAAGTGGCGAAGTTCCCCTTTAAATGGGTGGAATTTCCCTTTAATAAAACAAATGGGTTAACTGAATATTCTGTATCAATTCAACTGGCAGTTGGGTAATCTTGACCCTCAAAATTAGGTTATTAATGCAAGCTAATATGTTCGGTCAAATCAACTGGTACTTAGGTTATGTTGACCCTCATAATTGGGTTATTAATGTAACCAAATGCATTCGGTCAAATATAATAACACGCATTATTCGGTCAGATTGACCAAAGACCCAGTTGGTCCTTATTCAACCTCTACGTTTGGTTGAAATTTGACCGAAGTTAGGTTGTTTTTGACCATTGGTTTTTCTCTGTGTGGTGGGTCGGATCATGTGCACGTTCATTAGTGCAGCCCAATCCACCATCTCTGTAACGGTGGTCCCCGTGAACAGCACGGATGCAGCACTAAGCAGGTTCACCTCAGGCATGCCTCTGATTTCAGGGGATGAAGTCCACGTACCACAGTGTCCTTCGAGGCAGTCCCACCGAACCTTCATCTGAGCCCCGACATAGCTCACGTGTGTTTCATTAATAGGCTGTCCACACTGCTGACACATCCTGAACAGTTGTTTGATGCTCTCCTCGTAGGCGATCACCTTCGGCTGTTCCCACCTTTGCTCCTTCACCTCTCCCTGAGATGAAGCTGGGGTGGCCGTGGTGGTTGTGGTCCCCGAGTCATCTTCACGGATGTATTCCGTGTCGTTGGGGTCAAGTATCTCAACACTGCTGCTGCTGCTGCTGCTGCCTATAACAGCCTAATAAAAAAAACAACAATAAGCTGGTGCAATAACCACACCAAAAATGGCAGCTGATAATGTCTAATGAAACGTCTCACTCTAACCACATCTGAGACAGAGACTCTCAGTATGTCAAATTAATTTACAGATATAACAATAAGAATCATCATATGTACTTGTACGTTATGCAACCGCCATTCGCCAGTGTCGGTTATTTGGTTATTTTTAATTCTACACATCCTCAGGTAGTGGGTCTAAAAATAGACATATACAGTGACTTCCCTACCTCTGTAAAGGGGACCTCTTCATGTGAAGGCTCCGTAGGTGGGCAACTCTACAAAAACAGGTTGACAACACAATCAGTTCTGAGTCAAGCAGCTATGCTTGTATATTACAGTATATTTTACTCTTACCCCCCCCCCCCCCCCCCCCCCCCCCCCCCCCCCACACACACACACACACACACACGCACGCACACACAGCTGCTTATCAGGCTTTTTAACCATACCTCCATCCTACTCCTTTTGGCCAGGGGCCAAAAGGAGGGGTCAGCAGATGAAGTACTAGGTCTTGAGTCACCATAAGAAGCACCAGGCCTCTCCACAGATCTCTGGAGGACCTAGCAAAACAATAGTTTAACCGCCATCATTTTACAAGCAAATTAAAGACAGGAGAATCAATTCATAGATACATATATATATATATATATATTCCACTATATTGACTGCCATTTCACAAATGTGTCTCGTGCGGGTTAGGGGTTACCAGTACATTAGCCCACATAAGTGTTTTTCAATCATTTTTCCACTAAGGCCACTATTTAATCAGCATTTGAGCCACGGACCAACATTTGATGACTCAAAATGTTTTTTTTTTTTTTTTTTTTTTTTTGCACAATAGTATGCTGTATTTAGAAATAACAGGAAAGGCAAACATGAATCAACCAAACATTTATACTACACTTTCTATTGGTGTAACTTATTGTAAATGAATAATACTTATAACACTAGTGTATAATTCCCAGTAATCACTGGGGATTACTGTTTGAGCCAGTCAGTAAATCGAATAATTATTGCATGAAATGAAACCAATGGTCAATTTCCAGTCTTTTTTGCTATCGAGATCAACAGTGGTGCTGCTTCTCTCTCGGTCTCTCTCTCACTCATGCTCACGGGGCTGAGACCGTGCGCTCAGAGGGAAGGGGACTAGAGGCGGGGGCGTGAGGGGAACATTGAACTGGTGCTGGGAAGGCAGGCTTGCCTCCTGCAAACTAATGTTGGCTTTCATTCATGTCACGTCCCAATGACGGGATTATGAATCCGTCCCGCCGGATTCCTGCGATGTCTCATACAAAATATATTGTTGTATCTTGAATTGCTAATTCAGAGTCATTTTTTGCTCTCTATATCCCTATAACATCTGGTTATCAACATAGTTTTAGTATATAGATGTGTAGTTGTAGTTTCTAATGTAGTATATAATATATATACAGTATATGTCCTGTCTAGCTGTCTGTTAGCTTTCACACTACTGCCACTCTACCACACTGGTTAGCTTAGCACCTTCACCTCAAGTTAGGTGTACAGTTTGCACTTTACTGGTCTGTTGCACTATTGTTTGTCTCGTTTATATTTAGTCTTGACTATTGTCTTATTGCACTGTCTATTGTCTTGACTATTGTCTTATTGCATTGTGGAAAATAGAAACGTTATTTCATCCCTGTATATGTCCTGACATACACTGGAGTCAGTGACAAATAAAAAACCTTGAACCTCAACTGTCCATCATTTAGCTGGGGACCATCTGGAACTCTCCTCCAACTCTGGTGGTCCCCAGACCACTATTGAAAACCATTGGACTACATGACAGTTTTAAAACCACAGAACAACCAGTGTTGCATGAGTCAACTGACTAGCCTTTGCCTGTACATTTTAGTACATATGTTATGTCTGACAATCATACCTCTGCTGTGCTTCTTTTGACGAGGAGCAGGGATGTTGATGGGTGGGGGAATACTGAAGGCACCGCGTCGTCGTTCAGACATGGCCTTGATGTCTTCCCCTCCATCAACTCTGCCATAAGATTCCGGTGATAGTCGTCTTCTTTGAAATGTAGACTACACACACGGAGATTCAGGAGCTCAACCGGATCCGTTGTCTCGTCATAACACGGGTTTCCAATAGCTCTCAGCCACTGTTTACACAGCTCACGCCGATCGTCCGACCCAGGAAACCTATGATAAGACACTCGGTCCTTCTTCTTTCTGGCCTTGTTACACCCAGGCACAACACACGTACCAACCATGTTGACGTGACGACTCCACCAACACAGAACTCACGAAAACACTGGTGGTGCAGTTACTACTACTACTACTACCACTAGACACTACTACTACTACTACTACTACTACTACTACCTCCTCTACTACCACTATCTCAGACGACGCTAACTAATCCTCCACCACCACCAACACACCACTACTACTACTACTACTACTACTACTACTACTACTACCTCCTCTACTACTACCACTATCTCAGACGACGCTAACTAATTCTCCTCCTCCTCCTCCTCCTCCTCCTCCTCCTCCTCCTCCTCCTCCTCCTCCTCCTCCTCCACCACCACCACCACCACCAACTACTACCTCACTGCTACTACTATAAACACCACCACCACTACTACTACAACTACTACTAAAACTCCCACTACTACCAACTAAATATAAAGATTATCTTTCGATCACAACTACACTGCTTCGGCTAATAATGCTTCCACCAGTTGGACTCGTCAGAAAAGAGCGCTCAACGGCTGCGCGCGCACACTCTGCTGAGCGGATGCCGCGGTGCACTGTGGGTATTGTAGGAAATGAGGTCGCCGTGCTTCGCGATTATAAACGGAGATAAATACGACTTTCTCGGACAAAATGACGAAACATGAAAATGTTCATATTTTTACATGAACAGATAGGATACTAAAGTTGGGGAGCGGCCCCGTTTATATTGGCGAAATTCCCCTTTAACATCAGGCAATTTAGGAGATGCCTTTTCTTTTTCTGTTTTAGCGGCCCTGATCAATCGGTCTACTCCCCCTAGACCTCCAGGATTAGCCGCGTCGTAATAGACCTTCTGTAATACATCCTCCATCATGCACACACACATACGCAAGTGAATAGTGTTACATGTTTACAGTTTATTATCAGTTGATTATTAGAAGCATACACAATCATCTAGCATAGTAATATATTTTATGCATGATGACAGATCAAAATCAAGTAATTTCAGTACAGCATATCTCACAACGCTCTTAGACCAGTCATGTAAACAATGTTGAAGACTGAATATACACATATCAACAATATACGAGCATATGCATAGAACACACCCCACCCCTTTTGAACATTCTTTTTGATAATTAAAAAATACAGTCACTACCTCCATTAAGTTTCTCTCATTAACAGTATAACCGCCGGCTCCTACATACTTGGATAACAATTTTTTATATAGCACATTCTTGTTTTTTACAAATTGTAGATGTTTTATAAACATATCATAACCTTTAGGACGATCCTCTACGACTCTGTGAGATGTCTCATTAGTAATTACAGCATTCATGAGGGCTGTAAGCCGTGTATATATATCCTCCTTAGTATCTGGCAGCAAAACTTCCATTATGATGTATATCAGACAGCAGGATTAGAACAATCTCCTAACCACACCTTTAAGCTGTGTGCAACCACTGGTTCGACAGTATCAGTCACTAGGAGTTCTATTATTTCTTTTAGTTTTTCACGAATGTATGGTTCAGATTTCAACTCATACAAAATAGCATCAGACGTTGATACGTGTTTGTGACAGATATTCTTCAATGCATAGGATAATGCTGTAGCCAGTGTGGGTTTAAACAGGTTATCGCTAAGAACATCAAAACGCATCTCAAAATAATACAGACAAGGTTCAAACAAACAGCTATGTCTTAATTGACTGGGATGATCGACTAGACATCCATGACAGTCCTCCTCCTGGGCCTTAGCAATTACTGTCTGAAGAAATATGCATAGTGTTCCTTTCAGCACGGCTATGTCGGCAGGCAGCAGGCGGGTATCGTTTTGTAGAAGGAAAACTTGATCCTCCTCCTTCTCAGTGTCTCTAATATCCTGATGGAATATTGGTGTTGTAACGTCCTCCCCAGTGGCATCCACAGTGGCATCCAGGAATGTCAGATTTTGTTTGCCTAAATCCTTGCCGAATGAATGCACCCAGTGGGTAAGTGACTCGTGATGCTCTGTATAATCCACTGCATTGTCTGTAGAGGTCGCCGAGATATCAGGAGGGTTGCCTTGATGGTGAGTATAAAGAAAAACAATGATTATTACACATTATATACACACACACACACAACACGTTACACACATTGATGTAAATGAAATAATCTTAAATTATTTACCATCATTGACAATCAGAATTCGATGCGTCTCTGGATCTCTGGTTCAGGCATGCTGGCACACATAAAATCAAGGCTGCTATGCGTGCTATCACCATAAAGAACTTCTCTTTTGATGATATCGTACTCTTTACCGAATCTGCATCCACTGATAATTCCATCAATTGACGCAAACACTCCCTGCACAGCGTCCCAGTCACACCACTGTATAACAAAATGAATTCTATTTTCATACATGTCAGGGTCTGTATGCTCTAAAGAGATTTCTACAGTACCGTCAGGCTTGCGGGTTTTTAGAATCCCCACCTCTGGTGAAAAACGGTGGTGAAAATAAATGAAACCATTTTGAGGTTTATTTATCCTGTCCCCTTCAATCATATATTGCCTACATGCAAACAGGTTATTCCATACTAGATCATCCTTCCCCCGATAAATTGTACTTCTCTTTTTATTCAGCTCTACACAGACCCAGTTACGGAAAATAGCCCAATCTCTAATGGGCATTACGAGCTCTGTGGTTAGGTTGATCCCTATACAATCCAAAGAGCCATTACTCAGGGTAACATACCCCTTCTTATATTTAAAATCATACACACACCCATCCATGCCATCGTAGGCCACGTGTAGTGTTGTACCACCATCACGCATAGAACTCCGAAGTACAGCCCGCTTCTTTTTTGGTGCATGACAGATGTCATTACCGGTCAAAAAATCCGTCCTAGGCATATCCCCGCAATCTGACGTACCTGCAGCATTAGTAGTAGTAGTAGTAGTAGTAGACGCCATGACACAGTGTAGATATGCACAGTGGCAATGAGGACATTCAGCTGTAGCAGGAGTGTGCAACTACTGAACAGACTCTGGCTTATATACACCACCCTGCAGGGGTGGTTTGCAATGCGCAGACACTCTCGATGACTTCTTGACCCCAACCAATCCACTGTTTTTGTCCGATGTTTTTGTTTACCTCATACTGATATCTACTTAAACATCTGTTCTGATATCACGTGTGCACAGGTGACCTCTTGACCCTAACCCCCCGTGACCCCTGTCATGACCGGATATGACCCCCCAGCACCCCCCCAAAGGTCAAAAAGGTCAAAACTGTCCCTTAAGAACTACTCACGCTGTCTACACGGACACCACAGCACAGATTGTCGCCCCTATCATACATGTCAGTGCATGTCCAGAAGCGCACTCGCAGAGTGACAAATCGTACACACACTTGGTTGATAGAATATTTTACTATCATTAAAAAGGCAAAAAAAAAAAAAAAAAAAAAAAAACGTAGAGAAAGAATAGGTCTCACTGTAGTCTTGGGTATTGCACATAATGATTGACAGGTCCGACTTCCGACGGGGATACGTCCGATTCCGACCTGTCCGAGTGACTGTGATAAAACACACCACCGGAACCGACCGGAACTGTCGGGTCTCGGACGGACTCGGATTTTTTCAGGTTCGGACCCCCCGTGAAGACCTCTACTCCGAGGCCCGAATCAGGCCCGCAAATGAATTATCTTCAATTAGAATTGGCCCTCTAGTGTATTATACACACCATTCAGATTTTCTTTGTCATTTCACGATGATGCAGTGCTTAGTGAGGACCATAGTACAGGAAACTGAGCTTTAATGACAATCAGTTGTGAAAACATGAAGATTCATTTTTGCATTAATCTTGTGGTTAAGTGATCCATGATTTTGAAGTAAAATTACTTTTGCTAATTTTCTGGTATGTCCTTGTAAACTAGTGCCCTGTCCGGAGGCTCTGGCCTCGACTATCAATTGTTGTGTTGTGGCCTGCTGCACTGTATTTGAGATTGACATTCCTGGGTTTAAAATAGAAAGGGCTGAGTAGTAGTTAAGCAACATACCAGATTTATGACTGATAGAGACAGTGAAGTAGACTATAAATTGATTATAAAGCCCCCTACATGTGTGGGTAGTATTGTTGCAAATCGCTCTGATCAGAAGGGCGTCTGTTGGTGAAATGGGACAGTTAGTGAAGTTTGAAATTTGAGAAAACATTGAGTGATAGATTACAACAAAGTTCAATAGAAGAATCAACTCTGTTGTCGACTGATTAGTTACCGGTAAATAGGATCAGCACAAATCACTGTAGATTTTTTTGGGGATTTATCGTCTGTGATTTCCAATCTCGTCATAGTTTTCCAATGTTGGTGTAAGTACACTAAAGAAGCAGTGGTCCACCTCTCTTCCCTTATAATTGATGGTACTTGCAATATGATGGATAATAATATGATGGATTGACTATAAAAAAATGTTAGTTGCAGCTTGCCTGCTAAAGTTAAATAGTGACTTATTGTTTTGTCTGTTTTGTTTGTTTCTCAAGCAATATATGATTTGGTTGGTTGAAAGGGAGAGAAATTGACCAAAGGTGTTACCTCCTGTAAATGACAGTTTTTAGTGCTCTCATAGGCTGTGACCACCAGCTGTTATTGTCTTTTTGGAGATAGTAGGTTGGGGTGGAGATAGGGTTGCCAACTCTGAGATCTTGGAATAAGGAACACTTCTACGACCACGCGGCGAAGCAGCGCGGTTATTAGGTTAAGTCTGCGGTTTCCTGTGGAGCTGTTGCCCCTGTGACCCAACTACGGATAAGCGGTTGAAGGTGGAGGGATGATTTCACATACCATATTAACCTTTGGGATCAGTTAAGGCCTGTTTACTGTGGTCAGTAAGGAAGAATAGGCCGGTAGGCCTATTGTGCTGTATAAATGTTAATCAATTATGAACAAGTAGTCCATTGTCTTTATAACATTAAGAATCCCGATTTTAAAGAAGTTTTTTTTTGCCCTTTTAAAGGGCAAAATTTGTATTGAATATGCACACATTTATTAGACTAATAACTACTAATAAAACGTCAACCATATTAGCCTACTGAAATAGCCTGGCTATAGTCATATACCCACATCAGCAGCTTTAATTATTATTATTAAAAAAAGACTGAGTCTATGACAGTTGTTGTGGGGGGGTTGCATAACTCTCATACTATGGCTCTGGGAGTTTGCGGAACTCTCTTACTCTATGGCTCTGGGCACGGCAGGATTGGCACACAGAGCAGCAGCGCTACCAGCGCACCGCGCGCACACACACATGCAGATCTGCAGCCACGGGGAGGTTTTGGTTTGTTGTTTGGTTGTTGTTGGTTTCTGCTCGTGAGGAGTCCTGTGTGCACTCGCCACAGAGCAATTGTGCTGTCTTAAATATATATCTCCTGCTTTATTTTGTTCACTACTGTTAAATTCATTGTTGATGTTTGTGCGACGGATCGCACAGGAGGCATTTAGGGAAATACGTAACAAACCGCGTTCCGTATCGATTCAATACGGAACGCATCATTTAGTGTTCAATTAAGGAACGATTCCGTATTATACGGAACGGTTGGCAACCCTAGGTGGAGATGACACCCTAAGGAAGATATTGTAGTATTAAAAGGGATTGGATCCTAAAAGTGCATAATAGATGCATAGAATAGATGCATAAAATTGAACAACATGGAAATATTTCCCATAAGCTATATAATAAGTGATAACAGTATTTAACGGAGATTTTTGCATACACTGTATGTCTTATTGTAAATCACTCGCTGGATTGAGTGTCTGTTCAACTGAACAGTGTGTGAAATTAGTGTGAGTCATTTAAGATGAGTACAGAAGAAAATGATAATTGTATGTATGCACACATGTGCACACAATTGTGCTAGAGTATAGAGAATAATTAAAAGGAAAGAAATGTCTCGCAGTAGTTTGTGGACAGTTTGGTCAGCTCTGCTGATACTTTTAAATAGTTTGTGTTGTTTGGGAGCTTTTAAAAAAAATGAAAAAAAAAAAAAAAAGGAGTGAAAACAGATGTCTTACAACAAGAGATTTTGGGTATAGTTTGTTGAGCTAATATTGATTTTTTATCTTAAGAATCTTTTGTCACATTTGCTATTTGTAATCCAACAGAGCCCTACAAAAATATTTGTTTTCCACTGAAACTAGAAACATTTGGCATAAATATATCAGGTACACATAGTTTGCGGTATGCCTGGGGAAAAATGCATTTGGAAATTGGAAAGGAAAATTGCAAGTTGTAGTGACCACAGTACTAGTTCATCACCTTTTTAATATTATAGTGTGGAATTTAGCAGCTTATGAAAATAGTAGCAATGATAATAGTTAATAAATTGGTTATTAACTCTATTCTGATCACTCAGAAAAGTAGCAACACCTAGAGAGTGTTACCCTTAACATAGGCTGTTTGTAAATGTAAATATTAATGTTCTCTTATAGTTTTCACAAAAAGACCAAAAGACAAAAATAGCAGGTTGATGATAGCTTTCCTTGAGAGATAATAGGTCCCTAAAGAGGTAGATGTTGTACTATTGTGATGCCTGAAGCCAGAGTAACTTGTTGTGGTATGCTTTTTATTTGATAGCTGTATATATTGTGTTTGGATACATTAGAGAAGCTTGCTCATGCATGTGTATTACGTAGGCAATATAGGAGATTTCATTTATAGGATACTATTGACTAAGCCAAGTGACAAATGACTGAAAGATTTAAGTCTGTAAATAGGGAAATTATCAAAAATAGTAGCAGCCATATTTGCTGATTTTAAATTATATGGTGGGAGTCGCAATTGTGCAAACATATGCATTCATCAAGTAAGCCCATAATCTACCCATTACTTTGAGAGAGAGAAGCATGCAAGGCTGTAAAATAGTGAGTCTTCTTCCTGGAACGACTGGGATGGCATCAGGAAGCTGTGAGCAGTGGAGTTTTTTACTGGACTTTGAGACACTGAAACTGAGACACTAAGCTGGCACCATCAAAACCATGATGGTTCGAGGGGATTGGGGACCCCCACGGCTAGCAGAGAACTTTCGTGAAATGGGAGCTATTTCTGACTGATGCAGCAAAGGAATATATGGAGGACAATTCTTGGACACTATGCAGAGTTTGTGGCGAGCAAGAAAACTGTATTCTTCTTTCTGTAGTGACGGGGAGAGATTGGTAAAGATTGACGGATGTATATGTACTGTATAGAAATCATGTGGGAGAAGTAATTATGGCTGCTATGAAACTATTGAGTGGGACAAGTGTCCCAGGCAAATTACTGACTTATGACAGAAATTGACCTCATGTTGAGTTAACAGAGTAACAAGACAGCTGCAGTACTATTTTCAACTTGCAACATGCAGGACAAACAGAAACCCCCCCATTATTGAAGCCTTGTGCCCCCAGGGGGTCAAGAATAATTGACAGCAACCGGCTGATGGCTGGCTAACCAGCCTGGTGTGATTGGATGTGATAGCACCTTTTTGTTAGGGTGAAGATCCTAAATATATAGTAGTGGCTAGGAGAAAAGTTAGATTTAATAAGGAAAGGCATACTGTGATCTGATCAGGCCAGGTATTACAATGGAACATTTACTGTTATGAATAAAAATTAGCGTTCTAAGGTTATAGTAGTATTGCGGTATGGAACCAAATATTATACTGGTGAGAACAGAATAGTAGTAATAGTATGGTTACTTGGCCCATTAAGAGGGTTTTCTATGAAATTGGAACAAAGGATTTGTATTTTAGCGAAAGGAAATCTGCAAACATCTATCTATATTCTAGAGTTGTTGTGCAGTGATTTATGATTCTGCATTTAAACCATCAGTGCAGTGACTCCTTGTTGGGACCTTGTAGTGACAAAAGTCAATCAATCAATCAATCAATCAATCAATCAAAACTTTATTTGTATAGCACATTTCATACAGCAAGTGCAACACAATGTGCTTCACAGAAAACATGAAATCAGGAAAAGAAAGACAGGGAAACTATGATGAGCGTATGCAATATGACAATTAACAGGCGAAAGCAATGCTAAAAAGATAAGTTTTAAGGTTTCTTTTAAAAGTTTCTGTGGATTCACACAGCCGAAGGTTGGCCGGCAGGCTGTTCCACGTTACTGGGCCATAAAAGCTAAACGCTGCTTCACCGTACTTTTTAGTTTTGGGTTTTACCCTGGGGGGATTTCTAAGAGTCCTGTGTCAGAGGATCTGAGGGCTCGCCCAGGCACATATCTAGGAAGCATATTCATTAAGTATGCAGGGGCATTTTCGTGCATAGATTTAAAAATAAGTAGGAGGACTTTAAAATTGATTCGGTATGACACTGGTAACCAATGGAGTGAGCGTAGGATTGGAGTAATATGTTCTCTCCGTCTGGTCTTAGTCAGTACACGCGCTGCAGCATTTTGTACTAATTGAAGTCGTTCAATTTCTTTTTTGGGAATACCAGTTAGGAGGGCGTTACAATAGTCAAGCCTACTAGTAATGAAGGCGTGCATTAATTTTTCTGTGTCTGACTGCGAGAGGAAGCCACGGACTCTAACAATATTCCTTAGGTGGTAGAAGGACACTTTGGTGATGTTACTAATATGGGCCTTAAAATTTAAGTTTGAGTCAATTATGACGCCGAGATTTTTTACCTGGTCTTTGGTGTTGAAAGAGTAGTGACAAAAGTCAAATAGTTATATGGCAGCCTGGTCTAGGAAAAAGTTCTGATTTGTTTAGCTGTGATTGAGTTAACCACCTGCTCCTGTTAATCTCTCACTTACTTTAGAAAGGATAGGAGTTTGGCCTGTGTAGCACATACTGTAGGTGAAGTAACTGTGCAGCAGGATAAGCATTGATTGTATTTGCAAAGTAATAATACTGCGATTGACTAAAAGAGATATTGAATATACTGAATATACTGAGTATAACTGCCGAAAGTAACTTCTGACTTCTGTGTTTTTGGCTACAAGCTACTATTTTGCAGATGAAAGATGATGTGTAGCCAGTTGGTTGAAAGCATTTACAGATTTGTTTGTTACTTTGTGTGTAATTTGAGATTGGGACCCAGTAAAATAGGAAGTATTGGTTATTGGTTATTATAGTGGCTACATTAGTGATTCAATGCTGAAGACCTTTGTCTGTGATTCTGCAACGGATTGAATAACCAGTGAATTTTAACTTGCTCTGTAAGATTTCTTAAGATTGAGCCGCAGAAGTGGTCAATTACATTGCTTACGATTTGTGGCAACCTTTGCTTGATGCTTAAAAGCATAAGTACTATACTATGTATTGTCAGAAAATGAACTAAATGGGGGAAAGTGGAAACATGATGTGGATCCTATGAGGATCATGGTCTTAATTCTTGTGAAGTCACTTGGTTCGTGGTTGCTTGGGTGCGCCCAGTAGCAACTGGTCTATGAAATATTCTGTGCACATACAGAGATAAGCTTGATGCGAATTGACTTCGATTGGTTTATCGGATGACTCTTTTTGACAAAAGTAGAGTTGTGTTACATCCCGAGAGTTTATTATACAGTATGACGTTTTTCCTGCCTGCAGGATTTGAGCGAGCTAAACAGTGGTGAGGCAGAAACGTGGTATGTTTAGGGTGTCTCGTTGCACACAACGAGGT
Organism: Benthosema pterotum; assembly: GCA_039105355.1. Classification (NCBI taxonomy): domain Eukaryota; kingdom Metazoa; phylum Chordata; class Actinopteri; order Myctophiformes; family Myctophidae; genus Benthosema; species Benthosema pterotum. Next base: position 2,270,170 of record CM076976.1, on the reverse strand, counting down.
CTTTGTGATGACTGCAACAAAATGAGAGTAAGTATCCGGTAAGTACTGTATACCTTGGTAGTTCAGGTTAAAAAGGGGACGGCCTTTTCCTGAACCTGCGGCATTGTTGCGTTGTGTATCTTTTCGAGTCATGATTTCATTAGATGTTGTCAAGTGTACTATGTGATGAGTGTTTTTCAGGTTCTAAGTTCGCGGTGAAGGTAGAGTGTCATTTTCCCGTGAGATGATGGCATGTGTTGACTAATCCCTAACAAAAACAACAAAATCGGTCGTATGTGTGTTGTGTGATTTTGCGCCGCGATGATTTGCTGTATTTGCAGAGAGGATGTTCTGGGATATGGACGCCGCGATCTGTAAGTATGGAGTTTGCTTGATTTGAGGTTTCTGGGTGCTGTGCATGCTGCTGTGTGCCGTATGTGCGTTTTTCAGTTTGAATATCTACAGATTTGAGAAGTCACCAGGATTCGACTGTCCGGAATCGGACTGACGGGAACGAATGGATGACATGGTTCATGAGGCTGAGTATTCTGTCGAAAATGTGCGTTACGATAACATATTACGAGTTCTATTTTGCGGAGTTGAGCTGAGTTGAAAGTGAGGTGCTCTGCTGTGGCTTACACAGCCATGCTAAATCTCTACTGTTAAAGAAGCTGATATTGGTGGAGAAATAGGGATACAGATTCTGTCTAGTATGGCTATAGGGTGTAGCCTAATGGATGATTTCTATTTTGGATGAATAAGAGTGTCGAATTGGTACATATTGTATGTTGACCCATCTGATGAAGATCCCTGTCTGTTGGGGTGCTTCTGGGTTTCAGCTGGTTCGGCTTGGCTCAACTCTGTTTGGTTCTGGTCAATGGATTGTGATGTGTGTCCACTGTGGCGAAATATGGGATACTTGCACTGGGTTTCTTTCTTTTTCAGTGAGATGAACCGTCGGTAGTGAAAGAGGATATGGAAACGGCCACCTTCTGTGTGATGTCGAGGAAAGGATGGACCCTGTTCCTGCCGGGGCGCTGGTAGCGTCCCCTGTCCAAATGATGGCCGACGGTTCCAAGGCGACGTGACGGTGGGCACAGAGCTTGGGCTACAGAGCTTGGACTACAGAGCTTGGACTGTGACAGATCTGCAGGCTCTCTACGTTGGGAGTTTGAGGGTCAGGATCTGCCAGTGACGCTGGTGAGAGGTTGTGAGCACAACTGTTCACTGGTCTGGACCCTGGATTCTACGATCCTGTGCTATGATGTTGGGTCACCTGTAGTTTTGGTTTGAGTTTGTTTACACTACAACTCCCAAACGTGTATAAAACATCTCTTTGAGTCGTGCTACAAAATTACTGTTTATAGTTGACACTATCAATATTCTACTTCATTGTATGGAATATGCCGACATGCACACACATTTATTACACTGAATGATGATTACAGTACAGCACTTACTGTAGCGGAATGCTCTCGATGCTGCTGTCAAATGTTAAACCAATGTTGTCATCCTGGGAGAGGGAGGGTGGTGGGAAGGTCGGGGGAGGAGTAACTTTATTTAGGAGACCATTTGTAGGCTTTGTAGTCCATCGTCATCTATATAGTGGCGCCAATGGGAGTATGGCCATCTTTATAAATAGAGTATCTTTGACGACACGCGACACTGCTTCCTGGTCACGTGGTTCACCATAAACCAATAACGATCGAGTAGATTCGAACGATCAAAATTAAGTTTAAAGCAATTAAAGGAATAAAGACGTATTTAGACGTACTTATTCTCTATTCAGTGGATATTAACTCATACGTATTTTTATATTAGAGTACATAAATTCTCCACACGACAAAGCGCGAGCGTCTTTCCCCCCACATTACTTGAAAGAAGCTTTTGGGTCACCAGAAATGTCGGCCCAAATAAAAGTCGGACCAGCCGAAATGTTGCGACATTGAGGGGTCAGAAACTGTGCGCGGGAAGGCTGTTTCAGCCTGAAAGAGGGACAAACTCGAGTTTGAAATACATTGTTTTCAACGATGGCGGTGCAAATAAGAGCTATGTATACATCTGTCATAAAGCATTGCACAGTGACAGCTAAAGTCTCTAATGTCTAGGCTGTAGGCCTACTAGTAGTAGTATAAAACATTCTAAAATAAAACAATGTATGTATAATCATCAAAGCTGTGTTGTTAATGTGTATGCTGTCGTAAATGACGTAAAATAAAGGGATTTAGGGTTTTTACTATATCCTATAGTATTACAAAACACTCTAAAATAAAGATAATTAAAGCTGCAAGCAGCGATTAACGGGCCCTCGATCGTGCAAGTTTCGGGCAAATATCGGCCAATCAGAAAAGGGGACGCGGCTAAGTCACAAGGAGCCAAAACAGAGTCCAATGATACCACCATTATGTGTCTAGGACATAGCATTGAGGAGTTATCGCAGCAAATAGTTCAACCAATCAGAAGAGAGGGCAGGGCTAAGTTACACCAATGAACGTAACAGGCTCAAAACTGAGGCCATGGCTACACAAGGAAAATATTTGTTCTTTTCCTCCTTTGTTAAAAAAAATCCTGTCCACATGACAAAGATATCCGTGTCCACACATAAAACCAAAACAGACCTTTTAGACTCCAATACCTATGCCAGGCCAGTAGGTGGCGATAAGAAATATTTGGCACAACACAGAAATGGCCAGTGTTAGCTGGTTTCCATGGTTACCCAAATTACAATTTCACGTAACCTGCTAGTAGTAAGAAACTATGTTATTGGAGTTATTGAATTGAAGTGAATTGAATATTGGAGGTATATGGTTGGAAATGTGAACTGCACAAAAAAATCACCCTTCTTGTGAATTAAAAAAAAACAATAAGGTCCCCTCCACAACAGTGTTTAAATATGCTATTCAATAACATTTTGCTTTTTAGTCCCATTTAGTCTTTTGAAATTGTTTTTTGTTGTTCTACTCTTAGTCGACTAAATATCAACAACTTTGTCATTTGTTATAGTTGACAAAAACAACAAAGTGATTAAACAAACATGAGAGAGAGAGAGAGAGAGAGAGAGAGAGAGAGAGAGAGAGAGAGAGAGAGAGAGAGAGAGAGAGAGAGAGAGAGAGACAGAGACAGAGACAGAGACAGAGACAGAGAGAGAACCACCTGCTAAACTATTTGGATTGTGATTGGATTGGTACTGACTAAACCCCACCCTGAAGAGTGGGATTCTATTTAGAGTTCAGTGTCCCTGCCCCAAACACTCAGGTGTGGGTAGGTCACTGATTACTCCCTCTCCTATAAAGGCTGCTGCTGTTTCATTCATTCTTGTTTGGCTCTCTGTGTGTGGACTGTCTGCCTTGTGTCTCCACAAAACACTTGAAACACCCCTTGTGCACTGCAGGTGTGTTCTGTCACCACAAACCACTTTACTATATAATTACTGGAAAAATAGCCTACCTTTCACAGCAAACATGTATAAGTCAAATCTTTGCTTCTAAAGAGGTAGCTGGAACAACATTTTCTTATGGGGTCTGTGGCCAAATTGGGAATCCTTGACAAAAAATAAACCACCAACCAACTTTGTCAAAGCCTGTTGCTATGTTTGTAGGGTACTATACCTATACCTTCTACTAGTCCTAATAGACCTACTGAAAATGGCAGATCTATAAGCATGCCTTGTAGATCTGCCATTGACACATATTTGAGTTTGTAGATTTGCTACTTTGAAGGACTATTTAAAAATGTGCTGCCATTCATGGTACCAGCAGCAACTGTCAAGTTGTATCAAGTTCGTCATGAATTAGAGGTCAATTCCTTTCATTTGTATAAATGGAGTTTAGGCGTTTCAGGGGTTTTCAACAGGTGGTCCTTTAGAGGGTTCCAGGTGGTCCCCAGCTAAGTTGGTTAACCAGATGAAAAGTTGGTTAGCCAGATGTAAGTAACTCTTGAGTGTGAACCAAATGGACCCTTGCGGGTCCATTTGGTTTCATTAGGTTTGGGTTCTGTGGGGTGAAAATCTAATCAAATGGTGGTCCGTGGCTCAAATGCTGAATAAATAGTAGGCCTTGGTATGAAAAGGGTTGCAAACCACTGCCAGGGCTTTTCAACAGGTGGTCCTTGAGAGGGTTCCAGGTGGTCCCCAGCTAAGCTGGTCAACCAGATGAAAAGATGGTTAGCCATATGTAACAGGCTGCAGCATATCTGTAAGGTATATTATTGGCATAGTAAAATGTTGAAATGGGTGGAATGACAATTTTGATGGTCTGCCACTCTTTAAGAGTAAGGGAACTCAGTTCTGGCCAATACTTGGCATATTAAAGGGGCACTGTAAGACGCCAGTGGTAATTGGTCTCTTTTGTGGGGAATCTAAACCTAAATCTTTGTTAGAGTATTTGCAACATCTGATAACTGAATTAAAGTCACTGAGCGGTGGGTTTGTTCTTAAGGGAAAAACATTCTTTTTGAATGTGAGCTCAGTTGTCTGTGACACCCCAGCACGAGCATTTATAAGGGGTGTTAAATCACATACCGCTTACCATGGATGTGATAAGTGCCACCAAACAGGTATTAGAATAGGTAACAGGATGACATTCCCTGAGGTCCATGCAAGATGTAGAACTGACAAATGTTTTAGAGAAGCTACTGATGAGGCACACCACAATGAATGCTCACCTTTCTCCAACCTTGATATTGACATGGTGTCCACCTTTCCCCATGACTACATGCACTTGGTGTGCTTAGGTGTGACAAGGCGTCTGCTTGAGTTGTGGCTGGGTCCTCCTGGCCCATTGAGTTGTCGTTTATCAAGTGGCCAAGCCAATCCATCAGAGTTTGCCAGAAGGCCACGTACCCTGGCTGAGAGGGGCAGATGGAAGGCGACAGAACTAAGGCAATTTTTGTTGTATACCGGTCCTGTTGTCTTGAAAGATGTGTTGAAGCCTCAAATCTATGATAATTTTATGCTTTTATCGGTTGGTGTTTACATTTTGGTAAGCTCAGAATATTGTTTGAGGATGAATGACCTTGCAAACTCTTTACTGGTTTCATTTGTTGAGCATTTTGGCAGTCTTTATGGTGAAGGCTTTCTAGTTTATAATATACATGGTCTTGTGCACCTTAGCCAGGATGTCAAAATGCATGGCAATTTAGATCTCTTTTCTGCTTTTCCTTTTGAAAACTTCTTAGGACAACTTAAAAAAATGGTTAGGGGGCCACGCAATCCTCTGACTCAAGTCATCCGCAGATTGTCTGAAAGGGATGCCAACTCTAGTGAAGCCACTTCTTCACAAACAGCTAAAACCTTTAAGATGGAACATAAAGATGGGCCAGTGCCACAGTCAACAAATGGAAAAGTACGCCAATATAAAGTGTTGTCCATGGAGGGTGTAATTGTTAAGCCGTCAAGGAGAGATTGTTGCATCAAAATTAAGAATAAGGTGGTTTTGGTTGAGAACTTTGTTATTGACGGAGGAATAGAATATGTTGCAGGCAAAGAATACAGATGCAAGGAACCATTCTTTGTATATCCATTTGACTCAAGAGAGTTAGGAATATACAAAGTTTCAAACCTGTCCATGAACGTGGCGTACTTCAAGTTTCAAGTTTCTTTATTTGTCACTCCAGTGTATGTCGAGACATAAACAGGGATGAAATAACGTTTCCATTGTTCCTCAGTGCAATAAGACAAAGACAATAGACAGTGCAATAAGAAAAAAGACGACTACAAACAATACAAGAACAGTAAGTGACGTATAGTGCAACAGACTAGAGTATTAAGGTGCAACTGTAGCAGTATAAAGTGGGGTGAAGGTGCTAAGCTACGACCAGGTATAAATATACTAATAAAGTGGCAAGTAGTGAGAGTTGAAAACTAAGACTAAAAAAAACATCTAACATACTAAACATACTAAGACATACTAAATATACTAAAACACTAAACATACTAAGACATACTACTAAAACTAAGCATACTACAACTACGCACTACTATACTAACGGCTAGGTTATGACAACTATGACAGTAGGGGTATTACTGTAGGGGTATCGCTGTACATGTGCAGGGGGGGATAGCAGCGGATTCGGTACAGTCCTTCTGGTTGTGTGTGAGTTGTGCATATGAGTGTATGTGTGTGCATGTGTGTGTGGGGGGGTAGTTGAGTCCAGCGTGTGTGTACGAAGTGGGCGTACAAGCCAGAGTGTGCGTACAAGTGTTCTTGTTCTGGCTTTCAGCGTGTGCGTGCCTGTGCGTGAACGTGCCGTACTTCCAATTGGAGGAAACTGTACAAAAGTACACAAGATTGCCACATCACGATAAATTTGTTGTTGTGCCCCTAATACATTCAAATGAGTCTCTCTAGGCCAGTGGTTCTCAATGTTTTTACACAAAGTACCAGGGAGGAGGAGGAGGAGGGGGGGTAATAATGGACGAGGGAATGAAAGATGGAAAAAAGCATTAAAGAAAACAAAAAAATCACCACTCTTTTCCTAGAGTTGTCACAAAAGGCCAGGGGGGTGGGAGTGGTGGGGGGGTTCAATTACTGCCAGAGATTGAGAACCACCGCCCTATGGGTCACTGAAACAATTGTGTAATGCTTTGAGCAAGGGACCGGCATTAACTTTCAGCCATTTTCAACATTGCTTCTAATCACATCCGTATTGTATCACTATCTCCTCATATTGCTCAGGCAATGTATCATATAGTTATATTTGAAACCACTAATGAAGTCGAAGTGGTCCCATCAAATTGGGTCAATGGCCCAATCTGCATGTGGCCACCAACAAATATACGTGGGAGGGCCACCAGAAACCGAGAAGAACCTGGAGAAAGCTGGAGCAGATACACTGCAAGAGTGATATTCACAGCAGGTAAGTGCAATATAAGGCATGTCTGCTTCAGTGGTCATCGATAGGATGATGACACCAACATGAAGTGGAGGCATCATCCAGAAGTTACAATGACTGCAGAGCCACACATTATCCTGCTTATTACACGGCTACTTAATAAATTGACCCAAAAGTAAAATGCGAATCAAAGCATGCCAAGGGCAAAGTCACACCAAAATCTGCTGGCTGTGGATTTGTGGATTCTGCCAATGCATTTTTATGGGAATGCGGCCAATTTTCTTAGGAATCTGCCATTTGTGGAAATCCACTCCATTCCCATTGAAATGCACTGGTAGAATCGGCTAATCCACAGCCAGCAGATTTTGGTGAGACTGTGCCCTTACAGTAAGGGAAGTATTACACAAGCGTGGATCCAATGTAATCCATTCCCTGTCATTGCATAGTCTATTTTCTCACTTTAATGTTTAAAAAAAAATTTTGAGCAATGTTGAGTTGTTAATGACACTGTGCGTTTGTTCACATAGCTGTCATGCTGGATACAGCTAATGGCTCACCCAGTGCAGCCAGGTGCTCTGAACCTTGAGACATCGGTCTGTTATTGAATACAGTGTTAATTATTAAGAAATAACTTATTTTAGCTATTGACCAATCTGAATCAATCATTCAACCAAGCTGTGTAATAATGAAAGGTAACCATTTTTTTTTCTTTCGATAGTTTTTATTTTACTTTTACACTTTACATTTCAGGCATTTTTCTTTTTAGTAGTGCATTTCATACATATAGTTTTTTGGCAGCCATAAAATAAAATACATAAAATGGCATCAATTTAAAACACTCAGTATTTCTTGTAAGTAAAATAAAACCATGCATAATCGTAGTACATCACCAATAAAATCATAAAATCCATCATGTTCATGTAAAAGACAGATAAAATGACAATGGGATGTAAAAGCAGGTTTTAAAAGCAAGTGTTTAAAAGCCATTAAAACAGATGTATGTCAGTGTAAATGTAAATAAAAGGTGCCTGTTTAAAAGTGGATGGCATTAAAAACTCTCTTCTCAATTCAGTCTTTTATTGTGCAGGAGCGGGGTGAGACCCTAACAAGTTGGATCCCCACCCTGTCCCCTCCAACAGTTCTGATCTCTCGGGACCTGCCGTTTTACGGCCGGTCCTCCACTCTCACCGCTCGCCGCGAGCGTGAGTGTCAGGAAAGGTCTTTAGAGCAGTGCCCGATCTTTTGTTTGGGCTTCGGTCTCCCTCGTCCGAATGAGCGCAGAGGCCATTCTTCTTTGTGGCTGCGTCCTAGGGCCCGCCGCCTGCGGCGACGGCCTCGTCCACCGTCGCCGCTGCCTTACGGAGCGCAACCACGGGGGGATGTGCATGCGCCTGCTCACCAGCAGGTTGCGGGTGGTCCATATGGCGTCGTTGATGGCGGCGAGGGTGAGCCAGAGCTTTGCGTATTCTGTTTTTGTCCGGTGCTCCTGGCCCACCCCGTACAGCACCAGCTGTGCTGTGAGACCACCCCCTACCGGTTGAGTACGGGAATTTATCAGGGAGCCGGCTGTCGCCCATAGATCTGCAGCGCTGCAACACTCCCAGAGCAAGTGCCGCACCGTCTCCTGGGCGCCACAGCCAGGGCGGGGGCACGTCGAGTTCGTGGCCATGCCCCGGGAGTGCATCACTGCCCTGACTGGGAGGATGTTGTGTGCGACCATCCACGACAGGTCCCGGAGTCTGTTGGGGAGGGCAGGGTGGTTCACGTTGTGCCACACGGTCTGGGGCTCGCCCAATGCGAGCCCGGGCACTGGGCTCACTGCTTCCCGCTCCTGCACAAGAGAGAGAAGAGAGCGGTGATCAGTTAAAACATCCACATCCTGCTCGAGGTTAAAATGCCGTAAAAACTTTTTTATGTTAGCGTAGGCAGGTGGCAGGTTAAAAGACACTGGGAATCGGAGGTCTGTCGGTAAAAGCTTAAGGTGCGTGAGGTAAGACCCCATCCAGAATCTGGCCATAGCTGTAGTCTTGTTGTCTCTGGATGGGGCTGTAGCATGTGTGATGTGCAGTGTGGTGTACAGGCTGCCAAAAAATAAAAACAGGTCTGGAACGCCCTTCCCCCCCTTCTCCTTCGTCTTCTTCATCACCTCCCGCCTCAGCCTCTCCCACTTCTCTCCACCTCCCTGTCTGTCAAATTTTACCCCCAGTATCTTCAGGTCAGTCTGGGTCACTGTCAGCGGAAGTCCTGTCATGTCAGTCGCTGTCCATGGACCATAAAACTGGGCTTGGGTCTTATTGCGGTTTAGTTTGGCGCCAGAGGCCCGTCCATAATAGTCAGTCAAGTCCAGCGTCCTGTCAACAGAAGTCCTGTCAGTGCATAAAAGATTCACGTCGTCCATGTATAAAAAGCACTTGGCTGTGTCCCCCCCACACCCTGGAATACTTACCCCTTTGATCCATTGGTCCCTTCTCAAGATCTGTGCCAGGGGTTCGATGGCGGCGATGTAGAGGAGGGCGGATAACGGACATCCCTGACGGACACCGCAGTGCACTTCTACTGCGTTTGTTAAGTGCCCATTTACAACAAATTTGCTGCTTACGTCCTTGTATAGCAAACCCACCCATGCTATGAACCTCCCTGGGAACCCCATTTTTTGCAGTACCTTGAAAAGGTACTGGTGCGAGACCTGATCAAAGGCTTTTTCAAAATCTAAATTTAGTGCTATAAGCCGAATGTTTCTGTCTCTCGCATAACAGATGGTGTCTCTGATCAGTACGAGGTTGTCGGTGATCCTCCTCCCGGGTAAGGCACAGGCTTGATCCGGGTGAATCACCTCCCCTAAAACCATGGACAACCGTGAGGCTAAAAGCTTGCTAAAAAGCTTACAGTCGACATTTAAAAGCGTGATCGGTCTCCAGTTTTTTAGGTCAGTCTTGTCGTCCTTCTTGTGTAGTAGTGTCACTATCCCTAACCTAAAACTGTCTGTTGGTCGCTCTAGTCGTTATAGGTCTTTAAAAACAGTCAATAAATCATGTGCTAAAATATCCCAAAAAGTCACATAAAATTCCAAGGGAAGTCCGTCGTTGCCTGGGGACTTCCCTTTCTTAAAACTTTTTAAAACAGTGTCCAATTCTAAAAGTGTAAAATCTTGAGATAAAAGCACATCATTTGGGACTGTTTTGTTTAAAAAACCTAAAACCTCTGTCACTGTGTTAAAATCAATGTCCTTCTCTGTGTACAGCTCTCTATAAAAACCCTCCACCACCCCCTTCAAACCATCTACATCTTGTACCTCCTCCTCCCCCTTTTTTAACTTTACAATTCCCTCCCCTCTGTTAACAATTTTTCTAAAAAAATACCGTGTACATTTCTCCCCTTCTTCTATTTCTTTTTCTCTGCTTCTTAAAATTATCCCCTTACTTCGGATTTCTGCCAGTGCTGCCATTTCTTGTTTTACTTGATTTATTAAGTCATTAAAATCATAGCCGTGTTGCTGGAGATTAAAATATCTTTGTAGTCTTTTCTGCAGCCCCAACATGCGTCTGTCGTCCCTAGCCTTCATTCTCTTACCTGCCTCTCTGAAGAAAGTCTGGGTCCTGCCCTTCACCATCTCCCACCAAAGTGCTCGTGAGTCGTAGCAGTCTTGAAGGGTCTGCCATTGACTGTACTGCTCCCTGTACTGACTAACTAACTCCCTATCCTCTAACAGGGAGCAGTTCAGTTTCCACAGACCCTTCCCTATCGTCACACCTGAGGGAAGTGAAAGGGTGATAGAAAGCATAGCGTGATCAGAAAAGAAAAGGGGGGATAATCTAGCATCAGTCGGCGGGCAGTCCCGTGTAAAAACATAGTCAATGCGAGAGGCTCTGGTGCCATCACCACTGTGCCAGGTGAAGCCCTCCTCTCTAGGATGCAGGGTTTTAAAACAGTCCACTAGCTTAAAATCCCTACAAATGCCCTGCAATAAGACTGATGTCTTATCAACCTTAAAATCATCCCCCGCCCCTTTCCTGTCCTTCCTACTTAAAACACAGTTAAAATCCCCCCTACCACTAAATGGTCCCTACCTAGCATGTGGGGCTGCAGGTCTTCTAAAAGGCTGTATCTACTGTTTGTTTCATTAAAACCATACACATTGAGAAGGTTAAAATCCCTCCCCAAGTATGTCAGATGTGCTAAAAGAGCCCGCCCATCTCTCACCTCTGTGCTGCCCTTCACCAGGATGTGGGGGTTTTTAATTAAAATGGCCACGCCGTCCGCCCTGTTCTCGTTTGAGCCACTCCATAAAGAGTGACCCACTGGCCATTTTTCCTCCCACTCCCTATAAGATTTTAAAAAAGGCAGCGAGCATTCTTGCAATAAAAACACATCAGACTTAAAAGCACTGAGGAAGGATAAAACAATTTGGGCTCTAACTCTCGACCTCACGCTTCTCACATTGAGGGTGGAAACAGTGAAGGCCATGAGTATGGTTAAAAACAGTAGGCCAGCCATTTTAAAAGACTAAAAACCAGCGGGTTAAAATCAATTTAAAATGGCAGCCCTTCATGTTGTCCACATAGCCATTCCTGTACATCTACATGTTCAGATGTCGGGGTATCTGGCACGTGCCCCCTACTAGGCATCTCTATCATTCTCTTGTCTCCAATTTTAGGTATTGGTGACGATTGCAAAGTAGGGTTGTTAATGTCAAACGAACAGATGAAAGACTCAGAGTTTTGAGAACTGTTTTCAGGGTAGACTCTGATCTCTCCCACAGGCGAGCTGTCTGGAGGGTCAGCTCTACCCTTCTTCTCCTCAGCTCCAGGAGCATGAGGAGACAGTTCAGTCGCTGGCCTTTTGTTACCTGGCTGAGCATTGGGGTGTGAGGCGTCGCTGGATTGGCCCTCACTCTCCTCCACCACCACCACCACCTCCTCTGACATAAAAGTCATCAGGCTGCCGGTCTCATCAGACTCAACACTCCTGTGACTGTTGGCCCCCTCTGGCACCGCCCCCTCCTCTCCAGCTCCGCCTCCTGCCTGCGTCACCCCATCTTCCTCGACCACGCCCTCTGGTGGGGTGATAGCAGGCTCCACCTCCTTTGCCGCCTCACCTGATTCCTGTCCACCAACCGCAAGGCTCTGTGGGGGAACCTGGTGATTGGTTCCATCTGCATCTGTTTGTATGTCAGCACTGTTAGCCACATTAGCTTTGTTAGCCGAAATGTTTGTTCGGCCATCTTTAGCAGCCTCTTTGGCTTTGTTGGCATATGATTTTGGGCAATCTCTGAAGAGATGGGATTTTGCTCCACAGAGATTACAGCTTCTGCCATTGGTACATTCTTCAAAAACATGTCCAATTTCTCTACATTTTCTACATACAACATTCTTGCATGCCTCAGCCAAGTGACCAAACTCACCACATTTTCGGCAGAGTTTGGGTTGGCCAAAGTAGTGGATGTAGCCTCTGTTTTCTCCCAACACTATTACGGAAGGGATCTGCTTCAGGCCTTGGTAGCCCTGGGGGTCCGGGAGTTGTTTTACCCGGACCCTCCAGCTGCAGTCCCAAATGCCATCAGCGTCTCTCACTTCAATAGGCTCGGATTTCAGAGTGCAAAATCTAGCCAGCCATTCCTTGATATCGTCTTTCCTCACCATTTCATTGAACATCCTGACGGTTACCACTTTCTCGGTAGCGTCATTCAGTTCTTCAAGTCGGAAGCCGTTAAACTGGTCTTTTATGTTTCCATACCGTTCAAGAAAACCCCTTTTTGTATGGAAACTGGTAAAGCTAACATCAAAGCCGGTGCTCAACGGGAGTTTGAACAGGCAATTGATGTCCGCTACAGGTGTTTTAGCTGCCCCCAGGACAAACTTCTTAGAGAAGTCTGTCCTGGTTAGGGACTTCAAATTATCGTCTGTGAGGTGAAAGCGTATGGTGTGGTGCCTCCGCATGCCGGCACGGGCCGACATGGTGGAGGCACCTACACCTAAAACGGCTAAAACCGATAAATACTATGTACAATTAAAAAACCATAAGACCAGATAAAAGGTAGGAGGTAAAAGGTTAAAAGCCTAAAAACACCCAAAGCGGGGTAGTTAAAAAACTTAAAACCACTTACCCTATACCCTTTGATTGGTCGGTAGCTTTTCCTCACAGATGACAAGAAGATCCTTTCAACACAAAACACAAACAAGGCACAAAACAAGCACAATTTACCTCAAAAGGCTAGGACAGGTTGAGCCACAAAGAGACCCAACCTACACCTAAAAATTGAGGCGACCGCAGTCTTAGCCAAAAGGTAACCATGTCTAAGCTGTGGACCAACTACTAACTAAAACTGCAGTTAAAGGAGAGAGACACCCCCAGCCCTTTATCATACCATACCTTACCTTTTACGGTTGCTACGGTTGCTCATAGGTGCTCCTACTCTAAGATTTTGATGATCCAGGAAATAGTTAAGAAGTTTGAAAAATGGGCACACTGGCAAGTGTTCAATTGCTCTATTTTAAGAGTGGGAGAGGTCACAAAATCTTAGAGCTAGAACACCTAGGAGAAATCAACTGTTAAAGGTAAAACAGGGTATGATAAAGGTCTTGATTTAGGGTGTGTGTGCTTTTGTTTGGCTTTCTCCTTTAATTGTGAGGGGAAATAAATGTTAAAGGGGTAGTTCACCCCCCAAATGACTTTCTATTGAATACCCTTGCCACACTCATATTCATGCCACACTTTTTGTTGTACTTGTCATGTTCTTAAGTTAAAAGATATACGTAAATTTACCCCCATCGATTCCAGATTCACGAGGGTCCACATGCGGAATCAGTCAAGGTTAATTTACTATTATTTTTTTTGTCATAAGAATGAGAAATACAAAAAAATGTAGTGTATCAATGTGGCAAGGGTATTCAATAGTAAAAAAAAAAAAAAAAAAAAAAAGTTTGGGGGGTTAACTACCCCGTTAATGCTTTATTTTGCAGATGACTACAATTCGGCAAGGCTAAAACTGCCAGAGGCCACTGTGCACACCGACCTTGAGGCGGAGAATGCTCCAAATGCAAAAAGAAAAAGACAGTAAGTTTTAATTTCTACACATCTATATGTATATTTGCATATGTTTTTAAATGTTATAATATAAAGCGTTTCATTAGACAAAGAAACACTCAGTATCCTGGTGAAGACGATGAGGTGGTCCTGACAACACATAAGCCAAAGCCAAGAAAGAAGTAAGATTTTATTTGAATTGCTGTTACTTTGTTTACTTTGATTGGTATTCAACATGTTGATGCTATATTTTGCTATCTCTGTTCAGTCCTGCTGAACTTCCTAATGCCCCAGTTCTGTCAAGGAAGTTACAACACGGTAAAAATCTAAATACTGTCTGTTTAAATTTGATTAGCTATTAATGTAATCTGCAAAGTGTCAGACTGCTTTGCCCTGCCTCTTAGTGTCCCGAATGAACTGTCTAATTCATCTGCCATTTATTTCCTATTTCTGACTGCGCCACTGAAGCCCTGCCTCTCAACCTGACCTGCACGGAGGCTCTGCATCTCAGAGCCATGAGCCCAGAAGCTCTGCGTCTCCTGGCAGTGTCCACAGAAGCTCTGCGTCTCCTGGCAGTGTCCACAGAAGCTCTGCGTCTCCTGGCAGTGTCCACAGAAGCTCTGCGTCTCCTGGCAGTGTCCACAGAAGCTCTGCGTCTCCTGGCAGTGTCCACAGAAGCTCTGCGTCTCCTGGCAGTGACGACAGAAGCTAGTCTCCCGGCAGTGACGACAGAAGCTGGTCTCCCGGCAGTGTTCACAGAGGCATGGCATCTCACAGCAGAAGTTCTGCAAATCGTAGCAGCCTCAACCGAAGCCGTGCAACCACTAGACGCGACAACCGAAGCCGTGCAACCATTAGACGCGACAACCGAAGCCGCTCAACCCCTGTACCAGACAACCGAAGCCACTCAACCACTAGACGCGGCAACCGAAGCCGCTCAACCCCTGGACCAGACGACCGAAGCCGCTCAACCACTAGACGCGACAACCAAAGCCGCTCAACCCCTGGACCAGACGACCGAAGCCGCTCAACCCCTGGACCAGACAACCGAAGCCGCTCAACCGCTGGACCTGACACCCGGAGCCTTTCAACAGCTGGGCTCAACCAGAGAAACCTCCATTCACCTGATATGTTCGAGCAAAGTGATACCACCCCTGAGGGAAACCTTTCCTCCCCTGCCGCTCAGGGAAACCTTTCCTCCCCTGCCGCTCAGGGAAACCTTTCCTCCCCTGCCGCTCAGGGAAACCTTTCCTCCCCTGCCCATCGAGCCAGACCACAAGGCAGTCCCAGTACTTGTTTAGGTGAGTATATATTATTGTTTATTTTATTGAACCACATTAACCAATATTATATGCTTTAGCTATTAAAACAGCTGATATACAAGCTCACAGTGCAACACCGAGCGCCATGCTGTGAGCTTGTAGATCTAGTTAAAGCAAGGGTTCCCAAACGTTTTGGACCGTGACCCCCATAATAAACATATTTGAACTGGGGACCCCCACACTGACAAGCCCTTGGAATTGTTGATTACATTTAGTTTGACTCGATTGCACTGATATCTGTTCCCAAACCTCTTCTTACAGCCCTCCTTAAAAATATCCTCGCCAATCAGGAGCAGATGAAGGACCAAATAAGGCACATTTCCAACACTGTCCAGGGTTTGAAGCCCCTGGCTGAAGAAGAAATAGGTATTTTTTATCGATTTTGCTCTGTGGTTTATTCAGGAATTGCACCCAAAACTGCACCACCTCTTGCCATGGTGAGTCTGGATGGTGATGATTTGAAATCATATTATCCCAGAGGAAAGCAGAATCCATGATTGAGACCTCGTATAATTATCATCGGTTTCTCAAGCCATAAATGAGATAAATGTGATCCAAAAACGAGGCCTCAGATATGGCTCGTGTTTCTCACCATTTTCTGGTGAGCAACATGGCTCAGGTGGAACTTCTGATGATCTATAGAGGAGACCTCAATAATAGCTCAAATGTTCCTCAATTCAGCATTTTTGTTGTGTCTCAAACCGAGCTCAAAGTACTTAAAGAAAGAGCTCTCAACACCAGCTCATTTAAATCTCATCCATGCCTTACCTCGGTTTTGTCTCAGGGCCACCTCTGTTGGATCTTTAAAAGAGGCCTCGTTGAAATTTCATTTAAGACTCACTTTGGCCAGCAATCAATTATTTTAATTATAAGTATCATGCAATCAGCTGGTGCATGCTGAACATACAATTTCTTAATAAAACACACCCCATACAATGTGATGCCATTGTATTGCATTAAATAACTTCAGATTAAATTGTTTTTCCACACTAGCTTGTTTATTTAGACTGATTACAAAAAAAAATTAAGTTCTGAAAAAAGTTATTTTACTTTGTTTCGACACAAAACACACATTAAACAAAATACAAGGTACACATGAAAAATAAGTGAAGGAATTCAACATAATGTAAATGGAGTACTGTGCTGTGGTTCTCAAAGTTTGACCGACTCAAACCACTTTCTAATCCCTCTCCAGAGTGTTTGGGAAATGTGAAGCAAACACAATGCCAGGCATGGAAGACAAATCTATGAATACCACCTTGGCCAAAATATTCTCAAGTGCTAAAACTGTCCTTTTTACAGGAATTTTAACCAAGCGCACAATGTGAAAACATGTCCCACCCGTTACACCATCTTTCAAAAGATGGGTGCCATGGGGAGCTAAAAAACAATTCTGCTGTAGCTATGCAGTATGTGGTGGTTTCCAAACTTTTAAGCTCCCCGCCCTCTCTTCCAGCCTGGGGATTGTGGTTGCTATGGCAACGAGGACTAACGGTCCCTGTGAGGTTAGGTTGAGGGTCAGGGGTTAGGTTTGGGCATAAGGGTTTGAGGCTTTTGGGATTGGTTAACCCCTGACCTAACCCCTGACCCTCAACCGAACCTCACAGGGTCTATGCCTGAACCTAACCTGCGTGACTTCGACTTTGCACAAGTGGCACAAGTGTTTGAGACCCTTGGGTTTGGTTTCTAGGCCTGCCTGGCCTCGACTTGGCGCATAGACTGTGAGGTTAGGTTTAGGGTGGGGCGGAGTGACATGTCATCGGAAAGGATTTTTTCCGCTGAATCCAACGGTACCAGCCTCGTCACTGTCCGACGTCGGGGAAGTATCGTTTCACCACGCCCACTTAGCGAATTGCAATTTTTTGGCTTTGACGGCCCTAAAAACGACTTTAGAGATTTTTTAAAAAATCTGTTCCAACTCTCCATCCATGTTGGAGCATAGCCAGGTCAGATGGTCTTGGTCCAGATTTT
The DNA here is from genome assembly GCA_039105355.1 of Benthosema pterotum. NCBI lineage: Eukaryota > Metazoa > Chordata > Actinopteri > Myctophiformes > Myctophidae > Benthosema > Benthosema pterotum. The sequence goes on along the minus strand of CM076976.1, from coordinate 2,253,044 downwards.
TTCTGACACCGTTAACCCCCAAAGGTCACGAAAAAGACTGGAGGTCACGAAACATCGTTTTTAAAAAAAAACACCAAAACAACCCAGAAGGAGTGTTTTCCAACTTACTTTTCGACGCTGATTCAGGATCCGTTGTCTGTTTTGAAATCGGAGCACAGGAAGTGCCCGAAACGGCCACAGAAGTGCCGTTTTTCCATGTTTTCGGTCGAAAGGATTATTTTTGTATTTTTTCCCTGAAAGCAGGTGGAAAGCGGAAAATGATGACGTCATCCGCGAGTCTCTATGGTCTACGGTCACGGCGTGAAAAAATCACATAGTTTTCGCGGCAACTCTGCGTAGGAACGTCGCAGAGAGACGAGATTAAGACTAAGAGATTAAGATTAAGACGACATCGAGAAGATGAACACGCCCATATGTGTTTCCCCGCTGTGCGACCTTCCTGGGCGGAGCTACAGAGCATACAGTTTGGCCTATCAGCAGCAGGGGGTTTTAAAGTTTTTCAAGTTCTAATCAATGATTTCCGACTCGATTTTTTCCGCTGATTCAGGATCCGTTGTCCGTTTCAAAATCCGAGCACGGGAAGTATTTTTAATTGCCATTAATTTGAACCGGAAGTGCCTTTTCTACACGTTCTGGGTCCGAGGGATTTTTTTTCTATTTTTTTCCTGAAAGGCCTTAAAAAACTGAGTCAGGACCCATTGTCTGCGAGAGTCCGCGTTACACGGCCAGGGCAGCAAAAAATCCCGTTTTTTTCCACGTTTTGCATTATAACTCGGCAACGGAAGGTCGCAGACACGTGGGGTCAGCATCATAGTGCCTCTCTCAAAGAGGCCAACAAGCCTATAATTTAATCTTAATTTTTTCAAAATCAAAGTTAGGGTCGAATATGTTCTAGGGGTACGCAACTCCGATAGCTCCCCGAAAGTGGAAATCCATATAAGGAAAGTGTCGCACAGACAAGTGCCATACATCAAACTGTTCGTCTCATTGAGACGGACTCAGCGAGCCCAAAAGCTCCCCGTTTCGACCTTTTGGGGCGGAGCTACAGCCCGTCAAAGTCAAAAAAACAACTTTTTTCAAAGTAGGCACAAGGCCCCCGAGTGACCTATCATCGGAATGGATTTTTCCCGCTGAATCCAACGGTACCAGCCTCGTCGCTGTCCGACGTTGGGGAAGTATCGTTTCGCCACGCCCACTTAGCGAATTGCAATTTTTTGGCTTTGACGGCCCTAAAAACGACTTTAGAGATTTTTTAAAAAATCTGTTCCAACTCTCCATCCATGTTGGAGCATAGCCAGGTCAGATGGTCTTGGTCCCGATTTTTTCTGACACCGTTAACCCCCAAAGGTCACGAAAAAGACTGGAGGTCACGAAACATCGTTTAAAAAAAAACACCAAAACAACCCAGAAGGAGTGTTTTCCAACTTACTTTTCGACGCTGATTCAGGATCCGTTGTCTGTTTTGAAATCGGAGCACAGGAAGTGCCCGAAACGGCCACGGAAGTGCCGTTTTTCCATGTTTTCGGTCGAAAGGATTATTTTTGTATTTTTTCCCTGAAAGCAGGTGGAAAGCGGAAAATGATGACGTCATTCGCGAGTCTCTATGGTCTACGGTCACGGCGTGAAAAAATCACATAGTTTTCGCGGCAACTCTGCGTAGGAACGTCGCAGAGAGACGAGATTAAGACTAAGAGATTAAGATTAAGACGCACATCGAGAAGATGAACACACCCATATGTGTTTCCCCGCTGTGCGACCTTCCTGGGCGGAGCTACAGAGCATACAGTTTGGCCTATCAGCAGCAGGGGGTTTTAAAGTTTTTCAAGTTCTAATCAATGATTTCCGACTCGATTTTTTCCGCTGATTCAGGATCCGTTGTCCGTTTCAAAATCCGAGCACGGGAAGTATTTTTAATTGCCATTAATTTGAACCGGAAGTGCCTTTTCTACACGTTCTGGGTCCGAGGGATTTTTTTTCTATTTTTTTCCTGAAAGGCCTTAAAAAACTGAGTCAGGACCCATTGTCTGCGAGAGTCTGCGTTACACGGCCAGGGCAGCAAAAAATCCTGTTTTTTTCCACGTTTTGCATTATAACTCGGCAACGGAAGGTCGCAGACACGTGGGGTCAGCATCATAGTGCCTCTCTCAAAGAGGCCAACAAGCCTATAATTTAATCTTATTTTTTTCAAAATCAAAGTTAGGGTCGAATATGGTCTAGGGGTACGCAACTCCGATAGCTCCCGGAAAGTGGAAATCCATATAAGGAAAGTGTCGCACAGACAAGTGCCATACATCAAACTGTTCGTCTCATTGAGACGGACTCAGCGAGCCCAAAAGCTCCCCGTTTCGACCTTTTGGGGCGGAGCTACAGCCCGTCAAAGTCAGAAAAACAACTTTTTTCAAAGTAGGCCCCCCGAGTGACCTATCATCGGAATGGATTTTTCCTGCTGAATTCAACGGTGCCCCTGCCGTTGCTCTCCGACGTCGGGAAAGTGCCTAATTGACGTGGCTAGGGTTAGTGGCACTTAGGTTATAGGGGTTTTATGCTTATAGCTAGCATTCAGAGAGCTACCTTGTGGGTACAGTCTATGTGGATATTGCCTAGCATACTGGTAGACTATTCATACTAAAGATCTATACCCGTAGGGGTGCATCATGGTTTCACCACATTATTTCGTTGCATGGTGGCCAACCCCCATAGACCACTGATGCGGACCACTGCTGAAAAACACTGGTCTATGAGCTATTACATTTTTACAGTATGAAGTCATAATAGTGTATTACAATAATTACATATGTACATGACACATATGTAATATTCACTAATATAAAATCAGGCTAAATCAATTACAAAAGCCACCAATTTAAACAATATAAATTCCATACTTCTATATAATCTAATAATATTGGGTTCATATAGCTCCAATAACTCTAGACCTACTCTTTCTTTGGAAAGGATGTGTCTTTAATTATACTCCAGAATCGGATCCATAGCTGCAAATATGCAAGGTGAAGGTCTGTCTCTGTCAACACAGGCAGATTTGTTCATGGGTGAGCCAGTCCATATCCTTACATACTTACTATATCCTTTATTTTATTTTATTTTATTTTATTTTATTTTACAAAAATCTCATTGGATCTTGCTCAGCAATGAGCCCGCCTCTAAGACCCTATCTCCAACGCCATTGGATATCAAACCGGAAACAGATGATATTTTCAGAACGCCAAACTCTCTGCTTTCCGCCCGCCAATTCAACGGCTCGGCGTTTCTTTCATATCGTCTACAACAAGCGGTCGGAAAATGGACAAGAAATCTGCGTTGAGAAGGTAAGCTGAGATATAATGCACGAAGACATATAGTTTCTTAGCTCCCAGCTAATGTTCAGAACGACCGAATATAGAGTATTGAGCTTGAGCACAATTAGCAGCCTTAAGTCGAGACAGACTGTTAGCTACATGCTACAGCATGGAGGACGGCTCTCGCGGGCCGGCGGAGCTCCGCCGAGCCGCGTAGCGCAGCGTCCGGGCCGGCAATGATCACGGAGGGTAGACACACAGCGTCCGGGCATTAGCTGACATCAGATAGATGCAGCAGGCTTGTGTTTTTAGTCTGGTAGGAAGGTAGGGGTCCCATGCACCCGAAAGATATATTTTTCTAACCTAGTTTTTTATAATCCCTAAAGTGTCTAGTTATTGAATTTTGATGTTCCCCAATGAGATTTTTGTCCCACATGTGTTTTTTTTTAATCATATATTGTATCCGTTCTGGATTTTCGGCAGTGAAAAAAGAAAACTTTAAATGAGGATATCTCCAGAACTGTACACCTGACAGAAACCATTCACCCCATGCCATGTCCGTCTTTGCATGATGAATTGATTGATATAAAGTTTGCCATGGTTCCATCATGCATAGTGCATACAAACCCAAATTAACACAGAATTTGTTATAATTCGTCTATACTGCAATGACAACTACTCCTCCCCCATGCACCCGAGTGATATATTTTTTCAAACCTTTGCATTTTTACAATCTTCAAGATGTATAGTAAACAACTGTTGATGTTACCCATTCACATTTCTGCCCCATATGTGTTTTTTCAAACCATATGTGTATCCATTGCGGATCTTCAGCTGTGAAACATGAAAACTTTAAATCAGTATATCTCCAGAACTGTACTTCTGACAGAAACCATTCACCCCACGGCATGTTCGTCTTTTGATGATGAATTGACTGATATGAAGTTTGCCATGGTTCCATCATGCATAGTGCATACAAACCCAAATTAACACAAAATTTGTTATAATTCGTCTATACTGCAATGACAACAACTCCTCCCCCCTGCAGCCTGCACCCAGTTGATATATTTTTTCAAACCTTTGCATTTTTACAATCTTCAAGATGTATAGTAAACAACTGTTGATGTTACCCATTCACATTTCTGCCCAATATGTGTTTTTTTCCCCCAAAACCATATGTGTATCCATTCCGGATCTTCAGCTGTGAAATATGAAAACTTTAAATCAGTATATCTCCAGAACTATACACCTGACAGAAACCATTCACCCCATTTCATGTTCGTCTTTGCATGATGAATTGATTGATATGAAGTTTGACCATGGTTACATCATGCATAGTGCATACAAAACCAAATTAACACAAAATTTGTGTTGTATTGTTGTATTTCGTCTATACTGCAATGACAACAACTCCTCCATGCACCCTATTGATATATTTTTTTCTAGCATTTGCATTTTTACAATCTTCAAGATGTATAGTAAACAACTGCTGATGTTACCCACTTCAAATATGGGCACAGGTGTGTTTATTCTGGGATATTGTTTGCTATAGGGCCCAGTGAATTTCCACAAATGCAAAAAAGAGAATGGCCAGCTCAATTACCATCATAAGGACAAGCTGATATTGAGCAGCAGTTTGTACGGGGTGGGGACAATTACTGTACATACTGTACAGTATCCTATATATTCAAACTGAATCATCAGCACCTGTATCATGCCCCAGCAACAAAGAAATCCAAGTGAGACGATGGTAGAAAATTCCAACAACATGCTCCTGAAATATGTGTTTTACATGTGCCTGGCTTTGAGCATCGAAACTTCACACTATTCTGTCAAGGTTATGCAACTGACAAGCTTGCCCAGCTACACAGTATCTATGATATACGTCTCCACAAAGCTGCTGATTCCCTTTTTCGCATGGAGGATGTATGTAATCTTATTCCATAGAGTCGTGCTGGTGTCAATTTAGCAACAACTGGTTATCATCAAGCCTGCTACCAAAAGTTTACAATGAACCAGAAACACTTACAGAAGAGGTCTAGTACATCCTCTAGTAGTGGCACAATCACCTCATAAACAAGCCCCTACCAAACAGTTGTTTCCTCCAGGGTGCATCTTTTGTGGAAAGCATGACGTGAAAGTGTTGTGAAACACTAAAGATGCATTAAGTTCCTCTATAAGAATAGCGGACAGGGATTGAACAAGTCTACATGGAAACTGATTGAGCCTTGAGCCTTGGAACTTGGACTTCGCCGTCTCCATCGAATGGTGCAAGGTGAGGATCTGTTTGCAAGAAAAGCAAACTATCAATCATGTCCCAAGTCTTTCCATTTGAAGTATTCAAATCATAAGCGATTCAACTCACAAGTTGCCATTCATAGTAACCCTGCTGTTAGAGACAGAATTCCTTGGCTGTTGTTCATAAGATGGCATTTATTGCTGTGCCTGAAGTCATTTAGGATCTAGAGATACAGCAGAAAAAGATGTTGCAGTTGGCATCACTGTGTCTGCTTGTACACCCAAGAGTTGGAGAGAAATGGGTTTCCAAATCCAAAGAGGATAGCCTTTACTAATGTCAAACCAGATGATAAGCGTTGTATCACCTATAATTTAGTATAGAGTAGTAATAGTATGCTTTTAAGCTTGGGAGCAAGGACAAGAATGAACATATCGCCCTACTACTTCTTCGTACAATCCTGAAGACATTCAGTGGGTTAAAATCACTTCCTTGGCCTCCTACAGCTGAGAGGCTGATCTGATGGATAAACTCATCCCAACTGATCTCCTAAAGTTCCTGACCCTCATCATTACTGGTGATGCTGACGTGGAGAAGTGTGCTGCGATGGAGACGGTGAAGTCCAAGTTCCAATGCTCGAGGCTCAATCAGTTTCCATGTAGGCTTGTTCAATCATAGTCCACTATTCTTATAGAGGAACTTAATACATCTTTAGTGTAAATTCACTAGGCCCTATAGCAAAAAATATCCCAGAATAATGCCCATATTTGAAGTGGATAACATCGGCAGTTGTTTACTATACATCTTGAAGATTGTAAAAATGCAAATGCTAGAAAAAATACATCAATAGGGTGCATGCAGGAGGAGCTGTTGTCATTGCAGTATAGACAAAATATAACATTTTTTGTGTTAATTTGGGTTTGTATGCATGATGCATGATGGAACCATGGTCAAACTTCATATCAATCAATTCATCATGCAAAGACGAACATGGCATGGGGTGAATGGTTTCTGTCAGTTGTACAGTTCTGGAGGTATACTGATTTAAAGTTTTCATATTTCACAGCTGAAGATCCGGAATGGATACACATATGGTTTTGGGGGAAAAAAAACACATATTGGGCAGGAATGTGAATGGGTAACATCAACAGTTGTTTACTATACATCTTGAAGATTGTAAAAATGCAAATGTTTGAAAAAATATATCAATTGGGTGCAGGCTGCAGGGGGGAGGAGTTGTTGTCATTGCAGTATAGACGAATTATAACAAATTTTGTGTTAATTTGGGTTTGTATGCACTATGCATGATGGAACCATGGCAAACTTCATATCAGTCAATTCATCATCAAAAGACGAACATGCCGTGGGGTGAATGGTTTCTGTCAGAAGTACAGTTCTGGAGATATACTGATTTAAAGTTTTCTTTTTTCACTGCCGAAAATCCAGAACGGATACAATATATGATTAAAAAAAACACATGTGGGACAAAAATCTCATTGGGGAACATCAAAATTCAATAACTAGACACTTTAGGGATTATAAAAAACTAGGTTAGAAAAATATATCTTTTGGGTGCATGGGACCCCTACCTTCCTACCAGACTATTTGCACGGAGACGTGTCTAGAAACTGTCGCTGCAGGCAACAGAGAGCTAACATGCTAAAGCCTGTATTGGCTGCTTAGCTAGCATCGAGAGCTAACTTGCTAAAGCTGGTGTTTGTCTGGCACAGTGGTTTTCAACCAGTGGTCCTTGAGAGGGTTCCAGGTGGTCCCCAGCTAAGTTGTTTAGCCAGAAGTAACTCTTGAGAGTGTAAAAATGAAACCAAATGGACCCTGGCGGGTCCATTTGGTTTCATTTTTACACTCTCAAGAGTTAAAATATTTATCATGTCCAAGTCTGTTAGTGTTAGTCCAAGTCTACACAACTAAAAGATTAATGGTCATGGACAGAAGTAAAAATAAATCTTTAGTTATGGTGTCTGTGGGGCTAAAATGTCCTCAAATGGTGGTCCGTGGCTCAAATTCTGAATAAATGGTGGTCCCTGGTGTCAAAAAGGTTGAAACCCCCTGGTCTGGCACATTTGCCAGCATCAGAGAGCTAGCTGGAAGCTGGCTGGCACACGTTATTAGTTTTCAAATTGGAGTCCAGGGACTCTCTGGGTTCCTTGGGGGGGTCTAAATTGAACCTTACAAGTCTGCAACTCTGACAGTGTCCAAATGGAAACAAATTGACCCAAACTTGTCCATTTGGTTGCCATATGTTACACTGTCAGAGTTGAGGGAAGACATTGAAATATAATGTTTGTGAACCACTGCTCTAGTAAAACAAGGTAAACTATAGTCATGCAAGTACAATGCAGAGATCGCTATAAAATATACGCTTAGTAATAGTAAGTGGATACCTTCAAATCACACGTTACAGTAGGAATAACACAATTTTTACATGGAGTTTACAATTACAACTGGTTATGGGCCGGGCAGCACCACCCTTAGTGAGGCAGTATGGACAGTGATGTGTTGGGAGGGGGAACATAGGGGTTGGTGTGGGGTACAGTTTGCAATTAAATTGGTCTTTTTCAACCCAAAGCGAAACATATCATTGAATAACATTTTTTGTCCAGAATTCCATGCTGTATTGATATTGGTACCACTGCAGAGATGACAGGCAATTGTTGATCATAGCCATTCTTCTATATTATCTAATTGTGCACACCATTGGTTCTAAATTGAGATACATTTGGGATACATTGTGAAAATAGCTGTGAGACTGTAGATCGTCTATTTTTCTGTATTAATTGTTGCTTCTTGTATTTTAGAATTTCGCCAATTAGCATAGTTTAATGTTTTTTGATACACTGCTTTTTTTCTAAAGCAGTGGTTCTCAAAGTGGGGACTCTGTGGGTTTATTTGGGGGGGGGGGGGGGGGGGGGGGGGTCCAATTTGGATTCTTAAGTGGTACCACCCAAAGGGACCGTATAGTTTTCACATTTTTGTCTTCCTACATGTCTCTAGTTTACATTTTGGTATGATAGATTTTCCAATCAGGTAGCTTAATGGCTGTTATCAATGATGAGAGATTGAGTCCCATTCATTTTACATTGCAGGATAAAACCATAAACACCCAAATATATGTGCTTCAAGGAACATGTAAAGGGTCAAACTATGGGTTTGTGATGATTCTGCATCCATTCCAAGCATTTGTTTTGCTCAAAGAACATTCTTTGGGCTAACAACAGCCCCCACAAAACTGTGAAAAGTAGTAGTAAGAACTCTGGTTTAGTGATGAGTCATCACTTTTCAGTTATTCCATACATCAAGCGCTTTGAAAAGCGCTAGTGTAAGGATTATTATTATGTTGTCCAAATCAACTTTGGTTGGATTCATTTAAAAGGACAACTCCACCAATTTTCAACAAGTCTTTAGTTGGTCCTCACTAATGTTCATGATAAAACAGCAAAAAAAAAAAAAAAAAAAAAAAAAATCAACTCGGTCTGTGTCTCATATAGGAGGGCTTTGGGCAATTCACGAAAGTGTCCACCAGTGACATCATCGAGGGGGAATCCAAGCCAATAGAAACTGTAGGCTTTATATTCCTGTAAAGTTACAATTCTAAAGTGGAAGCCATTGTTCTCACAATAATAAAAATCAAAATTATTTTCAAAAAAATCCTGTTAAAAAAAAAAAAAATATCGGACAATTGATGATGTCACTGGTGGACACTTTCTTGAACTGCCCACAGCTCTCCTATGAGACACAGACCGAGTTGGGGAAAAATGGTGCTGGTTTATCATGAACATTATTGAGGATCAACTATATAAAGACATGTTGAAAATTGTTGGAGTCGTCCTACAATGTGACTTTGATAGCTGTTAGTGTTGCAGTGTACAATGCAAGTCAATTTAGTTCATATTTTGAATTATCAATTTCCAACCACCGGAGCAATTATTTTTGATTTCTTGTCCACATTTGTAGTTACATCGTGGCAAGGTAACTACACAACCCAAACCTCTAGAAGTGTTCTTGACCTTTAACACAAGAATGACTAGGGTAGCAGTTATACCTTAAAAGACGGGCATTCTCGGTCAAATTTGACCGTCCTCACCCTCTTCCCCCCTCCTCCCCCCCCGCTACTCCTCACAGAAGGATTTTTCGCACCAGTCTAATGGGTAATTTACATTTCAATTGTTGTCGCGTCGGGTGCGGCCTCTCTCTCTCTGTCTCTCTTTCAGCACTAAACTAAGCTAACTAAACTTCTCTTTGTAACTTTTCCACATTTTCAACTGTTTTTATTAGACCCGCAAAAGGTTTTTAGTCCACTTAGTCATTTCATTTTATCACGTGCAGCTGCGATGCGGCAACGCGGCCTAAGCAGCAGACACATGCATGAGTAGCCTATTCTCAAACGATTAGGCTATAGATCTTATTTTCAAACAATAATACCTCGGTCAATTCTCAATCATTTCTTACCATTCAACATGTTATGTTGAAAAAAATGTCCCTTGTTTTTTTTGCTGTATGTGGCGTGCATTTATCCCAAGTCTGCGAAATGTTATTAAATAAATGGCAAAAAAGTCGGGCATTTGCGGCAAAAAATATATGTTTTTTGATCATTCATTTCTCGGTCAATTCTGGACCATTTTTTACATTTCAAAGTGCAGCGTGATGGGAAAAGCCTTCTCTCTCAGATGCTGTATAGTATATGTGGGTAGGTGTTCTCTACGATGCGGGATCGAGCAAAATGTAAGGGTCGGGATTTCGGTGGAAACGTCCCTTCTTTCTTGCTTCTTGCTTTTTTGCGTATTTGCAGAGCCGGCTAAAAGGCTGTGCACAGGGGGGGGAATGCCCCCCTAAACGCCCCAAATACGTTGTATAACGCATAAGGTTTTTCGCCCCCCAATTGTGAAACTTTATATCGGGGCCTGACAAAAGCCGCCAGAGAGAGAGAGAGAGAGAGATGCTTCTTCGTGTGGGGATTCGGTGGACGTTTCCACCGAAATCCCGAGACTTACATTTGCAGCTTCATCACCCGTGACGCGATGAAACCGCACTCATACCATTCTCTCCTGTCCCCCCAATTGGGAAATGTTGCTGCATTCACACTCACGCTTAGCTTGTACTAATCTAACCAATAATGACTGAGCAACAACAGACATAATCATTTGGCATGTTGGAGTCAGTCTCTCTCTCTCTCTCTCTCTCTCTCTCTCTCTCTCTCTCTCTCTCTCTCTCTCTCTCTCTCTCTCTCTCTCTCTCTCTCTCTCTCTCTCTCTCTCTCTCTCAAGCACACACACACACACACCGTCCTCGCGGACCGTCCTCACAAAAGGATTTTCAGACCAGTGCGGTCTCTCTCTCTCGCTCTCTCTCTCTCTATCTCTCTCTCAGCACTAAACTTTTTTTTCTATAACCATGTATTTGTGCCGAAGCGCATATTTTCCTCATTTTAAACTGTTTTTTATTATATTTGTTTTTGCGATGAAAACTTCTAGACGAAGGAATCCACGCTGCATCGCTTGTCGATGCCCGTGTTACCGCTCTATAGTGGCGGAGTTTCTGGTCAAATCCAGGCCAGATCTACATGGGACAGGGGAGGGCAGTGCCCACCCGTGCGTCTTTCTCCTCAAATCAAAGGTTACGGGGATCAAATATCTTCTCTTATGACGTTTCTGACACAAATGAGGATAATTCGGGTTCCTTGGTGTGAAAAACCTTGGAGTTGCCCCGCCTGGCAATCTTCCAGCCCCCCCTAGCCATGGCTTGATGAGTCCGGGTCTGTTTTTTTCCCTTCTCCCGTCTCTTTTTCCCCTGTCTTTTACACTGGGGCGCAGACGAATGTTATATGCAAAAAAGAACGGCTTTTTTCTGTCTTTTTAATGGATTAACACCGCTAGAAAATTGACTATAGGCCTAGCAATTACGTTTATTAATCATACCTGTGCTTTATGAAGAGGGCCTGTTGAATACGGCGGTCGGTGAGAAAAGAAAGATTTATAACGGGCGTATTTTTGCCGCAAATGCCCGACTTTTTTGCCATTTATTTAATAACATTTCGCAGACTTGGGATAAATGCACGCCACATACAGCAAAAAAAACAAGGGACATTTTTTTCAACATAACATGTTGAACGGTAAGAAATGATTGAGAATTGACCGAGGTATTATTGTTTGAAAATAAGATCTATAGCCTAATCGTTTGAGAATAGGCTACTCATGCATGTGTCTGCTGCTTAGGCCGCGTTGCCGCATCGCAGCTGCACGTGATAAAATGAAATGACTAAGTGGACTAAAAACCTTTTGCGGGTCTAATAAAAACAGTTGAAAATGTGGAAAAGTTACAAAGAGAAGTTTAGTTAGCTTAGTTTAGTGCTGAAAGAGAGACAGAGAGAGAGAGGCCGCACCCGACGCGACAACAATTGAAATGTAAATTACCCATTAGACTGGTGCGAAAAATCCTTCTGTGAGGAGTAGCGGGGAGGAGGGGAAGAGGGTGGACGGTCAAATTTGACCGAGAATGCCAGTCTTTGTAGGAAGTTCCGCATCAAAATTCATATTTAGAAATTATTACAAACGAAAAGAAAAACATAGATGACTTGAATTGCATATTTAGGAAAAGTCATGCAAGGGGGACCTTTTCAGACCATCACAGGCAGAGAAAATCCACTTCAAAATCTCAAAAACGGTCAAAAATGACCCCTTAGGCATTCTAGTGTTAAGTAGCACAAGGCCATTAAGGTAGCCAATGGTAGAAAGTCTTATCGAAGGCACACAGTGTGGGTAATCAGCCTAAGAGCCTATAGGCAATGAATACCATAAATACATACACCAACCCCTCAAAGACTGATATTAAAAGAAAAATAATTTAATCTACACAACTTTACAAAACACAAATTTGTGGAAAACTTACTTGTAATGGCCTCAACTTTCGTGGGGTCTAGCTTTTTTTTCCATCCGGGACCACGCCATGGGTCGCCATGCTTCCCTTTTAACTCAATGAGAGCTGAATAGGTATATATACGTCGTTGTAGAACAGTGCCACCTGGAGGCTAAGTACATACATATACGTCGTTCAGACATTTATCATTCAATCATATTTTTTTCACTTAAAACCCAAGCTGTATGCATTAAATCCCTAATGGATCTGTAGTATACTGTTGCTTTAAGGCCCTGACGACATCACAACCAATACTCCGCCCCCCTACCCATTTTTTCCCTGCTTTGAGGAAGTAAACACAAGGAGAGAGGCTGGGCTGAGCAGAGCCTTGGCACTCGTCAGTCCCCTGCACTCTCTCTCTCTCTGCTCTTAGCAAAACAGCATTGTGAAGCGATCGCTTGTTTTTTTTCATCAAATGCAAGAGGCTATTTTACTTTAGTCATCTGGACACAGTGTGACTGCACTCGCATGGGGATTGCATTCTTTCTTTCTCTATTTCTCTCTCTCTTTCTCTCTCTCTCTCTGTCGGAGGCAGAGGGGCCATTATAGAGGAGCAGTCAGGCAGGTGGCTAACGATCGTTAGCAAAATCTGGGTCGTTGGTGTGTGTGTGTGTGTGTGTGTGTGTCTGGAATTATGACGGTCTAGGATATCGATGTAGACTTGCCATATTGATATTTGGAAGCCTGGGCCATGTGTATAAACTGACCGTGAGTGGCCTACGAATAGCTGGCATGACAAAGAGTAAAGCCAAACAACTCGCTAAATTCTGTTCTGTATCGGCTGTTATAGGCAGTCTGTCTGTGTGGAAGAGGAGGTGCTATGTGTACCCTTAAGTGAACATGAACTGTCAGCCCCGTTATATTTGTTTCCCTGTAAATTAATGTAATTTGTGGATTCAAATAAAGAATTAAAATGTGTGTGTGTGTGTGTGTGTGTGTGTGTGTGTGTGTGTGTGTGTGTGTAAGTTATGCTAGCTACGTTTAGCAGCTAAACGTCTTTGCAAAGAAAGCACAACAGCCCCCCCCTCCACACACACACACACACACACACACACACACACACACACACACACACACACCACACACACACACACACACACACACACACACACACACACACACACACACACACACACACGTGCACACGCGCAACAGATCCAAGGCATTTCTCTGACTATTGCAGGGATTCTGACATAAAATCCCCAATAATTGGTGAACTATAGATGGCATATTTTTTTTTTCTTTTTTCTTATTGGAGCAGAGGGTGTGCCCTTTCATATGGTATATGGTTTTTTATATATTACTGTCAACATAATTATATTATATAGACCTGAAAAATATTATTCCATAAATGATATGGTGTTGGCCCACAACGCAAGTTGAATTCAAATGACAATTACAGACGAACGGAAGATGGGAGGAATGTAATTTTTTTCCCCCTAAAAATGGACAAATAGGGCTGTCAATCGGTGTATAGCATGTACAATATCTTCATTTGGTTCATATATATATATTTGTCTGTCAATGTCTCTATACAATGTATTTTTACAAGACTGCTCATGTCTCTATTGCATTCAAATGGCAATAAGTCCTGAACAATAGGTGGTATGAATGCATTTTTTTTTCTTGTGAAAGCAGCAAGTGTGCTCTTTCAGACGGTATATGGCATGTAAATGTCGCTATAGGACTTTGTTTTTTATTGCCTTGTTTTAAATTAGTGACATCCCTAGTGACATCACTCAAAAAGCTTAGCACAGTACTTCCACCTGTTTTCCCAGAATGGTTAGCTCTCATAGGAGAGCCAGCGAAATCCATTCAAGCCCTCGCCCGCGGCGCCCGGTTTCAAAACCGGGCGCCCGTTTTCGATACCGGGCGCCCGTTTTTGAACTCGGGCGCCCGTTTTTGAAACCGGGCGCCCGTTTTCAAAAACGGGCGCCCGCTTTCGAAACCGGGCGCCCGTTTTCGAAAGCGGGCGCCCGGTTTCACAAAAACTTCGTTTTGAAACCTCCCTCCCTCCTTCCCTCCCTCTCTCCTTCCCCTCCCTCCCTCCCTCCTTCCCTCCCTCCCTCCCTCCCTCCCTCCTTCCCTCCCTCCCTCCACCCCTCCTTTCCCTCCATCCCTCCTAACCCTCCATCCCTCCCTCCCTCCATCCTTTCCTCCATCCCTCCCTCCCCCTTGTTAATATGTTAGTTTATAATTATTACCTTCATTTCAAAGCAATATATTATACTACAATATTACTGTCTGAGCAAGTGTAATATATTAATATTACTTATTATTATTATTATTATTACCCTTATTATTTTCACAAAATATCCATACTATAATAGACGACATGTCTGTCTGTCCGTCCGTCTGAATGAATGAATGTCTGAAACACAAATTATAATAATAATGGATTGCATTTTTATAGCGCTTTTCTATGCACAGCGTGTATACTCAAAGCGCTTACAATGGTCCATTCATTCATACAAAATACTCCGCGATGGCCACACCAATCGCTGTAAGTTTTCACACAGCCGTTCACCATAATATCATGAAGAGCGTGACGTAGCCCTTTTGCCAAATTAACACACCGTTGATTTATAATGAATTTATTTGTGCATCAGTTAAACTATGCCTGCCTAAACCTGAGTCAGTAAAAATTATAAAGTCAGTAAAACTGTGCTCAGTAAGCAAGGTCGCGTGTTCGAATCAGGCCTGCGGCTGCATTTTATTTTTGGTGCATTTTTGTTACAATATACATTAAAACAATTGTTCCTCAACCCACTTACATTATTGGAATGATTAGCAGCCTACATCACATTACCCACGCTTTGCATGATTTGGACTTCACATATTAAACGGGTAAGGTCCTAGTATAATTAAATATTTAGGGTCACTAATCAAATATTACATAGGCCAGTGGCATACCTACAGTAAAGCAAGCACACTTGGCTTTCTGGCCAAATCCATATGAAATCAACTTGGAAAAAAAACGGGCGACCCTTATCAAAGGCTTTTTTTGTCCTTTGGGAACATTTAGGTATGGTACGACAATAGCCTAGTGGGACAATTTGCATTTGATTAGGCTCCCCCCAACCCCAACCCCCCCCCCCCCCCCCCCCCCACCCACACACACATACACACACACACGACTCACACGTTGTGCGGGCTTGTGTGTGTGTGTGTGTGTGTGTGTGTGTGTGTGCGCGCGTGCGTGTGTGCGTGCGTGCTTGTAGCAGTGTACACTTGAACGAGCATAATCCAGTCTTCTCTGCACGGGGATTGTTGGCTGGATGAATACATGGGACACTCACTGTGTCATGTTAATTACGATGTTAACTAATAGCAATATTACCTTGTCAAAACAAAGGGGAAGTGTGTGTGTAATTGTAGGCCTACAAAACTGCGTTATTGGCATTTGCAAATAATCACACGCTTACAAATACAATAAATGTAATGAAAACGTACTTTTTATTCCCCCCCAAAAAATCATACACATAAACGTCATACAGGTATAACTCAAAAGCAGAAACAGTAAAAAAAAAAAAAAAAATCCATACAGTGACCGCCTTGTCCATTTCAAACAATTCCAGACATGCCAATATTCAGCAATTCATGGGTAGTTAAAGGGAGGCTGTGTAGAAATACAATGAAAATCGATCTTTTATTCGAGGAAAAAAAAACAGACATTACATCAAAACCTAATCCCAAATAAAATAATAAAGGGTAGGGGCAGGCAGTCATGTTTTCTGGACCTGGACCACTTAAAAAAAATCTAATTAACTTCAAATAAAGATTCAAATGAACTTTTGGTGCGGAATTCTCCTTTAAGCAGTGTGCCTAAACAGACACTTATAGATCCATGTATTAATAATGAACATTTGACATAATATTCGGCGCAGGTACCACAGCATTCTTGAGCCCTGCAATTCCTGCAAGATAAAAAATAAATGTCATCCTGATTATAATGTTATAATGTAAAATGTAATACTACTAAATGTAATACTAATAACAAAAAGAAAAACACTACTGCTACTATTAGTAACAATAATAACAATAGCAATATTCGTAACAGTAGGCTACTAACTTGCACCTACAACACTTACCTCAGTTAGCTGTTAGTCATCACATCGTTTTCACTGTTTGGCGGCCCCTCCTCCGAAATCCCTAGACAGGAAAAAAAAAATATTAGATATTAATTTTCCTTGTCTCCACACAATGTATGATTTAGGATAAGGTCTAGCCTATGTTGTTCCTGATCAATCATACCTTTTTTCCATCATTGCTAGTTCAGCTTCATATCTGCCGATAGAGTGTTCTTTCCTCAAATACTTGATGGTGAGCTGTGGTGTAATGGAAAAGAAAAAACAACAACAAAAACCAAAAGTCAAGTAAAGACATTGAGTGGAATTCCCCAACAGCTTTTGTCAGGTATGGCATAGCCAGGTGTTTCTTAAGTGGTCTTATTGGCTGCATGGCAGCAAATCAGGTCTGGGTCCTTGTAAGACTGGATTATGCTCGTTCAAGTTTAAAGGGCACTGCTACAGGCACGCACGCACGCACCCCCCCCCCCCCCCACACACACACACACACCCCCCCCCCCCCCCCACACACACACACACACACACACAAGCACACATACATGTTTCTATGTACTAGAAGGTCTTTTTTCCAGGACTTGTGTTCTGCAACGTTAGAGGGACACCCCTTTCCACTAGTGCTACGAAGATGTAATGAACACCAAAAAATATTATTTGAGCTCTACAAGACAAATCTCACTTCAAATGTTGAATACACACAATAGAACTCAAAATATAGCCACCTGACATGATGCTGTATTAGGAGGACAAAAGATAATGAGTTGCTTAGCTCCGCCCATGACACAAATGGTAATTGTCAGGACTATCTTGATTTGTATGGACCATGGCTATACAACACACTTACAAGACATACAGGTGAATTAAAGGGTCAAACATGAATAAATGGGACATGCATTCAAAGTGCAATATACTGTAGACACCATGCTATTCAAAGCTGCTATTCATCCCATGGTTTTGAGGCAGTACATGATGAGCGTTTTAGGCAGACTAGTCTGGTCCTGAATGCCCCAAAACATGGTGGCTGATGACATTTAGACCTTAAGCAAGGTCCAATTCTGCCAAAAAGGATGAGGAGAGTGTGGTAGTCAGACCTCAAGAGTGAAGTATAGCTACAATGGAGTCAGTGCTGCCATTTGGGGCCAATACATTGACCCTTTGAGATCACAAGCTTCTGGGCTAGAAACATTGTTAATAGGAGGAGATATGTATATGATAGGTTACTTCTTGCTGATCCCTGGTGACTGAGATTCAGATTCAGATTCAGATTACTTTATTGAGCCCAGACTGGGCAATTCATTGCAGCTTGGTGCTCATACAAAGAATAAAAAGTAAAAAATACAGACATGTAACAACAATAAAAAGTAAAAAATACAGACATGTAACAAGCATTCATCAACAAAATTGGAAACCACACATCAATAACTTAAGAACCAAATTATCCAAAACAATTGCAATTTTGTACAAAATGAGGCCTTTCTTGGATCAGAAGTCGCTCCACCTACTGTATTGCTCCCTCGTACTTCCGCACATTAGTTACTGTGTGGAGGTATGGGGGAGCAATTACCAAGCTAACATCAACCCAATATTTCTGCTTCAAAAGAAAGCCATAAGAATTATTAATCATGCTGATTACCGTGCACCAACTAACCCACTTTTTATAAAGTCAAATACACTAAAATTACATGATCTTGTTGACTTTACAACAGCAGTAATTATGTATAAAGTTCATAACAAGCTGCTTCCCCGCTGTGTCCAGGACCTGTTTGAGGTTAGAAATAGCAACTACAATCTCAGAGGATTTGCCATTTTAAGGGGAAAAGGGCAAGGACCAATAAAGCAGGAAGATGTGTCTCTGTCAGGGGGGTCAGCCTGTGGAACAATCTAGATGTGGAATTAAAAATGTGTCGCTCAATCCATACATTTAAAAGAATGTATAAATCCATATTAATAGATAAATATAGAAAATTAGAATGATATCCGCCACTCATCCTACTCATTGTTATTCTCTATGATATAGATAGTTCTATAATCTGGAATCAATTAATCATCTTATCATCCCTATTTTTCTAATTATCATCTTTAGACATATACAATACAGATGTGAATTCCAATTGACCAAACTAGTATTCTCCAGCCAGCGGTTCTTGTTTTCGTATGTATTTTCTTTTGTGCTTTAGTTTGCTTCTTATTTTCTTGGTCCTATGTTATGTTGTCATGTTTTCAGTTTTGTTTTTTTTCTGACTTTTTCTCCTTCCTCTCTCTTATGTGTGTGTGTGTGTGTGTGCGTGTGCGTGTGTGTGTGTGTGTGTGTGTATGTGTGTTCGTGTGTGTGTTCGTGTGTGCATCTATTAAACTTTTTTTTTTCTTCTTTCTTTTCTTTTCTTGGGAATGGTGTCTAAAGGGGAGGCATTATAAGCCTTGTGCTTCAGCCAACCTCCTTTTTGGTCTATTATCAGAAACAAAAATAAAAAATACTGTGGACATGCCACCTCTGTACTTACAGGATAACCTACACTTGGATTCCCCTGGAGTTCAAGCATCTGATAGCAGATGGAATAAAGCTGTTGGTGTAGCGATTGGTTCTGGTACGAGGGGTCAGATAACGGCGACCAGAGGGCATAATTCTGAATTCGCCTGATAGAGGATGATGAGGGTGGCTTATTATGCCCTGGCTTTCCTCACCAACTGGTCTTCCCAGAGGGAACACAGATCTCTCTGTCTGACACCGATGATCTTGGAGCAGACATTTACAATGTTAAACAGACTTTTCTTTTCCTTTATGGCTAGGCCATTGAACCAACAGACAAATGAAAAAGTTAAGAGACTTTCAATGAATGCCCGATAGAAGTTGGTCAAGATTCTCTCATTGACATTAAAAGAGTTTAGTTTCCTCATCAGATAGATTCTCTGCTGACCACGTTTAACGATGGACTCAGTGTTGATGTCAAACTTGAGTTTAGAATCAAACACTGTTCCCAAGTATTTATAGGACTCCACAATCTGGACATTTTCACCGTGTGATCCGTATTATGTCTAAAATCAATGATCATTTATTTTGTTTTGGCAACATTCAGGTCCAGGTAACTTTCCTCGCACTTCTCCACAAAGGCAGCTAGTGCAGGACCATGATCAGGGTCAGAATCACTGAGCAGAGAAACCAGGACAGAATCATCAGAGAACTTAACTAACAGCCTGCCCTCCTGGGAAAGCCTAAAGCTGCCAGTATACATGATGAATAAGAGGGGCGACAAAACGCAACCTTGGGGTGAACCCGTATTTGATACAGTCCTACTGGACATTTGGCCATTCACATAGACCTGCTGGACCCTGTCAGTAAGAGAGTTTAAAATCAACATGAGAAGTTGGTCTGGAATATTAAAATGAGATGACAGTCTTTCTATTAAGATATGAGGCTGCATCTTGTTGAAGGCTGAGGAAAAGTCAGCGAATAGTAGTCTAGCATACGATCCTGTTTTTTCTAGATGCTTGTGCACACTGTCTAGTATGAAGAGTTTAGCATCGTCCACACCCTTATTCGGCTGGTAGGCAAACTGAAGTGGATCCAGTTTGCCATCTATGAGGGACACAATGATCTCTTTCAAGATCGTTTCGAATATTTTCATTACCAATGATGTGAGAGCTACCGGTCTGAACTCGTTTAGTTCTTTGGCCTGATTAGATTTGGGAATGGGTATGACCGTAGATGTTTTCCAGATTGTGGGTATCTTCCCCAAATCAGCACACAACTGGAAGAGTCTGGTGAAGACACCCCCCAGTTGGTCCGCACAGTGATGTAGCGTGCGCCCACAGATAGAGTCAGGACCGGCAGCTTTTCTCATGTTAGTCCTCCTAAGTGAAGTTGTGACACTTTCCTGAGATATCACGACTTCTCCTAGTGGCTCAAGGGACATTCTACATTCAGAGATGTTCTCAGAGAAATCAGACCGTTCAAAACGGGAACAGAAAGAATTAAAGGAGTTAGGCAGGTCAGAATTATTCACACCATTAACACTAATAGGCTTCCTGGCCTCACTAGTTTGCTGGTTAATGGAGGCCATGTTCTTGATGCCCTGCCATGCAGCTCTGAGATCTCCTGTGCTATATTGAGTTTCATTTTTTTGTTTCAATTTTGACCTGGTATTATAATCAGAGTACCTAGTAGTAAAAGAATAGGTAGACATCAATGACAATGACAACTGCATCAGCAGCATCCCTTCCGTCCTGGAATGACATTGTCAATGTCGACCTGGCTTTTTAAACTTGTATTCCACCCTCTGTGAACATCACAGTTAAGAATGATGCCATTGCATAGGCCTACACATGACCATTGAATAGATAGAATTTAGTTAATATACTTCTGGCAACTGGTGTGACAACTCGTGTGATGACCACATTCATGGGTTTGATTTAAGCATATTTGCATGAATTGAAATTCCAAAACCAAATAGACAAACGATAGGAAGCGCTCGTTGTCTTTTCACACCCCACCCTGGAGCTAATCAGTCACTGTCCTATGCATGTGGGCGGTGCTTCAAAGAAGCCACACGGCTAGGGTTTGTTGGTAAATCAAGCGCTCCCTTCCCCATTTCATCTTCACAATACAGTGGAAAGAAATAGCGCACCTGGATTTGATATAAACTGATTCAAGGTGTGGCGTATTGGGACTAACAGTTTTAGAATCAATCATACACAGCACTTTGACATACACATGAATTATAAGGACATTTTAAGAATTATCAGGACCTTCTGGCAGTCAAATTTGGGTATGAACGGATGAATATCATCATCATCATCAATACTATAATTCAGCAAATGTCTGTCTGAATGTCTGAAACTGCCATTACTCATCGCTGGCTGCACCAATCGCTCTGAGTTTTCACATGGTTGTTAACCATAATATTAGGAAGAGACTGACAAAGTCCTTTTTTTTCGAAATTAATGCATTATATTGGATGACCACATCATGCTATATATGGGGATACTCTGACCTCACGCCCCAGGGTTTCATGATGTCTGAGTCACCACATCATGCCTATTATGGGGATACATGTGACGTAGTGCTTTGTAGACGTAAAGCTTCATAGACGTAAAAGGGAAATGTAGCAGTGCTGAAGACGTGTCCCAGATCACAAATACAACGGGCACAAACGGCATGATAGACATTTTAACAGGTAGTTAATTAATAACACATTCCACAAATAAAATGCATAATTGTCCATTAGATACTATACAACTCTATTTTGGGTGGATCTTTTTTGTATTTCTGGCATTAGGGTGTTAATAACTACAAAATGTCCAAGGGATATTAGCAGGCACCCTCTTGAATTCTTAAGAGGTTGCCCTAAGCTACAAGACTCTGTTCAGCCCAAAAACAGCGCGCCGGCTCCCGACTAAAGTATATGGGAATGCTAAAGAACATATTAAACTAGTGATTAGTGCTAAAATATGAGAAAACAAAGGGCTGCTTTCCATAAGGACATACTTTTCAATATGTGAAGACACACATTGTCTACAACATAACATCTGCCCATGATAAACATCTCTCACTCTTCATTGGCAATTTTAGAACCTCATACAGGTTCAGCATAATAGCTTTTTCACTTGGACAGGATACCACCAAATATGACTAAATTCAATAGACTATGCTGAGCTAATATTGTTCTGCTAAAGACATGGAGAAGTTGGAAAGGTTACACAACAACACTGCTCTAAAATGGAGACAGCATATGTTAGGATGTTGATATTTGCCATATAATTTATTAATAGACATAGATACTAGAAATTGAGATTGATACTAGGGCAATGTAAGATTACCAAAAAACACACATTAATGCACCTGCATGGGTTTTGTCCAGACTGCTTCAACCAACCAAAAGATTTAGGCAGTTTGCCTGTAGAGTGCAGGGTCGTTAATTAGGCTGTGTTTCTTAATTAACGACCCAACCATTGCAGTATGGGGGAAGGGCAGCAGTTGAACTGAGCTTACAGAACTACAGCAGTGAATTGTTCTGACAGGTGAAAGACAAAATCTGAGTATCCTATTATTGCATCATACTGATTTTTGCCTCACACAAACATCTATTCTAATCACATAATATAAGTGTATTTAAACTGGCTAAAATAAACATTGATAGAAACTGGTTTGGATATGTGATATAGTAGTGATTCTTGTAGCTTGGAGTCACCTCTTAAGAATTCATGAGGGTGCCCACTGATATGCCTCGGGCATTTTTAATTATTAACCCCTCATTGTCCAAAATATAAAAAAAAAATCCATACAAAATAGAGTTGTATGGTATTTAATGCAAATTACTTGGTCTAAATGCATCAAATGTATCTTTATATAGTGTTTGTGAATATGGATATGCACAAAGTTTATTGTTAATAATCATTGAATTGTTAATTAATGCACATTAACCCCTTTATGTACCGATCTCCCCCAAATCCAATAAAGACTCGGTTCAGCCCAAAAACAGTGCGCAGGCTCCCCGACTAAAGTATATGGGAATATTAAACTAGTGATTAGTGCTAAAATATGAGATAACAAAGGATTGCTTTCCAGAAAGGCATACTTTTCAATATGTGAACTTGTGAAGACACACATTGTCTACAACATAACATCTGCCCATGATGAACATCTCTCACTCTTCATTGGCAAGTATTAGAACCTCATGCAGGTTCAGCATAATAGTTTTTTCACTTGGACAGGATACCACCAAATATGACTAACTTCAATAGTCTATGCTGGGCTAATATTGTTCTGCTAAAGACATGGAGAAGGTGGAAAAGTTACACAACACTGCTCTAACAGGGAGACACCATGTGTTAGTATGTTGCTATTTGCCTTATAATTTACTAATAGACATACCGTAGATACTAGAAATTGAGATTGATACTAGGGCAATGTAAGATTACCAAAAAACACACATTAATGCACCTGCATGGGTTTTGTCCAGACTGCTTCAACAAACCAAAAGATTTAGGCAGTTTGCCTGTAGGGTGCAGGGTCGTTAATTAGGCTGTGTTGCTTAATTAACGACCCAACCATTGCAGTATGGGGGAAGAGCAGCAGTTGAACTGAGCTGACAGAACTATGTTATCCAAAAATGTTTTGGATATGTGATATAGTAGTGATTCTTGTAGCTTGGAGTCACCTCTTAAGAATTCAAGAGGGTGCCCACTGATATGCCTCGGGCATTTTTAATTATTAACCCCTCAATGTCCAAAATATATAAAAAAAAAAGAAAAATCCATACTCTGACCTCACGCACCATGGTTTGATTATGTTTGAGTCACCACGTCATACCTATATGGGATACTCTGACCTCACGCCCCAGGGTTTCATTATGTCTGAGTCACCACATCATGCCTATTATGGGGATACATGTGACCTAGTGCTCTGTAGACGTAAAGCTTTATAGACGTAATAGGGAAATGTAGCAGTGCTGAAGACGTGTCCCAGATCACAAATACAACGGGCACAAACAGCATGATAGACATTTTAACAGGTAGTTAATTAATAACACATTCCACAAATAAAATGCATAATTGTGCATTAGATACTATACAACTCTATTTTGGGTGGATGTTTTTGTATTTCTGGCATCAGGGGGTTAATAACTACAAAATGTCAAAGGGATATTAGCAGGCACCCTCTTGAATTCTTAAGAGGTTGCCCTAAGCTACAAGACTCGGTTCAGCCCAAGAACAGCCCCCCGGCTCCCAACTAAAGTATATGGGAATGCTAAAGAACATATTAAACTAGTGATTAGTGCTAAAATATGAGAAAACAAAGGATTGCTTTCCAGAAAGGCATACTTTTCAATATGTGAAGACACACATTGTCTACAACATAACATCTGCCCATGATAAACATCTCTCACTCTTCATTGGCAATTTTAGAACCTCATACAGGTTCAGCATAATAGCTTTTTCACTTGGACAGGATACCACCAAATGACTAAATTCAATAGACTATGCTGAGCTAATATTGTTCTGCTAAAGACATGGAGAAGTTGGAAAAGTTACACAACAACACTGCTCTAACAGGGAGACAGCATATGTTAGGATGTTGATATTTGCCTTATAATTTACTAATAGACATAGATACTAGAAATTGAGATTGATACAAGGGCAATGTAAGATTACCAAAAAACACACATTAATGCACCTGCATGGGTTTTGTCCAGACTGCTTCAACCAACCAAAAGATTTAGGCAGTTTGCCTGTAGAGTGCAGGGTCGTTAATTAGGCTGCATTGCTTAATTAACGACCCAACGATTGCAGTATGGGGGAAGGGCAGCAGTTGAACTGAGCTTACAGAACTACAGCAGTGAATTGTTCTTACAGGTGAAAGACAAAATCTGAGTATCCTGTTATTGCATCATACTGATTTTTGCCTCACACAAACATCTATTCTAATCACATATTATAAGTGTATTTAAACTGGCTAAAATAAACATTGACATAAACTGTTTTGGATATGTGATATAGTAGTGATTCTTGTAGCTGGGAGTCACTTATTAACCCCTTAATGTCCAAAATATATAAAAAAAAAATCCATACAAAATACAGTTGTATGGTATTTAATGCAAATTACTTGGTCTAAATGCATCAAATTTATCTTTATATAGTGTTTGTGAATATGGATATGCACAAAGTATATGATTATTAATTATTGAATTCTTAATTAATGCACATTAACCCCTTTATGTACCGATCTCCCCCAAATCCAATAAAGACTCGGTTCAGCCCAAAAACAGCGCGCGGGCTCCCAACTAAAGTATATGGGAATGCTAAAGAACATATTAAACTAGTGATTAGTGCTAAAATATGAGAAAACAAAGGATTGCTTTCCCGAAAGGCATACTTCTCAATATGTGAAGACACACATTGTCTACAACATAACATCTGCCCATGATAAACATCTCTCACTCTTCATTGGCAAGTATTGGAACCTCATGCAGGTTCAGCATAATAGCTTTTTCACTTGGACAGGATACCCCCAAATATGACTAACTTCAATCGTCTATGCTGGGCTAATATTGTTCTGCTAAAGACATCGAGAATTTGGAAAAGTTACACAACCAGACTGCTCTAACAGGGAGACAGCATATGTTAGGATGTTGATATTTGCCTTATAATTTACTAATAGACATAGATACTAGAAATTGAGATTGATACTAGGGCAATGTAAGATTACCAAAAAACACACATTAATGCACCTGCATGGGTTTTGTCCAGACTGCTTCAACCAACCAAAAGATTTAGGCAGTTTGCCTGTAGAGTGCAGGGTCGTTAATTAGGCTGTTTTGCTTAATTAACGACCCAACCATTGCAGTATGGGGGAAGGGCAGCAGTTGAACTGAGCTTACAGAACTACAGCAGTGAATTGTTCTGACAGGTGAAAGACAAAATCTGAGTATCCTATTATTGCATCATACTGATCGATCTATTCTAATCACATAAGTGTATTTAAACTGGCTAAAATGATCATTGATAGAGAATATTTTGGATAAGTAATACAGTAGTGATTCTTGTAGTTTGGAGCCCTGAATCAGCACCTTAAAAACACTGCCTTATTTTTTCCCTGTGATTCAAGGACTTGCTTCCCTGCCTTTGGGGCCGTTTGTGCCGATTGGAAATCCAATCCCAGTCACCTGATTGGCCAACAGCCCTGTCACTCATCCCTGTCACTCGCTCACAATGTCATCTGCTTTCCCAATATTCCAATGGGTTCATATGAACCAATCACCGTTAAGACTGACGTTTGGACAATGCCCATCCTAGAAACTGCTGTGGTGGAGAGGGACTTCAGTCTGAATAATGAAGTGAAACGAAATGACAATTCAGACTGAGGTCAGGCCACTGATCTCCCCCAAATCCCATAAAATACATATTTTGAGAGATAAATGCATCAGATTTGCTTCCGATAGTGTTTATCCATGAATGTGAAAGGCACAATATATCTGATTTTAGAATCAGGCATTTTTTAGACATTAACATGCACATGCCTAACACACAATAACGTAACATCAATAATCAATGAAAATGCAACAAATTTGCTTTCCAAAATAATTCCTTATCTTTATTACCACTACATCCCCTTTCCCGTGAATCTTTACATATAGATTGGCAGGGCTCAGTGGCCTGATACAGCTGACATTTTTCATGCAAACGTCTCTCGCAGGGTCCCATACTGGTGGATGATGCCCATTGCCCATCAAAATTTTGCCACAAAGCAGCTTAAAAGTTGTCCCTCTACATTCCCAATGAATGCTTGATGATAGTGCAACTAGGTTTCAAGAAGATGCACGTCCTTTATCATTCTGTTCTCCCAGACTAATAGTCTTTCCTCCACAAAACAGTTGCAGTACCTTAATGTTCAGATGGCACTTGCATGGAATGCTTCACACAAGAAAGATGGGGAGAGTGTGGTAGTCAGACCTCAAGAGTGAAGTATAGCTACAATGGCCATTTGGCCAATTCATTGACCCTCTGAGATCACAAGCTTCTGGGCTAGAAACATTGTTAATAGGAGGAGATATGTACATGATAGGTTAGTTCTTGCTCATCCCTGGTGACTGACCTGGTATTGTAGTCACAGTACCTAGTAGTAAAAGAATAGGTAGACATCAATGACAGTGACAACTGCATCAGCAGCATTCCTTCCGATCTGGAATGACATTGGGTGCAATTACTGATCGCGGTGGTGTAGCCAGGTATGGTGTAAGTCCTCTCATTGGCTGCATGGCAGCAAATCAGCTTTGGGGCCGTGTTCATTGGCTGCATGGCAGCAAATCAGGTCTGGGGACCTGATTAGGCCTGAAAGTCTATACCACCAGGCCTGATCCTGGGCTTACCAAATAATTATACATAATAATTAAAACCAGCCATCAAGAGCTTCAACTCATGATGAACAGCAGGGGAGTACGGTAAGATTTTGATTGGGGGATAAGGTGATTTCTGGACCATTTGACGTGGTAAATGGTAAATGGTGCATTTATATAGCGCCTTTATCCAAGGCGCTTTACATAGATTGTGCATCACATTCACCCATTCACACACACATTCATACACTGATGGCAGTGGAAACCATGCAAGGTACCTACTAGCACATCAGGGTTTGTTGGTCAAGCGCTCCCTTCACCAGTTCATATTCACAATACAGTGGAAAGAAATAGCGCACCTGAGTTTGATATAAACTGATTCAAGGTGTGGAGTATTGGGACTAACGGTTTTAGAATCAATCATACACAGCTCTTTGACATACACATGAATTAGAAGGACATTTTAAGAATTACCAGGACCTTCCGGCAGTCAGCCAATCAGAAGCTCAGAATCTGTGTATTGTGTGAATATATTCATGAGGTCCTGCTAATACAAAAGTCTGACACTAGGGGGCGACATGCTGACACACAGAATACACAGAATTCACGTTTTTATGTATTAACAGGACATCTCTGTTTTTTCGCATTTTTAGGCTCTATAGACCCATAGAAACACTTCTACATTTTTAGATTTTCTCATGTTTTAGGAGGACATCAAAATTGTCCCGCTAATAAAAATGTCCTTCTAGTGTGGTGAGTAAACTTGCAAAATGTCCTCCTAATACACCCGGGCAGACGCCCGCACAACGTGTGAGTCGTGTGTGTGTGTGTGTGTGTGTGTGTGTGTGTGTGTGTGTGTGTGTGTGTGTGTGTGTGTGTGGGTCGCACGAGAAGTCGGCCCGCCGCGAAGTCGGCCCGAATCGTGTGGAGAGGTCGGGCCGTGGCTGTGGAGAGGTCGGGCCGCGGCTGTGGAGAGGTCGGGCCGGGGGAGTGGAGAGGTCGGGCCGCGGCTGTGGAGAGGTCGGGCCGGGGGAGTGGAGAGGTCGGCCCATGTCTGTGGAATAGTTAGTTACTTAGTGAGCTAGTGTCAGCTGTTTTAGGCCCTTGTATATCATTATCCTTATTATTGTGCACTTTTTAAGGCTACAACAGAATGTAGAAGATTAATTGTCATGTTGATCTAGTAGCCTCGACTCCCAGGCTTTCATTTTCGTCCGCCTTGCGCGAAAACGGAAAGCCTGGACTAACGCACGTTGGAAAGTGGCCTTGAGGGGCGTGTCAACCTTCCGGAGTGGGCGTCGCTCTAAATAATGTGACGTAGAACAGCAGCGGACGGGCGTGGGAGGGGCCGGAGATGACGACACGTTAGTGAGATCAAATCAGAGCGCAGCACTTCCGCCGTGGGTATCCCACGACACCCCCGCCCCCAAGGCCAAAATCATTGAGGGCTAGACCAGGCTATTGATCTAGTGAATTGACTGCTTTGTTTCCCTGGTCCAGCAAAAGTGATGTGATTGACTGATAATTGCTGAGGGTATGTTCACACTTGGACCCGAGGTGAAATTGCTTGCTAATGGCTTCAATAACTTTAAAGTAAAATTAACTCCAGACAACTCTGACATGATCAACTCTATGAAATAACTCCAACACTGAAGCCAATTTAACTCTAAAGGTGTTGAAATACACTTTGGGAGTTCAAATCAACTCTGAAATATGTAACCCTGAAATTTTAACTCTCCAATTGTTGCTGTGTACTGTTTCCCACAATTGGGAAATGAAAATTACGTAATTCAGATGTTTAAGTATAATGTAACATTATACTTGGGAGCTCAAAGTGTATAAAAGTGATTATTACATTATTCTTGTCTAAAGTTCCGTTTCCTTTCCTCAACCCTAGTCCTGCTGCAGTTTGGAAGAACAAATTACTTTAACTCTGGTAAAGAGTGAAATATGTATTTATTCAACTCTGGGAGTTCAGGCATGTGTCAACCTGTTAGCCATTGCTATAGTCAAAACAAACATTTTGTATCCTAAAGCATAGAATGTATCATTTTAGCCACATTACTGCAATCTGAAGCATAGATTTACATGAATTACTTCAATAACTTTAAAGTACTCTGGTAAAGAGTGAAATATGTATTTATTCAACTCTGGTAAAGATAAAACATTTAATTATTCAACTCTAGTTGAGAGTAAACCAGTATTATTGAACATGCATATGTCTTGATAATGGTCGATATGCAGTGATAATGGTGCCTATACATGTCTATTGTCATGACTTGATAATGGTTGATATGCAGTGATAATGGTGCCTATATACATGTCTATTGTCACAACAGCAAGACATATCAAGCATAAAAGACTTGATGATGGTTGGTATATGGCCTGATAATGGTTGATATGCAGTGATAATGGTGCCTATGCATGTCTATGATATGCAGTGATAAAGGTGCCTATGCATGTCTAATGGGCCGACTTCTCCACACCCCCTGGCCGACTTCTCCACACCCCCCGGGCCGACTTCTCCACACCCCCTGGCCGACTTCTCCACACCACCTAGCCGACTTCTCCACACCACCTAGCCGACTTCTCCACACCACCTAGCCGAGATCTCCGCAGTTTTGCTCGGTCCGAGTTCGCGGCGGCCCGAGATCTCCTGTCCCCGGCTAGGGTCGTATCAATACCATACCTAAATGTTCTCAAAGGACAAAAAAAGCCTTTGATAAGGGTCGCCCGTTTTTTTTCCAAGTTGATTTCATATGGATTTGCCCAGCTTTACTGTAGGTATGCCACTGACCTATTTGATTAGTGACCCTAAATATTTAATTATATATTTTGTGAAAATAAGGGTAATAATAATAATAGGCCTAAGTAATATGTAATATTAATATATTACACTTGCTCAGGCAGTAATATTGTAGTATAATATATTGCTTTGAAATGAAGGTAATAATTAATAAATAACATATTAACAAGGGGGAGGGAGGGAGGGATGGAGGGTTAGGAGGGATGGAGGAAAGGAGGGGTGGAGGGAGGGAGGGGTGGAGGGAGGGAGGGAAGGAGGGAGGGAAGGAGGGAGGGCCCGTTTTCGAAATCGGGCGCCCGTTTTCGAAACCGGGCGCCCGTATTCGAAATCGGGCGCCCGTTTTTGTGAAACCGGGCGCCCGCTTTCAAAACCGGGCGCCCGGTTTCGAAAACGGGCGCCCGGTTTCGAAAACGGGCGCCCGGTTTTGAAAACGGGCGCCCGCGGGCGAGGGCTTGAATGGATTTCGCCCCTGCTGTCTCATAGAGTTAAGACTGCATCTGTGTACTCTTCAGGGGAGAAGAGTTTCTCAAAAAGCTGGTGAATAGGCGATTGGCATCCTTCTTCGCATTATGATGAATGGACTCCAGTTCCACAGAGGACAAGTAGATTTTACAGCCTGTGAATAGAAATTAACACATTTAACAAACTGAATATTAAAAACACCATTTTTAAATTGACCATTTCTGCTCTCATTGGACAAAACCCAATTCCATTGAAGTAGGGAAGTTGTGTTAAACCTAAATAAAAACGGAATACAATAATTCAATTCAACACTATGAAGACAAGATATTTAATGTTCAAACTGATAAACTTAATTGTTTTTTTTTTTTTTTTGCAAATAATCATTATCTTTAGAATTTGATGGCAGCAACACGTGACAAGAAGTTCGGAAAGATGGCCAAAAATACTGAGAAAGTTGAGGAATGCTCATCAAACACCTGTTTGGAACATCCCACAGGTGAACAGGTCAATTGATTATAGCTTGGTGCCATGATTGGGTATAAAAAGAATCCCTTAAAGCCAACCGATCACAGACTAAGAGCCACGTTTTTCATTGTGTTACTGCAAAGAGCCACATCAAAGAGGATTCCAGGTGGTCCCCAGGGGCTAAATGATGGAAAGTTGGTTAGCCAGATGTAACTCTTTGAGAGCGTAAACATGAAACCAAATGGACCCTTGCGGGTCGATCCATTTGGTTTCATGTTTACACTCTCAAGAGTTAAAATATTCATCATGTGAATTATCCCAGGTCTACACAACTAGAGAATGTAGAAGATTAATGGTCATTCTGATCTGTATGTTGGACTGTTTTGTTTTCTCTGAAATCCAGCCTGGAATTGTTGACAAAAGTAAACAAAATCTTTAGCTTTCCCTCGGCCTATATTAATACAAACATCCATAATTACTGCATCCATACCTGGATACAGCTCCTGTTTCCCATCACCACATTGTCTGACATCACTGCCTACATTATCCCCAGCCATGGCCACTAGGCGCTGGATCGCCGGCAGGTGCTCGGTGCCTGGAATTAGGTGGAAAAAGAATGACAATACCAACATATTTAAAGGTTGAGTACTATGTGACAAATCAGTGTTAAATAGTGCTATATTCAGCCATTGCTAGAATACTTGTTCAGTAGCAGGGGTCAATGACAGAACTCACACAGGGCACAGGATTAGTTGCAGCGAGACCAATACATGAGGTGACATAGTTGACAACAAATTAATTTTACATTGCATAAAAGACAGCCAATGAATCAACTTACTGATGGAGGACATGGCATCCGTCACAATCTTCAGTTTATCCTGCATCTTTTTGAATTCAGGCTGGCAGGACTCACACGGCTGCCACTCACCCTGATGAGCAAGCTGAGGAATTGGAAAAAATCAAAGCACAACTTCAGTCAAACGGCACAACAAAACCAAAGAAAAAATAATAGCAGTCAAGCTAAAAGATAGAATGATAAAGATACAATGATGGCAGCAGTCAAGTTACTTTTATCAGTTCAAGTTAGAATGATGCCAAGAAGAGTTTATCCCCCCCCTCCTGAAATTGAAGGCCAAAAAACGGGTGCCGACACTTGGCTGAGGAAACTCACCTGGAGCTGGACGGGTCATCATTTGGATGAATTGAGATTCAGGAGTCTGTTGGGTTTCATCCAAGTCAGTATATGTGGCCGTGTCCGGCTGCAGAGACAAAGACATTCTGTTTTTTTGTCTGCTCCATCATCATCATCATCATCCAACACATTGTGGTCCGTAATGTCACAATGAAACAATCCAATTCAAGCAGCAGTTTACCATGTCATTTGTCCAGTTTGTTGACCAGGGCTCAGAAACATTCTGGACTTCTGGGCTAGATGGGCCGTAATACTACAGAGAGAACAAAAAGACATTAATTTTTTCAGTCTGACAAACGCCTTCAAAAATGGCAAATCTAAAAGCTTACAATGTGTCAAAATGCAATTAGTCCATGGGCTTGAAAATACATAATTTCAGAAGTTATCGGAAATGTAAAAAAGGAAATCAAATTGAAACAGCATTTTACCTGGTCAAGAGCTGGGCGGCCTTGGGTGTGATGACTGGATGGAAAAGACACCTATAAAGATAAAGACATTGCTTAATTTTAGACTGTCAAATAGAATGGAACATTCTGCTAGATCACCTTAAGTGTTGAAGTGGAAATCATGAGCTTGAAATAGACCAAAGACGTTAATCTGAATTGTGTAAAACTCAATGAACCAAATATCAGGTCTAATTAAAACATCATTTTACCGTTTGACTGTGAAAGAATGCCCTGCTCTGAGAGGAGGCCTGGTGGGCGTCTGGCTGGGATGGTGAGAAGAAAGGCTGCAGAGTAAAGACATTTGGTAGTTGGAGAAACATCTTATAAAAAGGAATCTACTATCTCACAATGGACTGCGAAGAGATTCAATGTTTGGAAGTTGAACCCCAAAAAGCAACAGACTACTACGACTACAGCGTCGCACCGTCAAATTGTCGATCAACTATTTATAGCAGATACCCACATGGAATTTGAATGGTTAAGAATGGAATTTGGAAGTCTGGAGCTTGGAATAGACTACAGACAGTAATCGGAATGGTTTTAACAGAATTAACCAAATACCAAGTCTAAGTGAAACCGCACTTTACCGTTTGACTGTGAACAAGAGCGCTCGTCTGAGAAGAAGAGGCCTGGTGGACGTCTGGCTGGACAAAGTGCTGCAGACACAAGAGATTATCTAGTCTGAAAAACATCCTGTAAAAGGCATTGTAATATTTACAACTTAAGCATTTAGCAGACACTCTTAATCCAGAGCGATTTACAAAGACCAAAGACACTAGATTGAGCTGTGAGGGACTCTAGATACCCATATGGAATTCAAGTGGTTCTACTATCTCACAATGGACTGCATAGTGATGCAATGCTTTGAAGTTGAAAAAAGCCACAGTGAAGAATTATAAAATCCAAGTCAAACATATTACCTGGTCAGGAGGATGTGGTTGGTCCTGTGGTGAGACTGCGTGATGGCCGGAAGGAAGATTTACCTGCATAAGTAAAGACATCACTTATTTTCTAGTCTGTCAAACATGTACAATAACAGCACACTTACTAGCTCACAATAAATTGTGATACAATGTGCTGGGGGCTTAATAGTGGACCATTCTAAATGGGATGTGACAAAAAGAAATTAAGTAAAATTAAAACAGTTTCTGTATGGAGTTTGCATGTTCTCCCCGTGTCCCCTAGGGTAGATACCCTCACGAAAACATGCAGTAATCCTGGGCTCTAAACTGCCTCCCCCTGGCCAGCCGGGGCGCCTGATGGAGGGGACAGGAACTGGTTGGAATAACGTGTTCCTTCCACGCGCTACGTCCAACCAGGGAAACTCCCCCTTGTCAGGTGAAAAGAAGGCGGCGCGACTCCTCATGCCTTGAAGGAAGCATGAGCCCAGTCTGCTGCCTCCCCAGGTTGGTGGAGGGTGTGTAAAGGCTAGGATCACATTAGGAATTGGCACTGGGTGAAAAAATGGGTTACAAAATCGTGGGATAAAAAAATAAATAAAAATAAAACAGCATTTTTTACCATGTCAGGAACAGGTGTCCAGGCCTTGGTAGAGACCGGGTTGACATGTGGCCTAGGTTAGAGCTTAAATCAGGCCCAATATTTGAGGTCAGCCCAGCCCGACAAAACATCAGCCAGGCGGTCACAAAGCCCACCAAATACTTACTGACCAGGCCTGTCAGTGCTGTGTCGGGCTGACTTGAGCTTGTGTTGAAATAGAGAGGTGTCACACACAGGTGCTGTAGGGGGCGGAGCAGCATTATGCCACAGCCTGTACAGAAGGGGCGTCCAAGTCCAGTCGTGGGCCAAATGCGGCTCGGGTACATCGATAAGACACTTTGGACACCCCTGCTGTCCAGTAACAGCAGCGGGACACAACGCTGCACCTGCAGAATAAGGCATACTAAAAAAAATATCACATGCTTAGCCCGCCCCACAGCCCAACAAGAACATGACCAAATGTGCCTGGACCGTCGGAATCCAACGGGCTCAGGCTAAAATCTTAAGCTCTAGCCCAGGTAGGTGTACCGACATACCTTATTCTTGGCTGGAAACACTGCTATACCAGTGGGCCATAATGTGTCCTTGAATGGGTTGTACAAATTAAAATTGAGGTAGCTTGAAGATACCTCAAATTAGTAATTTGAAATGCAAAACAAACCCGCCATTAAAGAAATTAAATTAAATCACTATTTTACCTTGTTGGGGACAGGTGGGGTGGCTTGGTTGGAAACCAAATGGCCAGGTGGGGTGGTTTGGTTGGATACCAAATGGCCAGGTGTAACAGGAGACTGCAGATTAAGACACCAGACAAAAAAACAAGAAAAAAAAAATCCTTATAAATGAAGACTCCATTATTGTCCAACAGACTAGGGTGTTGCTATAGGTGCATGTTGGCTCACTGGAAATACTGCTTGAATGGGTTGTGCAAATTAAACCAAATGGACCTGTAAGAGTGTATCTGGTTTCATTTCAATCCTTTTGGAGTTATGGGGGTCCTCGCAATTAAAAAAAAAAGTGTACACTGTACACTAAATGGAACATAGGTGGCTATTACACCCTAATCCCCCTGAATTAGTATAGCAATGTAAATTTGACATTGCAGATATAATTAATCCATTCAGGACTGGCACACATTTTGTAACTTTAGCTTTTAAACACTTTAACCATTAGTTTAGGCTTAGATATTGAAAAAATAGCAGAGCTACAAGCTCGGTGCCATGCTACGAATTTGTAGGTCTGCCATTTTTTTAAATTGTGAAAATGTGTGCAATTCTTCAAATACATATTCTTTCGCAGCAAACGTTTTTAATTAAAATCTTTGCTTCTGGGGAGGTGAAGTATTTTCAGATGTGATTCCAAGGCAAAATGCATATGATTTTTGGGGTTCTTGACATGAAAAACTTTGAGCACCACTGCTCCCACCTACCATCATCTTTGAAGACTTCATTTGCGAGGTCTTCCTGTTCAGCAGCCAAGTGTCCCTGCATTTTTTGGGTCGGAATGCGGTTTCTCTTGGGCACGTTCTTTTTCACATTTGCCTTGTTCTTTTGCACAGCCACGTTCCCAGTTGACACATTTTTCCCCCAGCTGCCGGTCTGTATAACATTGAAGAAATGTAAGGGTCACATTGATAAAAATGAACACTGATCAAATGAATACAGAATAAATTCATACAGTTGTATGAGATATTTTATATATCTATCTATATCTATAACCCTTGAGGAGGTTCTAGGAGGTCCTCATTTCACTGAAGGGCAAATTAACCGTTATATATCTTTAAAGGTCAAGAACACCTAAGGGGTCATTTTTGACCGTTTTTGAGATTTTGAAGTGGATTTTCTCTGCCTGTGATGGTCTGAAAAGGTCCCCCTTGCATGACTTTTCCTAAATATGCAATTCAAGTCATCTATGTTTTTCTTTTCGTTTGTAATAATTTCTAAATATGAATTTTGATGCGGAACT
Source organism: Benthosema pterotum (assembly GCA_039105355.1). Classification (NCBI taxonomy): domain Eukaryota; kingdom Metazoa; phylum Chordata; class Actinopteri; order Myctophiformes; family Myctophidae; genus Benthosema; species Benthosema pterotum. Next base: position 2,216,832 of record CM076976.1, on the reverse strand, counting down.
TCCTACAAAGACTGGCATTCTCGGTCAAATTTGACCGTCCTCACCCTCTTCCCCCTCCTCCCCCGCTACTCCTCACAGAAGGATTTTTCGCACCAGTCTAATGGGTAATTTACATTTCAATTGTTGTCGCGTCGGGTGCGGCCTCTCTCTCTCTGTCTCTCTTTCAGCACTAAACTAAGCTAACTAAACTTCTCTTTGTAACTTTTCCACATTTTCAACTGTTTTTATTAGACCCGCAAAAGGTTTTTAGTCCACTTAGTCATTTCATTTTATCACGTGCAGCTGCGATGCGGCAACGCGGCCTAAGCAGCAGACACATGCATGAGTAGCCTATTCTCAAACGATTAGGCTATAGATCTTATTTTCAAACAATAATACCTCGGTCAATTCTCAATCATTTCTTACCGTTCAACATGTTATGTTGAAAAAAATGTCCCTTGTTTTTTTTGCTGTATGTGCGTGCATTTATCCCAAGTCTGCGAAATGTTATTAAATAAATGGCAAAAAAGTCGGGCATTTGCGGCAAAAAATACGCCCGTTATAAATCTTTCTTTTCTCACCGACCGCCGTATTCAACAGGCCCTCTTCATAAAGCACAGGTATGATTAATAAACGTAATTGCTAGGCCTATAGTCAATTTTCTAGCGGTGTTAATCCATTAAAAAGACAGAAAAAGCCGTTCTTTTTTGCATATAACATTCGTCTGCGCCCCAGTGTAAAAGACAGGGAAAAAGAGACGGGAGAAGGGAAAAAACAGACCCGGACTCATCAAGCCATGGCTAGGGGGGCTGGAAGATTGCCAGGCGGGGCAACTCCAAGGTTTTTCACACCAAGGAACCCGAATTATCCTCATTTGTGTCAGAAACGTCATAAGAGAAGATATTTGATCCCCGTAACCTTTGATTTGAGGAGAAAGACGCACGGGTGGGCACTGCCCTCCCCTGTCCCATGTAGATCTGGCCCTGGATTTGACCAGAAACTCCGCCACTATAGAGCGGTAACACGGGCATCGACAAGCGATGCAGCGTGGATTCCTTTCGTCTAGAAGTTTTCATCGCAAAAAACAATATAATAAAAAACAGTTTAAAATGAGGAAAATATGCGCTTCGGCACAAATACATGGTTATAGAAAAAAAAAGTTTAGTGCTGAGAGAGAGATAGAGAGAGAGAGAGCGAGAGAGAGAGACCGCACTGGTCTGAAAATCCTTTTGTGAGGACGGTCCGCGAGGACGGTGTGTGTGTGTGTGTGCTTGAGAGAGAGAGAGAGAGAGAGAGAGAGAGAGAGAGAGAGAGAGAGAGAGAGAGAGAGAGAGAGAGAGAGAGAGAGAGAGAGAGAGAGAGAGAGACTGACTCCAACATGCCAAATGATTATGTCTGTTGTTGCTCAGTCATTATTGGTTAGATTAGTACAAGCTAAGCGTGAGTGTGAATGCAGCAACATTTCCCAATTGGGGGGACAGGAGAGAATGGTATGAGTGCGGTTTCATCGCGTCACGGGTGATGAAGCTGCAAATGTAAGTCTCGGGATTTCGGTGGAAACGTCCACCGAATCCCCACACGAAGAAGCATCTCTCTCTCTCTCTCTCTCTGGCGGCTTTTGTCAGGCCCCGATATAAAGTTTCACAATTGGGGGGCGAAAACCTTATGCGTTATACAACGTATTTGGGGCGTTTAGGGGGCATTCCCCCCCTGTGCACAGCCTTTTAGCCGGCTCTGCAAATACGCAAAAAAGCAAGAAGCAAGAAAGAAGGGACGTTTCCACCGAAATCCCGACCCTTACATTTTGCTCGATCCCGCATCGTAGAGAACACCTACCCACATATACTATACAGCATCTGAGAGAGAAGGCTTTTCCCATCACGCTGCACTTTGAAATGTAAAAAATGGTCCAGAATTGACCGAGAAATGAATGATCAAAAAACATATATTTTTTGCCGCAAATGCCGACTTTTTTGCCATTTATTTAATAACATTTCGCAGACTTGGGATAAATGCACGCCACATACAGCAAAAAAAACAAGGGACATTTTTTTCAACATAACATGTTGAATGGTAAGAAATGATTGAGAATTGACCGAGGTATTATTGTTTGAAAATAAGATCTATAGCCTAATCGTTTGAGAATAGGCTACTCATGCATGTGTCTGCTGCTTAGGCCGCGTTGCCGCATCGCAGCTGCACGTGATAAAATGAAATGACTAAGTGGACTAAAAACCTTTTGCGGGTCTAATAAAAACAGTTGAAAATGTGGAAAAGTTACAAAGAGAAGTTTAGTTAGCTTAGTTTAGTGCTGAAAGAGAGACAGAGAGAGAGAGGCCGCACCCGACGCGACAACAATTGAAATGTAAATTACCCATTAGACTGGTGCGAAAAATCCTTCTGTGAGGAGTAGCGGGGGAGGAGGGGGAAGAGGGTGAGGACGGTCAAATTTGACCGAGAATGCCCGTCTTTTAAGGTATAACTGCTACCCTAGTCATTCTTGTGTTAAAGGCAGCATGGGCTGGTTGAGGACTGTAATGTCCGCCACTTTATTATCAACATGTCACTTTTTACAATTTAGGCATTTAGCGGACGCTCTTAATCCAGAGCGATTGATATTAAGCGTGCATGCAACAAACAAGAAATGCATAGGCTAAAGGTAATCCTAGAGACTAACATCACTACCTGGTATGCTAAGATATTTCTACCTAACATGCTTTAAAACACATTACTACTTAACATGCTATGTAATAAAAAACAAAATTTACTGCCTGCCTAACATGGTGTCAAAGTGTAGCTAAGTGCTATTGGCTAAGGTGGAGTCTGAAAAGGTGGGTCTTCAGATTCCGGCAGAAGATTGGGAGTGAGTGTGCAGTCCTAAGTGCAATGGGGAGTTCTTTCCAGAGTTTGGGAGCTAGTAGGGAGAACAGTCTTGGGCGTGTGGAGCCTTGTCCTGGATGTTTTAGAGAAGGCTCCGCTAGTTTCCCTGTGTTAGCTGATCTGAGAAAGCGGGCGGGTTTGTAGGGCCGAATCATATTTTGGAGATATAAGGGAGCCATGTCTCAGGTGCTTTGTAGGCCAGCACTAGTGTTTTGTACTCTGTGCTGCGATGACTGGTAGCCAATGGAGGGATCGTAGAAGTAAAGGCTATTTTTTGCACCCAAAGAGCCTTATTCAGCCTTCCCTTTTTGCTTATTGGAGATAGGATGTAACCAATGTGTTTATCTGGGTAATATGTTTCTGGTGCAGTTGTAGTAAAGAAATTGCAACATATGATGTTGCAGTGGCCTTGTCTGTAGCTATGCTTTGGTCAGACTGAGACTGAGACTTATTAAAACATTACTTAGGTATACTATATTATTTTCTTCAGTGAAGGAACAACATCACTGATGGAAACGTGATTGTGTGTTGTATAACTAATTTCATCTTCTCTGTATGCAGACTATGTCATAATACATGGCCGCAAAGAGGGGTGGACCCAGATGGTGGATGTAAAGAAGGCCTTCATTAACAAGTGCCGGAGCCGCAAGGCCAAGACTCCACAGGAAACTTGAGGAAAGAACTCTTTTCGAGAAGCTGGGAGTTGGTTTGTGCAGTGTTGGGGAAAAAGCATTCGGACTCTTTACTTGAGTAAAAGTGTCAGTACTCCAATGTAGAAGAAGAGGCCTGGTGGACAAAAATCCTCTGGCTGCGGATTTGTGGATTCCTCCAATGCTTTCCAATGAGAATGCTGTGTTTTTAATTCAATAAAGGTTTATTGAATTCAAGTGTTACATCTCTTTACAGCTCAATTATGTCTCCAAGAGAGAAATGTCTAATTCAATCTCAATTATGGATCCAAGTGAGAATCAGGGAAGACTCAATTGTTTCTCATCTATATATATTTTTTGGCTCGATGAGAGTAATATAGGATACTCTAATGAGACTTAAACTAGCCAATAGAGAGAGCTCACCTACATCTCGTCTCTCTCTCCCTATATTCTCAGATAAAGATACTCAAATTCTTCTCAAACATGGCTCTAAATGAGAATCTCCTTGTATCTCCTAAAGCACCTTTAGGAGCTTCAAGGAGAAACAAAATGTTTTGACTCACTGCTGGATCATGAGCAATTGAGCAGCTTTAAATGAGAAGCAGATTTTTCCTCTGGGATAGGCAACTGTTACTGTACAGATTTGTATTGGCCTGAAATAAAATATAACTTTACAGAGGATAATTATGCCTGGTTTCTTTTTTCCCTTATGTTCATTCTGACAGGTATTGAACCACATCTGCTGCCTTTAGCTGATCGAGAATCTCTTGAGAACCTGGAAGTGCGCCTGCAAACAGAACCTGACCTCAAAACTCAACTGGTAAGTATTAAGTGCTGTTTAGCGAGGATAGAAGATACACTTGTTGCACTTGGAACAGCAGACTCACTTCCTAGCTTCAGTTAGAACAGCAGACTCACTTCATAGCTTCTGCAGTGGTCTGAATACTCACCTCTTCACACTCCATCATAGCCCATAGCACCTACTCTTTCACCTTATGCATAAGCTAGATTGCACTGATTGTTTACTTTGTTTTTTTTAGATTACCATATCTTTGCTGTTGATGTATTGATTTTGTATTGGCCAAGTCACTCTGGATTAAGATTGTCAGCCAAATACCTAAATATCAATTCACAGAGAAATGCCCTGGCTCTTAAGGGAGGAGGAAATCTCAAGGGCTGCGTCTCTCGAGTCATGCAGGCTGTGATGACCAATCAGCTTGCGAGGCAGACCAACATGACCGGCGTGAACCATAAGATTGGCTTCAAGCAGCTACATCTGAAGGATGTTGTGATTGGTAAGGAGGACCCACTGTCTCCTCTCAGGGAGGCTACACAGTTGACGCCGAATGGAAACGCCCCCAGCTCAAAAGGCTTGGGCGTTTGGGGTCTGGGAGTCAATGACGTCACTCCTAAATTCTGAGTGATGGGGAATCTCCCAGGATGCATTTCGATTAAGCCACCTCCTCGGAGCCCAAACAGCCATGGCTCAGAGCGAGTCACGTGGGTTTCTTCGCTCACAACCCATGGCCGTTTGTGCGTGGAGGAGATGGCTTAATCGAAATTCATTCTGGGAGATTCCCTATCACTCAGAATTGAGGAGTGACATCATTCGGCTCCCAGACCCCAAACGCCCAAGCCTTTTGAGCTGGGCACGTTTCCATTTGGTGTAAACTGTGTAGCCACCCTCAGACTCTCTTAGGGCAGATTAGCATATGTTAATTCGAAACTCCTTGCGATTGGGGCGGGTTAAAAAAATATGTGACTGATCATTTTTCATTCCATTTCCTGAAAATTTATTTTTTGTCTCGTTTTAGCGGCTGTTCGTCAGAATCGAGTGTTCAGGACTACAACGGATAACGAAATTGAAACGTGCATTAGGAAATGGCTTGAAGGATCGGGTGATAGAAGTGGGGGGAGAAGAGAGAGAGAGCTGCTTCGGATAAGCGGGGCCAATCCAGGGTGAGTCTTGTCGGTTAATTCGTGTTCGGTTAATTCCGGATCATGGGTCTCGTATGGCAATTATAACTGAATACAAGATATCTTTTCCAAGTTCTCGTTCTAAACAATATGGACCCCCCCCCCCCCCTTTTTTGTTTGTTACTGCGTTATGTGTTTATTTACCACTGCACTGAAAATCAAGCCCCATGACTAAGAAACCTTCTGATGTTTGTCTTGATTTCAGGAGTCCAGCGTCGGGTGGTGTGAGGGGAAGAGGCAGAGACAGCGGGACATCAAGGAGCAATGCAGAGTGAGTCTTGTCTAGAAAGACATGTTGTGTTTACGTAGACACAGTTCATTCTGGAATAGGAGTCTTGTCTGGCCATTAATAACTGAGCTTAAATTATCTTCAATTCCAAGTTCTTGTTCTAAACAATATGGGCTTATTATTATTTCTCCAGTTTTCCTTAATGCATTTTCCCCCCGTTGCACAGAGGATCAAGCCCCATGACTAAAACATTCTGGTGTTTTTTTTTTTTTTTTCAGGGGTCCAGCGTCAGGTGGTGTGAGGGGAAGAGACAGAGACAGCGGGACATCAAGGAGCAATGCAGAGTGAGTCTTGTCTAGAAAGACATGTTGTGTTTACGTAGACACAGTTCATTCTGGAATAGGAGTCTTGTCTGGCCATTAATAACTGAACTTAAATTATCTTCAATTCCAAGTTCTTGTTCTAAACAATATGGGCTTATTATTATTTTATTTCTCCAGTTTTCCTTAATGCATTTCCCCCCCGTTGCACAGAGGATCAAGCCCCATGACTAAAGAAACATTCTGTTTTTTTTTGTTTTGTTTTTTCAGGGGTCCAGCGTCAGGAGGTGTGAGGGGAAGAGATTTTTCTCCCTAGAGATTTTTCCTCGATCAAAATGTGTTCCAATTGCTCAGAGCCAATTGCTCAATTGTTCATTCACCTGAGAGGTGTTCATGCACCTGCATGCTGCATGTTTGGTTCCGTATTAAAATTCATTTGTTCAACCATGGCCCACGGCTTCTCTCACGATTCTTCATACATCTCCCAGTAAAATGTCATTAAACTGATTCTTTTATTATTGTTAGGAAAGCTTTATGCGTTGTAAGCTGTGAAGTGGGGTAAGTGTTAAAAAAATCTAGATTGTGTTCTTTCTAGAATGGAATTGAATAGGTGTCTGAATCTAGGTCGCTATCTTTTTCGATAATTGTGCAGCTCTACCAAATAGTTGTATTTCATTGTGTTAACTGGTGGAGAGAAACTTATTAATGAAAGCACAAATATGATTTTTATTTTGTCTTAGTCAAATATAGCATGTATATAGTATGAGACCTTTGTCACACCCTATCTTAACTTCTACAGTTTTTGAGGGGTGCTCCTGTTCTGAGATCTAGCCACACCTTCACCCCTAAAATGGGGCAATTGTCTCATTTTAGGGTCGAAGGTGTGGCAAGATCTCAGAACAGGAGCACCTATGAAAAGTCTGTAGAAGTTAAGATGGGGTGTGACAAAGCTGGCCCTGTGCTGGACAATGTATGGGCCAGCTGTGGACACAGTGTTCTGGCCCTATGCTGGTGACCCATGTCTGGGCCAATTATACACATTGATCTGGCCCTGTGCTGGCTAACCACGTCTGGGCCGAATTATGGACACAGTGCTCTGGCCCTGTGCTGGCCAACCATGTCTGGGCCAAATTATGGACATACTGTTCTGGCCCTGTGCTGGTGACCCATGTGTGGGCCAGCTCTGGACACACTGTTCTGGCCCATCCCTGGGTAAGCAGAGTGTGGCCCTTTACAGCTGGCCCATGCATGGGATCATGTATGGCTCAGCTTTCTGGCAAACCGATCTGGCCCATTCAGGATTGATAGACCATAGCTCCGAGTGGGCCATGACAAACAGCATGATCCGGGCCATGACTAAGCCAGGCTGTTTTGCTATGTGGGATGATATTCTCTGTCCATTCGTTATACCTGAGTTCTATTGCTCTTGTGCTTATAGACGGCCAAATCACCTGCACCAGCCATTCTGCAGGGGGATGTCGGGAGGTCTTCACCTCTTTGTTCACCGCCGCAGAAGGTACAATCAATGCACTTCTGTGGGATGTGTACTGTAATGCAAATCTGCTGTTGACTAACTTGATCTATATAATCGGCACAGGTGCCCAAGCTGGACCTCTCTGCCCCACCTAGACAGGAAAGCATGGCTGAACAGGTACACACACACACACACACACACACACACACACACACACACACACACACACACACACACACACACACACACACACACACACACACACACACACACACACACACTTTGGTAAAGCAGTGCCTGTTATTTTGGTACTGCTTTGGGGCTTTGGAACGGTGCAATATTAATATAAAATTCAATATTTTTGCTTCAATCAGATTGATATTGAAATGATGCTGTATTGATTTCATACTTTGTTGTTTCCATATCATGTTTAGCTACAGGTCACTGGTACAGGCTGGCGGCATGACACCAGAAAGAAGCGGTGGTCGCCGTCACCCTTGACTGGGAAACTAGCCAAGTGCTTGTTTCCAGTTGAGTTGTGCAAGAAGAAGGTAACTTTCTTTGCCTATTGCGTATTGATGAGTAAATGTCAATGTTGACACACTAAAATGTTGATTTCGCTTTTCTTTTGTTCAAACAGTTTGCACTTCTAGTGGGCGACTCCCATCTGCGGGCCATCGTAGATGGTTTAGTTTCGATGCCTGAGAGTGACCTCTGCTTTGGTGTCATGTCTTTCCCTGGAGCGAGGGCAAACCACCTGGACACTGAGGTGTGTTATATGATTCTGTGATGCAGAACTTTAAAGCTTATGATGAAACCTCATTACTGTATTGTAACATCACCATCCTGTCCCACACACATCCCACATTTATATTGTCAAGAGCAAACTGTACACACATAATAGATTCTGCTGAGTATTGCATTCAATTTATAAATACTGCAATGTTCTGTTTTCTTTTTTTTTCCCATCATAGGTGAGGTACGCTAAGATTCCTCACGTTCCAGATGTGGTTTGCATCCTCGCAACCAGCAATGATATCTCTGGTCAAACGTGTGCGCAAGCAGGTGAAGCATTCAGAAAGCTTCTAGTGACCGCACTTTCTCGCTGGGACAACGTAAGTTATTTCTTTGCAATTCTTCTTTCTTATTAAAGACCCCGTAAAGCAAAAAAATGTATGATACAAAATGTATTCCCAGTTTGTCACACCACAGAGTAATGTATTATAGCCCCACAGACCAAATATTTATGATTGAAAAAGTCGCTATGTTTCAGAAATGATGTTTAAACATGTGTGAAATTCAATGGAAAAAAATCTGGCCTAATTCTCCAGGACTGTAGGGCGTGGTCAGTACTGTAAGCTCATTAGCATATTCATGAGCATTATGCTAATTAGCATATCTCGCCGTGTCCTAACCATACAGCCTAACTGTCAACAACAAGCCAGTACTACAGCACGCTAACTTCACTAGCGTAGTGTGTGTGTGTGTGTGTGTGTGTGTGTGTGTGTGTGTGTGTGTGTGTGTGTGTGTGTGTGTGTGTGTGTGTGTGTGTGTGTGTGTGTGTCATGCGGATCTGAGAAAAGAGACTGACTGACTACAGTGGTCCCATCATCATGGTCCCATAGCCTGGCCGTCACGGTCGGTCCCTACAGGCTATGGGACAGCCAGGAGTTACGACAACTCCGTCCTCTTCATAGGGTTAGTCCAATGGCGGCTCTTTTATTTTCTGCCCTCATTGAAAACAATGCATTTCCATCTCCACTTTGTCCCTATTCGGGCTGCATGAACAGCGCTGGAGCGCTCAGTTTGTGACCCCTCGATGTCGCAACTCATCTACTAGATAGCTCTGATGGTACGCAGCAGGGCTGGCAGGCAGTGTTGCCAACTTCGCGCATTTGTCACTATATTTAATTTTTTTTCGAGACCCCCCTACCGCCGAAATTAATGGAAAAAATCCTGGCGGAAAATCCAAGTGCTTTTTAGGTATGAAAATAGTTGAAAACCCAATGCTCTAGCGCATTCGAGTGCATTTTGGAAGTGCCACTAGTGCACTTTGGATTTTGGCAGTTGGCAATACTGCTGGCAGGCAGCAGCAGCCGTTAGATAGCCCTTGAATGTGAAAACGTCGCCAACCTCTCCATCATCGACAGTTACTAAAAACAGAGTAGTTTTCAGCTGTCATCCACAAAATCACGCATCGAGAGCAAACAAATGTCAGTGCTTGTCAGCCTACAGGCAAAACACACTGTAGTAACTACACTTCCTTATATATGTCTATGGTAGCTAGTAGCTACTAGCTAGCTATCAACCAACACCACCACCAGCAGCTCCGCTCCGCTGTGAAGAAGAGGGGGCGGGGCTTCGGCTTCTAACTGACTATATGGAATATGATTTATATACAGTAGTACAGTAGGCTCATTAGCATATAATTCGGCTTGACTACGTCATCAAGCCGAATATGCTAATGAGACAAAACCTACCCATGAGATTAACCAAAACACATAAAGTGGTCTTATTCTACAATGCTGTAAAAATAAAGTTTTAGTTTTTTGTCCAGGGGTATAAAAATGACTTTTGTACATAATTTTCATGTCTACAAGAAAAAGGCTGATTTTGGTTTACGGGGTCTTTAAATATTTTGGTATGTATAGTAATGGTACCATACACTCATTCATTCATTTGTACATGCTGCTGTTTTCAGATTGTTGTGTTGGACTTTCCCCCAAGACTGAATGTTCCTGTTACCGAACAGACGTTTCCTCACGCAAACAGACGTTTGCGTGAGGAATTCCAGCGTGCAGCAGCCTTCTGTGGTAAATACCGTAATAAATCCTAATGTATCCACGCTGTTCTGTGCAATACTGTATTATGAATCTACATCATATTCTATTTGTTTTTATTGTATTTAAAAGGTGTCCGTTACATCAGTGCGGTAGAGGCATTCCCGCTGACACAGCTGGACTTGTGGTGCAGAGACAACGTAAGTGGAATGTCAACAATCATACAAACATTCATATCAGTTAAAGGGTAATTGACAAGTTTATCTGGGAGTGTTTTATGTCTGTCAGGTCCACTTGAGTGATGATGGTGGCATGCCAGTCCTCGCGGGGCGGGGCGCCATTCCGAAGCACCGCCACTTAGAAACACCCGCATTTCGAAGCATCTCCATTCCGAAGCCCCCCATTTCGAAATAATGTGATTTCGGAATGGTGATGTTTTCACCTTTTACTAAAGACATCGCCATTCCGAACGCCCCCCCCCCCCCCCCCTACACACACACACACACACACACACACCCCCCCCCCCACGACCAAACAATAGCGCACGCTCTCTCTCGCCCCTCCCCCTGCCCAAACGCGCGCGCCCCTCTTTCCCTCTCTCTCTGCTGCTCTCTCTCGCCCCGCGACCGAACGCCCCCCCCCCCCCCCCCCCCCCCCCTCTGTGTTTATTTATTTTTTTCGTAAAGTCAGACAGACAGATATGGGCTAGTCTATATTAAAGTTGCACGCACATAGGCTCCTCACTGTATGTCACGCTATACCAATAATATACAATATGTAGGTAGCCTATAACAAAGCATCGGCATGGGCACATGTAAAGTTCCTGACATAAGCTGTGTGACTCCGTAATGTGTTCAGTACAGTGTCCAACAACACAGCCACGTGTTGCGGTTTACAGCTGAGCTGACAGGCAGGCAGACAGGCAGACGGACGGACGGACGCACAGACCTAAAATCGGGATCTAAAATGCACGCGCGGCTGTGCCAACGCTCAGTTACACACGCCTTTTCACACCAGGGCCCACTATTTTTTCTGTCACGGACCACCATTTGCCACGGACCACCATTTGGTGTCGAGTCTCTCATTCTCTCTGACCCAAAACTAAGGATTTTCAAGTTGTGGTCCACAATTTAGGAAATAACTGGTAAAACGTTGGTCAAAATGACAATTCTTTTGTTCTTGAAAATTAATTAGGCCTAATTCAGATATTTAAATATATTTAACTCACTTAATCTAACTTGAGAGCGTGACGAGTTACAGATCTATAAGGGTCCATTTGGCAACTTTCCATCATTTAGCTGGGGACCACCTGGAATCCTCTCAGGGACCACTGGTGGTGGTCCCCGGATAACTCGTTGAAAACCACTCCACTAACGGTTCGCATTTCGTTTAAGGCTGTAGCGCGCGGCACTGCTCTCTCTCTCCCAGCTCTTAATAAAATAGAACTACTATGTTGAATGAATGTCTGTGAGTCTAATATTTCACAAATATTAGACTCACAAATAAATAGAACTACTATGTCATTCAACATAGTAGTTCTATAAATTTTATCACGGCGCAGATGCGCTGTGAGAGGCTCAAATAGTGCAGTAGAGGGTTTTTTTGGAGAGTTTTTTTTTCTTCTCAATATTGCGGTGGCACTCATGTAGGCTCGCTATAATAATGTTCAATCAGAATAGCCTACTCACACCTTATGAGGATCAGGTTTTTATTACATTTGTCCGAGGAGAGCAGAGCGTTTTCTCCTGCTCATTGCACTGACAGCACGCATTCGCCTATCAGCATGTTAATTCAATTATTGGCAAAAGCCGTTGTGTAACTTTACATTGAGAACCCAGGCCCAGGTGGGATAAATACCTCTATATAGCCTATGTAGGGACTAGGGATGTTCCTCTTCTTCATACCGGTACAATTTGTCATGAAATGAAAGTAGCTGTCGATCTTTTTCCATAATGCAGGTGCAATCAATCTGTACAACGAGCCGTCCAGTTGCGCACTAACGGCTATAATATCATATAAGATGGTGGTGGTGGTGCTGCTGCTGTACAGACTCGCCGGATTGTTTTCTATTTATTCCCATTTACTTTATTTTCTACATAATTTGGCAGGCCGCAGTTCTCAAACTTTTTAGTGTCTTTTATCCACATGTGGGGTTGAGAAGGACACGCTTCACGCTCGAGACATTTCCAAATGAGCGCGCGCGCGCGCACACACACACACACACACACACACACACACACACACACACACACACACACACACACTGCCTGATGAGCTATAAACCCGTTCTGGAGCTGGAGGGAAATGTGACCTGTCCAATTTCCAAATATGCGATCATCATGGGCCAACAGACAGACAGACAGACAGACAGACAGACAGACAGACAGACAGACAGACAGACAGACAGACAGACAGACAGACAGACAGACAGACTGTCTGTTAAAACAGCATCGATTTTCAACTGATATTCGATCTTCTTCGCTCGGCCTTGCTTTGCGCTGTTTGATCGTGGTCGCGCGTAGACGAGGGTGAGCAGAGAGAGAGAGAGAGAGAGAGAGACATGTGGTTGAGAAGGATACGGTTTACGCACAAGACATTTCCAAATGAGCGCGCACGCACGCACGCACAGCGCGCGCGCACGCACACACACACACACACACACACACACACACACACACACACACACACACACACACACACACACCAGATATTCTTCTTCACTCGGCCCTGCTTTGCGCTATTTGTGGTCGCGCATAGACGAGGGTGAGCAGAGAGAGAGAGAGAGGGAGAGAGAGAGCGCAACTGGCGATACAGAGTAATGATAAGGCAACGGATAATAATATATTCGGAATGGCGTGGTCTTTTAAAAAAAAGAAGAATCATCGCCATTTCGAAGTGGTATAATTCGAAATAGCAGTGTTTCGGAATGGTGATGTGTGGCCGTCGGAAAGGCAGTATGTCTTTTTTTTCCACGGAGAAACCCCGCCATTCCGATTAATGGAAGTGAACGATCGGAATGGCGGGGCTTCGGAATGGCGACGTGTAACCAGTCCTCGCACAGCTCTTGTCGTGTGCTGCACAAGAACAGCTGCTGCACAGGGCAGACCAGGTCAGAGCATTGTAGAGCTGAATGAGTAAAAAGCTGTCAGGATTCATATTTTCCATCCTGTAGTGTAAATGTTGTTGTCTGTTTCTATGCACAGGCCAGTGCTACCAGGGCATCACCTAGCCCACAACGCTTCCCACCAGCACCGGTGAGAAGCGTCTCGCCTGTCAGTCGAGAGGTGAAGGTTCCCCGACAGGTGTTGCTAAGGTAAGTAGTTCAATCTTGTTACTGCTTCAGTAGATATTGTTAATGGGGCATCTGTATAGCATTTTTATCCAAAGTGCAATGCAATCACTCATTCATACACATGCATACACATTTTCACACACACACACACACACACACACACACACACACACACACACACACACACACACACACACACACACACACACTGCCTGATGAGCTATAAACCCGTTCTGGAGCTGGAGGGAAATGTGACCTGTCCAATTTCCAAATATGCGATCATCATGGGCCAACAGACAGACAGACAGACAGACAGACAGACAGACAGACAGACAGACAGACAGACAGACAGACTGTCTGTTAAAACAGCATCGATTTTCAACTGATATTCGATCTTCTTCGCTCGGCCTTGCTTTGCGCTGTTTGATTGTGGTCGCGCGTAGACGAGGGTGAGCAGAGGGAGAGAGAGAGAGAGAGAGAGAGAGAGATGTGGTTGAGAAGGATACGCTTTACGCACAAGACATTTCCAAATGAGCGCGCACGCACGCACGCACAGCGCGCGCGCACGCACACACACACACACACACACACACACACACACACACACACACACACACACACACACACCAGATATTCTTCTTCACTCGGCCCTGCTTTGCGCTATTTGTGGTCGCGCATAGACGAGGGTGAGCAGAGAGAGAGAGAGAGGGAGAGAGAGAGCGCAACTGGCGATACAGAGTAATGATAAGGCAACGGATAATAATATATTCGGAATGGCGTGGTCTTTTAAAAAAAAGAAGAAGCATCGCCATTTCGAAGTGGTATAATTCGAAATAGCAGTGTTTCGGAATGGTGATGTGTGGCCGTCGGAAAGGCAGTGTCTTTTTTTCCACGGAGAAACCCCGCCATTCCGATTAATGGAAGTGAACGATCGGAATGGCGGGGCTTCGGAATGGCGACGTGTAACCAGTCCTCGCACAGCTCTTGTCGTGTGCTGCACAAGAACAGCTGCTGCACAGGGCAGACCAGGTCAGAGCATTGTAGAGCTGAATGAGTAAAAAGCTGTCAGGATTCATATTTTCCATCCTGTAGTGTAAATGTTGTTGTCTGTTTCTATGCACAGGCCAGTGCTACCAGGGCATCACCTAGCCCACAACGCTTCCCCACCAGCACCGGTGAGAAGCGTCTCGCCTGTCAGTCGAGAGGTGAAGGTTCCCCGGACAGGTGTTGCTAAGGTAAGTAGTTCAATCTTGTTACTGCTTCAGTAGATATTGTTAATGGGGCATCTGTATAGCATTTTTATCCAAAGTGCAATGCAATCACTCATTCATACACATGCATACACATTTTCACACACACACACACACACACACACACACACACACACACACACACACACACACACACACACACACACACACACACACACACACACACACACACACACAGACAGACTGGGCCACTGCTGCCCTTATTGGGTTGTCATAAGGGGTATATAAGCTGCCTAACCTGCCTTTCTTCTTTCAGACCGTCCAGCCTACCACCACTTGGTCTTTTCAGCAGCAGCAGCAGCAGCAGGTTTGTCATCTTTAACCACTGAAACCCTGTATCTGTAACCCTTGCTGTTTCTTAACATTGATCACTAATACACGGTGACCTGCATTTATCTGCTCTACTTGGTTCTAGAGGGGGGATGCAGCGGAGCGCCCCCCCTCCCCCCCCCCCCCCCACACACACACACACTTCTCTCACACCTACTGTATAATGTGTTTTGGGCAAAAATGGGCAGTGTATAGGGAACATGTTGTGAACTTGTGACAAGATAACAACTACATTGGACGCATTGGAACACAGATTTCCATGTATTCAAAAATAGAATTTCTTTCATCTAGAAGGATTTGAAGACAGCACTATTGCTGGGTATGGTATTATGCTCATTGGTCACATTGCCTTTCTCTTTTCATCCACAGGTGGACATGCCAGAGAGTTCCATCCCACTAAACCCTGTCTGGTTTAGCCCTAGTATCTTGGATGCAATGAATGCGGCCTCTGCATTGGGTGGAAAGGTAATTCAAATGCACTGGTTACATGTTAATATTTGTGTTTTAATGCTGCTAATCTTTGTGTTTTAATGTACACATTAGTAAATGGTACACACCTGTTTTTAGGCAGGGCAAAAACCATAAAAACCTGATTAAAGGGTGTACCAAAGTTTTCTCAGTTGTTCCTAACATGATTTTTAACGTAGAATCCAATTCTGCTTGATACATTTTTGTATCACGCATAGTTAATGAGATAATTAGCATAATTAATCAAATATGACATATGGGATAAAATAACAGGGAAAACCCTCTAACTATTCGATACTATTCTATTTAACAAACTTTTCTCATTTGATATTTATGTATTTTGTACGTCATTTTTTCCTGTAGAATCCATTTCTGCAATGTACATTTTTGTATTGTGCATAATTAATGAGATAAATACCATATTTGACACAGTGGTGGAAACACTGTAAGAGAAAACCTAACAAATAATTGGGGAAATGGGTGTAGAAACTGGTGGATAGAAGCAGGAGCCATCACAGAGGGATCAAGTGTACAGGCTGTAGAAGGCTGTCACTACTTCTGTGCAATTTGACTGGATAGACAGTAATTTGAGGCATTAAGATACTGAATCCTGACAATGGAAGATGACTTGTTTGGAGCAGGATTCAGACATTCACTGGAATTGAGACTAGAATTCGAATGGCCTCGGCCAGTCTCACTCTAGCGCCACGCTATCCAGGTGGCCGGTGTACTGTACGTACAGTATGGTGTGTATATAGTACAATATTCTACAGTAAAGTATGCTACATTACACTACAGTGCAGTCTAGTACAATACAGCATGATACAGTACAGTAAGCCCTGATGCAGTACAGTACAGTAAGGTACAGTACAGTACAGTAAGGTACAGTACAGTACAGTACAGTAGGGTACAGTACAGTAAGCCCTGATGCCGTACAGTATGGTACAGTACAGTACAGTAAGGTACAGTACAGTAGGGTACAGTAAGGTACAGTACAGTAAGGTACAGTACAGTACAATACAGTACAGTAAGGTACAGTACAGTACAGTACAGTACAGTACAGTAAGGTACAGTACAGTAAGATACAGTACAGTACAGTAAGGTACAGTACGGTTCAGTACAGGAGTACAGTACTGTACAGTACAGTACAGTAAGGTGCAGTACAGTACAGTACTAATCTGTACTGTACTGTACTGTACTGTACTGTACTGTACTGTACTGTACTGCACTGCACTGCATCAGGCCTCACTGTACTGTACCCTACTGTACCATACTGTACTGTACCCTACTGTACTATACTGTACCCTACTGTACTGTACTGTACTGCATCAGGGCTTACTGTACTGTACTGTACTGTACTGTACTGTACTGTACTGTACTGTACTGTACTGTACTGTACTGTACTGTACTGTACTGTACTGTACTAGACTGCACTGTAGTGTAATGTAGCATACTTTACTGTAGAATATTGTACTATATACACACCATACTGTACGTACAGTACAGTAGACTGGCCACCTGGATGGCGTGGCACTAGAGTGAGACTGGCCGAAGGCCATTCGAATTCTAGTCTCAATTCCACTGAATGTCTGAATCCTGCTCCAAACATTTCATCTTCCATTGTCAGGATTTATATCTTAATGCCTCAAATTACTGTCTATGCAGTCAAATTGCACAGAAGTAGTGACAGCCTTCTACAGCTTGTACACTTGATCCCTCTGTGATTGCTCCTGCTTCTATCCACCAGTTTCTGACACCCATTTCCCCAATTATTTGTTAGGTTTTTCTCTTACAGTATTTCCACCACTGTGTCAAATATGGTAATTATCTCATTAATTATGCACAATACAAAAATGTACATTGCATAAATACATTCTACAGGACAAAATACATAAATATCAACTGAGAAAAGTTTCGTAAAAAGCTTTTTATTGAATAGTTAGTGTTTTTTCCTGTTATTTTCTCCCACGTGTCAATTTACTTGACACATTGGCGCAAATAACTGGAAAAAATCTATAATAAATTCATAAATGGCTTTACCAAACTTTTCTCAGTTGATCCTTATGTATTTTGTCCCGTAGAATTCGTTTCTGCAAAGTACATTTTTGTAAGTAAAAATTTGCATATTTGTTAGGTTTTTCTCTTACAGTATTTCCACCACTGTGTCAAATATGGTAATTATCTCATTAATTATGCACAATACAAAAATGTACATTGCAGAAATGGATTCTACAGGAAAAAATACATAAATATCAAATGAGAAAAGTTTGGTAAATAGAATAGTATCGAATAGTTAGAGGGTTTTCCCTGTTATTTTATCCCATATGTCAATTTACTTGACACAAGGGCGCAAATAACTGGAAAAAATCTATAATAAATTCATAAATGGCTTTACCGAACTTTTC
This sequence comes from Benthosema pterotum, assembly GCA_039105355.1. Classification (NCBI taxonomy): domain Eukaryota; kingdom Metazoa; phylum Chordata; class Actinopteri; order Myctophiformes; family Myctophidae; genus Benthosema; species Benthosema pterotum. The sequence goes on along the minus strand of CM076976.1, from coordinate 2,198,777 downwards.
TCAGTTGATCCTTATATATTTTGTCCCGTAGAATTCATTTCTGCAATGTACATCTTTGTAATTTGCATAATGAATGTGATAATTTGCATATTTGATTAATTATGGTAATTATCTCATTAACTATGCGTGATACAAAAATGTATCAAGCAGAATTGGATTCTACGTTAAAAGTCATGTTAGGAACAACTGAGAAAAGTTTGGTACACCCTTTAATCAGGTTTTTATGGTTTTTTGCCCTGCCTATTTATTGTGTCCACTGTTGGACATTACAAATGTTTTGGACAATGTTTGACTATGCATCATTATCTTTGTTTATATACACACGTCAGTCCTACGACATCGCACCGCGAGGTGAGAGCGCCTCTTTCACCTGTTGCCACGGTAAGAAGTTAGTAACCTGTAACCCTGACATTTCTTTATCAGACATATTAACAGTGAATGACATGCATGGCATGTTCAAACTTTATTGTGTTACAGTCATAATTATGTCAAAACAATCCTAGTATCACACCTTTGTGAAGTGAGGGGCAGCCTAGTAATCGTTCATCATACATGTCATTCTGGCCAAATTTGTCTTCAATATTTTTTTACGCAAGTCAGGGTCTCGTCATAATGAAATGCTGGACATAGGAAGTTGTGTACCTAGATAATTATGGTCTGAAAATGCTATATAGTCTGAAACTTCAACTACATAATTAGCTCTGTTTGTATTTACAGGTCAGGTGTAAGCCATCCACCTCTTCAGTGACACCACCTGTCGGAAGCGTGTCACCACGAGTGGTTGTGAGTCGTGATGTGAGGGTGCCTCATTCACCTGTGGCCACGGTAAGAAGTAACCTGTAACTGTAATATAACAATCCCACAGGCATGAGTCCAACACCCTGCTTCAACTCCTAAATGTAATCTCACAAGAGGCCTAGTGTTAATCTAAAAGGAGAAAACCACAACAAAACAATGGCCTTTGCACTTTATTTTTTTGTCATAGATGTCCCCTGTTCTACGTTCCTAACAAGGTTTTCTTTCCAATATGTGTTATAGCGCTGACCTAATACGCAATAAACAACACGAAAAATACCCCTTTGATATGACTGGGAGCACAAAAAAACAACAACAACAAAAAAAACCACAGAAAACGACACACTGATTTGGAGCCACATTACTCTGGCATACTGTTAGATAGAAACACCATTTAAACGTTAAAACAGCAGACACGGCTGCCGACTTTCTCACTGTTCACGCAGTATTCGAATATGTTGCCCCCTAGCTATTATTATATATTATATACAGTAGTGTAATAGTGTAATAGGGTACTATGTGTAATAGTGCATTAAGTGTAATAGTATAATATGTGTGCATTAAGTGTAATAGTGTAATATGTGTGCATTGGGGTAATAGTGTAATATGTGTAATAGTGTATTATTTGTAATAAGTGCAATAGGCTAATACGTGTAAGAGTGTAACATGTGCATTAGGGTAATAGTGTAATATATGCAATAGTGATATAGTGTAATAGGACAATTACACTATGCCACTATAGCATATATTACACCATTACCCTAATGCACAGACATCACACTATTACAGTTATAAGCCTATTGTACTCATTACACTATTACACAATTACACATATTACCCTATTACACTATGACACTATTTTATATAATACACTATTACCCTATTACACTATTACACAATTACGCTAATGCATATACTACACTATTACCCTAATGCACAAATATTGCACTATTACACTTATTAGCCTATTTTACTTATTACATTAATTACACCATTGTACTATTGTACATATTACCCTATTACACCATACCACTGTTGCATATATTCCACTATTACACCATTACCCTAATGCGCAAATATTACACTATTACATTTATTAGACTATTGCACTTATTACACTATTACACATAATACCCTATTACACTATGACACTGCTGTATATAATATACTATTAGCCTACTGCACATATAATACACTATTGCACTATTAGCCCTATTACACTATTACCCTAATGCACAAATATTGCACTATTACGCATATTACCCTAATGCACATATATTGCACTATTACACATATTACCCTAATGCACATATATTGCACTACTACACATATTACCCTATGACACTATTGCATATATTACACTATTAGCCTATTGTACATACAGTATATTATGATATCGCACGTATTAGCCTATTGCACTTATTAGCATATTATACCCTGACAGTATGACACATGCTACACTTGGTGCGTCCACTTCACATATACTCTTATTGTGAAGCACAGACTCAGTGTGATGCACAGACAGGACAATTCTGCCTGGCTTATCTTCGCAAAATGTGCGCAGCAAATTTAACACTGGAACAGCATCCACGTTCAGTTTAATAACTCCCGACCCGTTTCATCAATTGAAAAACTTGAAGTGGTTTATGATAGCAGACCCATGTAGGTCCGTTTCCTGAACATAGTAGACATGGTGATAAAGGGATCTTTGAGTAAATGATTGAAACGTGCCAAAATGTTACCCTTATGGTGCCTCATAACTACCTATATATTGTAACTCAAGAACCGTAGTACATACAGACATGAACTTGGTATCAAAATGTCCGTAATGCCAAACTTTATATTAACGTTCAATACATTTATGTATTATATGTATGTATAAAATCTTCGTATTCCGAGTTATGAATGAAAAACCACATTTTTGGACGGACATCTTGGATTTTGGGGGCTGCCATCTTGGAATTTTGCAGAGCATGCAGTACTTTTAGAAATAGTGGGGTTTGAAGAGTGTGTGTACCAATTCCCATGCCTGTATCACCATTTGATTGACTTAAAATCAATGTTAATAATGTCTTGCACTACTCAATCTGTGAAAGTACCTGCTGTATCTCGAGAACCATAGGAGCTACAGACACAGACTTGGTACCAAATCGTCCGTAATGCCCAACTTTGTATTACTGTTCAATACATCTATGGGGCGTAAAATCAATGCATTTCAAGTTATGAAGGAAAAAACACATTTCTGGGCAGACATCTTGGATTTTGGGGGGCGCCATCTTGGAATTCAAAATGCCTCCATATCCAAATATTTTTAGAATATCTTTGGCTATACGTGTACCAATTTTCATGCCTTTATCACAAAGTGAACGATTATCAAGCTTGCTTCCTGGACTATATATTGTAACTCAAGAACCGTAGTACATACAGACATGTACTTGGTATCAAAATGTCCGTAATGCCAAACTTTATATTAACGTTCAATACATTTATGGGGCTTAAAATCTTTGTATTCCGAGTTGTGAATAAAAAACCACATTTTTGGACGGACATCTTGGATTTTGGGGGCTGCCATCTTGGAATTTTGCAGAGCATGCAGTACTTTTAGAAATAGTGGGGTTTGAAGAGTGTGTGTACCAATTCCCATGCCTGTATCACCATTTGATTGACTTAAAAATCAATGTTAATAATGTCTTGCTCTACTCAATCTGTGAAAGTACCTATATGCTGTATCTCGAGAACCATAGGAGCTACAGACACAGACTTGGTACCAAATCGTCCGTAATGCCCAACTTTGTATTAATGTTCAATACATTTATGGGGCGTAAAATCAATGCATTTCAAGTTATGAAGGAAAAACCACATTTCTGGGCAGACATCTTGGATTTTGGGGGGCGCCATCTTGGAATTCAAAATGCCTCCATATCCAAATATTTTTAGAATATCTTTGGCTATACGTGTACCAATTTTCATGCCTTTATCACAAAGTGAACGATTATCAAGCTTGCTTCCTGGACTATAGTGAAAATAACAACACAGGGGACAGTATGCTCCCTTGTGGGCAACCAGTGCTCACAGTGAGCACCTCTGATGTATTCTCCCTGGCACTAACCCTCTGTGGGCGACTGGAGAGAAAATCCCTAAACCACCAGATTAAGCTAGGGTGCACCTTAAGATCAGCAGCCCTTTTCAGCAGGATATGGATCTTCATTGAATTAAAGGCTGAGCTAAAATCTATGAATAGAATTTTAATATATCCTTTGGGGTGCATGAGATGTTGTGTGACTGCATTAAGCTTGGTCAGTAGTGCATCGTCTGTACCTCTATTCCTCTTATATGCAAATTGAAATGGGTCCATCATCGTTGATACGGATGCAGTTAAGAGGTTAACCAGGACTCGTTCCATAGTTTTACATAATACAGAGGTATAGGCCGGAAATTATTAGGTGAGCTTGCGCCTGGCTTCTTGGGCACAGGCCTGATAGCTAAGCGGAAACTTGATGCGATAGTTGGTGATAGAAGCATGACATTTGGCACAGATGATCTTCATATGACCCTAAAGAATACCTAAAGAATAATCAACCTCGGGCCACGTAGAATTCCAAGATGGCGGCCCCCAAAATCCAAGATGTCTGCCCAGAAATGTGTCTTTTCATATATGTATTGAACGTTAATACAAAGTTGGCCATTACGGACGATTTGGTACCACGTACGTGTCTGTAAAAGTCAAATGTTCATGAGGGTAAAGGTCATGAGTAAGTCTTCTGGGCTAATACAGTCTTTATCAGCTCGCAGCTGCTGAACCGAGCCACTCATTTCTTGATGTTCGCTGGCCATTGCCTAGATGGAGAAGAGTCAATGCAGCAATTAATGGGAGCGATGAAACCTTGTTAGCGAGGGAATGATGCCAGTGGGACCACAGGGATTCTGCCAGGTCTTCGACATGCACACTGCTGTCTTGTTTAAAAAATGAAAGAGGAAAAAATCTGGTGGCAACTAATTATACATGTACAAATCCTTGTCACATAGTTCAAACAGTCACTGCACAATAGCCGACTACGCCAGAATGTAACCGGGCCGAGGCCCTGAGTATAGCAACAGGTTCTAAATCACAATGTGACTGTAAGGAAAGACTGCGACAAGGATTTCCCCCAAGATCACCATTTTATTTACGTCAGGATACTCAATCAATAAAACCAGACTGTACAAATCTCTTTAAAATAGCGGAGAACCATACAAAGGTAGTAGCAAAGATCATAGTATTAGAACCTACAGAGAGGTGGAGGGAGCATGCAGGATAAGAAGGTGCGCAGTACAAAAGGTGTGTGTGTGGGGGGGGGGGGCTCTGTGAGCCCAAGCTTCAGGCCTCTGCACCTAGCATGAGCAGAGAGAAAGAGGAAAGTTACAATTTGTTCAGGGGACCAGAGAAACCGTTTAAATGCGCTTTAAATGCACTTTTGGGAAAACAGCATTGGCAGTCAGGTCTAAAGTGGAAACAAATAATACACATTAATACCATACGCAAACATCTCTGTGTTTTAAAACAACCAATCAACCAATCAACAATCAACATGACAAGGGCACGGTTGTTGGTCATGGAGCAGGGCCTAGGATAAACACACAAAACTCAAGAGCAGAGAACACACACTTTTCATTACATTTATGTATGACTACATATGTCACATACCCGTGAAAGGCTGGGGGGGGGGGGGGGGGGGGGGGGGGGACAAGGAAGTAGGCCGGGAAAGACCTGGACCTGTGTCCAAGGAAAGTAAGAGGAATGGACACCAACGTAATTTTCTCTGACTGTCAATTCAAACCGGCCGGTTTGTCGACGGGTGACAAATCGCAGCAGGAAACTGTGGGGGATACATTGAAGTCAATTAAGCCTAGTGTGTATGCACATATTCAAAATGTATTTTTGAACGACTGATACAATTGTAACTTAAACACTTCTGGAAGATAACAGAATACACATAACAGATTATTATCCACTGTGTTTCTTTTCGATGTGTACACCGTGTAACTTTATAAAGCTGTGCAAAGAGCAGTCCGATTTTATCTGCCACTTACTGTGACAAATCTGCCGGCCGAAATCACAGACAGTCATGCCAGATTGTGTGCAAGAAACAAGCGACCAGGTTGCTTAAATTGACATCCATTTTCAGGAGAGGTCGAATTATGTTATTTCGCACTTCACTTCAATTGTTATGGAAATAGTTGTGTTGAAAATAAAGTGGAGTCTTATCATAAGACAAAAACGGAGCCGTGCAAAGATGTTCGGAGAAGGAAGCAACCAGGAGCAGCATTCTATTTCGAATGTTTCATGTTTATTGTAGTCTTGGAGTATCACAGCACAGACCTTCAGCCTCACGGCCTCCGGCAACACACACACTCTGGCAGTACATACAGTTAAAGACTTTATAGTTTCAAGTAACAGTTGTCATGCTCCAACCCCCAAAGGTTAGAGGTGTCAAGAACCCCAAATTAGGCATTGTTTCACTGAGGAAGCTATAGTAGATGTTCTCACTCACAAGTCTTAACCATAGTGGCCAGGTGGCCCTATAGTTATTTCTGTAGAATGACGGCTGCAGGACTCCTTACTGTCCCAAGCGCTGTCAGCATTTTAGTGAAACAGCCAATTGTAATTATAGCCAATAATATAATGCGCAATGTATAATGTATAATGTACTATAATGTGGTTCATAAATACACAACAGTTGTAAGTTCTAAGTTCTAAATGCATTACCTCTGATTTCACATGCAAATAGACCATGGCCTATTACAATGAATGAATGAATGAATGAATGAATGAATGAATGAATGAATGAATGAATGAATGAATGAAATTTTCCGAAATGGAGAAATACAGTTGGTGAATTACAGTACAAACTAATCAAGTATAACTATAACAAGTCTGAAAAACTGTTACACAATAGTTAAGAATGGGCTATAGCCTACTTGTTTAATTACAATAGTGACCTCTTGTTAATTTTATCAAGACATTAAGAGACGTACAAAATTATAACTAGCAAAGCACATCATGGTGAGGGTGGCATAAACCACATGTACATACTGTAACAGCTTCATATGCTCTGTGTATACTGTATGTAATTGTTTTTCTTCTTTCTTCTGCCATTGAAAACCATCAACTTTGAAATGAAATCATTCCTGGGATGTTTGTCTAGTCTCTAGTCTTGTCATGGCGCATTAAATGTAATGATCAAGTGTATGATGAGTATAACTAGGATACTTTCATCATATAGGCTACATATTGCAGATTTACCAGCTCACACTCTGATCGGAGAAATATCTCTGATCGGAGGAATATCTCAACATGTGAAATGAGATGTGAAACGTTTGATCTTGTTGATTATTGCATTCAAAAGCACTCTTCACATAACGTATAGACAGCAGTAGAATCATTTGAATTGAGGTAGGCCGTAGGCGTCAACTGGCTAACTTTGTCTTCCATGTTTGCTTATATCCACACAAACTGGCACCCGTCCAGTCCCACAGTTCAGTCTCGCGATGACAGCCTAGGCAGCCCAGGCAGAAACACACTCTGTGCTCTTTAGATAGTTCAGTTAAATTAAACTGTGCCCCTGTCGAAAAACACCCACCAGGACAACAACCTGCTATGGGTATTCTTTTATATTCCTGGGCCGATTATATGAGGACGGTCGCAATCGTTCATAAATAATGTTTGTTTACAAGATACCGTGACTGCTGCCATCCACTGCCATGTATTCGTCTAGCTTCCTATAAGAGCTTTGTCACTTGGGGTGTCATGGCGCATCCCTGGCAGTCACGTGACTGGCAGCACGTGACTTTGTGTCCGTTCCTTTTGTAGGTTTCTTGCCTGTGTCCGTCAACAGGAGGGACATTTCCCACCGGCTACACAAAGGACCACCATAAGAAGATTATTAGGCCTACAGCTCTTTTTTAATGAAAAGCCATGATATCATATTTAAAAAATATATTATATACAGTATATATATTTTTATGAAATATTTAAATTGGGTTTCGTTATGGTCTAACAAAAAATATTATATGGTTAAACATTACTGCAAACCTCTGCCTGTGCTCTCTCTCTTTCTCTACCACTCACACACACACACACACACACACACACACACACACACACACACACACACACACACACACACACACACACACACACACAGTTTCGACCATGTCATCTGAGGTAATGCAGCTTCTTGGATTTAGTGTGTTGACAGAAAACACTGTGATGTAGGTATGAACACGCCCACGTCACACGCTCACACGCACACACACACACACACACACACACACACACACACACACACACACACACACACACACACACACACACACGCTCTCCCTCTCTCTCTCTCTCTCTCTCTCTCTCTCTCTCTCTCTCTCTCTCTCTCTCTCTCTCTCGCTCTCTCTGTCTCTCTCCTTCTCATTCATTCACTCTTCATTTTTTTTTACATTCATTCAGTCTAATTTTGTTTCTTTTCAATCTGTTTTTACTGGATTATTATTGGCTACCCATACAGATTAACAGCCTTGCTTCATTATTCATTATTCTCCACCACCAGCATTCAAGGTTTGTTACATTGTGCGTACACTACAGGTATACACAATAACTTATTTTTGTTTCTGTATGGTGTCTCTCTTGGTGTTTCATGCAGTAGCTAGCAATAGCATTAACTACTGAACGTATTAGCATTTTTTGAAAGATCGTGCAAATGTGGAGGTCCATCTCTGTCACGGCAAATGTTTTGAACTCAAATGTTTTGCTTCCGGGGGGACGTGCTTGGAAGTACCTTTTTTCAGATGGGGGCTTACTTTGTCAGCGCCTCTTTTGTCAGGACTAAGACTAACACTAAAGAGCTAAAAAAAAAGGATGTCAAATAAAACTATCACGAATAGCTAAAAGGTGATTCAACTGAGACTAAGACTAAATAAATCATAAAAGAAATGACTAAAAACAATACTGCTTGTTTTTTTAGCGAGGAAAAATAAGCAACCAGGTCTAGTCTTAGAACACTAACTGTAGTTTAAATATACTATGTCTATGTGGTATGCTATTAATATTATTATTTATTACCCTTATAACTGTAGGTTAAACATACTGTACCTAATTATTATACTGTTATTATTAGAACACTAGCTGTGCCTTCAATATACTGTACCTTAATATACTATTATTATTAGAACACTATCTGTGCCTTCAACTCTGACTATACATACATGGTTTCATTTCAAATCATTTATTTACTAAAATTTAATGCCTTGAGTTTCTACTGACTATATCCTCCTCATAGACTAATACTATTTCCCCAAATGACAACATGTGACCAAAAATGACAATCTCGTCCAAAAGACTAAGACTGACTAAATATAAAAAGAAAAGAAAAAAAAAGCGTTCCAAATAACAATACGGATATACAATAAGATTAGTTAGAACGTTATCATGCAATTTGAGCATGATAGTGTGAGAGGGACAGCAGGGATGCCTGGTTTCGCTCAGATTCTTATCATTTTCTTCATGTGTGGATGTCAACATCCTGCTCCACGAGTCTTTCAAACAGCACTTTAAGTTCCTGCTCATTATTGGCTTCCATGTATTCAAGGGATACAATTAACTCCTGCACAGAGAAAAACCAATGGTCAAAAACAACCTAACTTCGGTCAAATTTCAACCAAACGTAGAGGTTGAATAAGGACCAACTGGGTCTTTGGTCAATCTGACCGAATAATGCGTGTTATTATATTTGACCGAATGCATTTGGTTACATTAATAACCCAATTATGAGGGTCAACATAACCTAAGTACCAGTTGATTTGACCGAACATATTAGCTTGCATTAATAACCTAATTTTGAGGGTCAAGATTACCCAACTGCCAGTTGAATTGATACAGAATATTCAGTTAACCCATTTGTTTTATTAAAGGGAAATTCCACCCATTTAAAGGGGAACTTCGCCACTTTTCAACACTCTTTGTGTGGTGTTGGTCATTAGCATACATGCTAATGGCCTCCTGATTAATAACATTGGATTCTGTGGCTCCAGCGCCGTGCTTCCCAAGTTGTCAGATTCTGACCCAGTGACGTCATTGGGTCAGAACGTCCCACTGACTTAAACTACAGCGAGTATGTGGACGGGTAAGGTTACCGTACCGGTCTGAGTAACGGTCTGAGTGCCGGTCTGAAGGAAAAGTCGTTGCAGTGTTGTGTTTACAGTGTTGGATGCATTCCTCGGCATTAGTATCCTATCTGTTCCTGTAAAAAGTATAAATAATTTCATTTTTCGTCATTTTGTCCGAGAAATTCTACAATACCCACAGTGCACCGCGGCATCAACCAAAGTCTGTGACCTAACAAATTGGTTACCGTACCGGTCTGAGTAACGGTCTGAGTGCCGGTCTGAAGGAAAAGTCGTTGCAGTGTTGTGTTTACAGTGTTGGATGCATTCCTCGGCATTAGTATCCTATCTGTTCCTGTAAAAAGTATAAATAATTTCATTTTTCGTCATTTTGTCCGAGAAATTCTACAATACCCACAGTGCACCGCGGCATCAACCAAAGTCTGTGACCTAACAAATTGGTTACCGTACCGGTCTGAGTAACGGTCTGAGTGCCGGTCTGAAGGAAAAGTTGTTGCAGTGTTGTGTTTACAGTGTTGGATGCATTCCTCGGCATTAGTATCCTATCTGTTCCTGTAAAAAGTATAAATAATTTCATTTTTCGTCATTTTGTCCGAGAAATTCTACAATACCCACAGTGCACCGCGGCATCAACCAAAGTCTGTGACCTAACAAATTGGTTATTCTCATTAAAACAACCCAAAACCAATAACCAAATAAAACAACCCATGAATTCGGTCAAAATAAAATCCCTGCAACCCAGGAAAAGGTTATGGCTTCAAGAAATAACCCAGGAAAGTGACCTAACACCATTGACTGAAGTGTTTAGTTGCAATTTTGACCGATTAGTTTTTTTGTGTGTGTGTTAACTGTCTGTCATAGCTGAGTAGGATGAGGTAGGTAGTAGTGCCAGCAGTGTAGTAGTAGTAGTGTTCAGGGGTGTCGTTTTGGTCAGGCAAGATGTGTCGTCCTGTCTGCCAGGTGAGTAGGCTACAAAGGCTGAAGGACATGCCTTTGCATTCCAATATTGCTGATTGAGAGTAAATCAGGACTGGTATTAAAGGTAGGGGAAGTGATTTCACTTTTGTCAGATATCACCCCCATTTTTGTTCTGTTAAAATGCTCTATTATAATGTGTGCAGACCATATATGGAGTTTCCCCTCCCCCACGTTAGCAGAGGAGCTAATAAAAGTTCCCCAGGTGGAGGGTGAATTCTCCTCCAATCAGGATCAAGCAGCAGGTTCACATAGTGTAGCTACTCTTGGGCGCCCCTAGTGCACCAGGCTGGTACTACACAATGAATTTCAAATCACTTACCATACCTTTAAGCCATATGTAATAGTAATATGAATATATTACATTTGCTCAGACATGTGTGTAGTTGGAATATATTACTTTGAAATGTAGATAATCAGAAATATACTAGAAAAGCAAAGTAATATTCCCAACACTGTCTGTAACTCTACAAGACATGGTGTAAGTCAGTGTGCATCTGTAACTTTAAAGAACTGCTCTGTGTAACTCAAGCCTTTCTGCGGTAACTGCATAGTTGTGTTGCCTGGTATTCAGAACCAGATTGTTGTCACTCGCCATGTGCTTGCAACTGACTCCAGCATTGTAACTGTTTCTCCATCAGAACCAAATGGACCGCATGACCTCAATGATGGTGCAGGTCAGGACCGCTTTGAGTGGCATGGTGAGTAGTGTCACGTTGTTATTCGCTCTGTTCTAGAGGCAGAGACTTGCGTCCGTCCACATAGGGGCACACACCCACACGCACGCAGGCACGCACGCACGCACGCACACACACACACACACACACACACACACACACACACACACACACACACACACACACACACACACACACACATTTTAATTCTTTATTTGAATCCACAAATTACATTAATTTACAGAGAAACAAATATAACGGGGCTGACAGTTCATGTGCGCTTATCACATAGCACCTTCTCCTCCACACAGTCTCTCCTCCGTCCCTCGAACGGAGGAGAGAAGCGGAGAACACAGCAGGGGAGGCTGGAGACAGCGCGGCTCTGGGTGGGTGTTTACCGTGATTAACACGCAAGAATCCGGCGCCCAACCAGAGGAGCCGTTTTTAAAACTAATTAACATAACTACAAAATACGGAGAAACCACTGAATGTTCAAACACTGACTTTTTATGGTGTAATTGTTGTCAAGAACCCCCCCCCCCCCCCCCCCCCCAAAAAAAAAAAAAAATATCGGACCCTTAAATATTAAATAGTGCCTCACATCATAGAATTGGAATGATGTGCACATCCTGCGACAACCACGGCACCCACTTGATGCTGTTCTGCAATTGTTCTAGCCAATTGCATCTCCTCAGACTACCGTCCTGTCTGTCGCTGTGGTCCGTCCGTGACACCATGATCACGCCCTCGCTGCAGTGTGCGCTGGATACTAATAGGTAGAAATATTAGCTCATTTCCCTTTAACATGTCTCTCTCTTTCTCTGTCTGTGGGTCTATGTCTCATCGTTCAGATGAACAGCGAGCTCTACAGTCGCCTTACCCGGCAGCCTGTGGTGGGCATGGCTAGGAGGAGGCCGCGTGGAGGAGGCCGCGTGGAGGTCTCCCCGTCCGACAGCTCCCCCTCATTGGACAACGAGGCGGCGGCAGGGGAAGAGGCGACGGAGGAGGGGACTGAGGGAAGCCCCTCCTCTCCCACAGAAGGACGACGGCAGGCGCGGTGCTTCGTGGCGCTAGCGACCGCCGTGCTGTTTGTAGTCGGTGCGTCTCGTGTCTTTTGTTTTGGCAGCGCAATTTCTATTTTAGCTAGTTTAGTTTTCATTTTAGTTCTTGTGGCGTTACCAGTATAAGTTGTGTATGTCTTTCAAGGTTCAAGGCTCAAGGTTTTTCTTATTTGTCACACCAGTGTATGTGTTGAGATATACCGTTTCCCACTCACCCGCAGTGCAATGAGACAGTGATGAAAAGAAACGGAAGGAGAGAAATTATAATATAGTCTCTTTCTACCAGCAAACAGACTTAAAGAATAGTTTGTCTTGTTGTATCTGTTACCAACTGGACTGGCTCTCTGTTTGGACTGTCGCCATGATGTGGAAAGAAGGCAGGCATGGAGAGGTTCTCTGTTGCTCAATCTGACTCTTTTATTAAACAAAAATCTTTGAGTACAAGCAGGAAAGTAGGCCCTTGGGCAGAAGGCTCTGCACTCTAAATAAAGGTATCACCATGCACTAAGACACTAAGCAGTCCCCCCAAAAGTGTCCTTCTCCCAGTTAAGTATATTCATGTGAGAATAGAGGCAGGCAAACATCTTAGCCAATCAATGACAAGTGCATTCTGAGTGACCGGCAAGCTGTCGATATACTTAATGATGATGTCAGAAAGAAGTAAAGCAGCGATGTCGACCTTAGCTGTTGAGGATGACCTGTGGAACCCTGTGGTGAGAATAGTGGCCTGTTCATTGAGTCAAATAACAGGCACTACTGTCCTTTCGGGTAGCACATTGGTCCAACCCCTTCTCATTTCCATTGCTTCCTATTCAAACGCTGACCAATACTACCTTGGCATCCGTATTTGACGCCACAGAATCTTCTTAGTCGTCCCAAGTGGACGCTATGTTGAACACTTGCCCTCTAGTGGCCAGTTATAGAACTTCCAAATTATCACCAAGAGAGCAGCCGTGCAGACTCAATCAGGCAACCTTCTGAATACTGCCCATGCTGCTTTACCTCCTAAGCCACCTGAGCCCTGCTGATTTACACATAGTTTTACTAAGATTAGGGGTAGGCGTAAACCTAACTATGCCTAAACCTAACCCTAACCCTAAACTTAACCTCAGTAAAACAATGCCTAAACCTAAGTCAGTAAAACTATAAAATCAGTAAAACTATGCACAAATGGCGCAGGAGGTAAGGCAGCTTGGCTAGTAGTCAGAAGGTCGCAGGAGGTAAGGCAGCTTGGCTAGTAGTCAGAAGGTCGCATGTTCGAATTAGGGTGGCTGCTTTTTTTTTGGCAGTTCTATGACTGGCCGACAGAGGGAGCAAGTGTTGAACTTATGCATCGATAGGCGTCGATATTTGACGCCAAATCACACTCCTTAGCGTCCGACATGTGATGCTAAGCACATTCCATAGTTTCTCATTCTGACGCCATGCTTGACAAGAACGGCGTCAACTATTGACGCTGGTAACCTGTTGAATGGTCAACCTCAGATTAAGCCTATTAGGGAACTACTGATTAATACGTAGATATGTTCAGATATGATACATCAACTAAAGAGTTGAAGTGGTGACGCAGAATTATTTTGAAGTTTGTAGATTTATTGGCATCTTGAAGAATCACTGAACAGCCCATCCAGCTGCCCGGCACACACACACCCACACGCACGCACGCACACACACACACACACACACACACACACACACACACACACACACACACACACACACACACACACACACACACACACACACACACACACACACACACACACGTAAGCAAATGCTAATTACTATATGTTAATAATATGTAGATAAATATGTAGATAAAATGCAGTTCAGAAGCTAGTCTTCCAATGACATCATCGTTTGACACATTTGTTTTATACAATATTGTTATTTTTTTATTTAAAAAAAAGATATATATATATATATATATATATATATATATATGTATAGTTATTATCAGGAGAATGATGGCTTCCATTTTCACATTGCAACTCCTGTCGCACCCGTGCATCAGGAGTTTCAACTGAGTGATTGGATAGGAGAGTGGCAAAATGAAGGGGGGGGGGGTAGATTACCTATGGGATTACATGTAAAAGTTGTGCAAGAGTCACATAAAACACATGCATGAGTATCAGTATCCTATTAAAAAAAATGATGTGTGGAGGGAAAAAAAATGCTTGGAGCAACTGAAATGCCTGCATTAGAATAAAGACAACCTGCCCCAATGTAAACTGTTGGTGACCTCAAAGGGGAAATGTAGAAAAGGGGCATCTATGACCAAAATCAAGTGCAATATACGTTTACTGTATATATAATGGCACAGTTATCAAGTTAGATGGATGCCAAATGTCTTTTGGTGTGGAATTCTCCTTTAAATGTCCACCACCGATTATTACTCTTTTAAATGGTTAATAAGTAATAAGCAGTGATGGGCAAGTTACTGGGAAAATTCAGTAAGCTACACTACTTGCTATTCTCGAAAAAATGTAGCTAAGCTACACTGCAAGCTATCCCCAGAAAATTGTAGCAAGCTACACTACAAGCTACACGACAAAAGTAGCTTGATGTAGCTTGCTACATCAACACTACATAATATAAATTTATATCCCAACTTAATGTGCAACCTTCTAAATAATAATCATAATAATAAAATAATATGGGTAACAATCATAGTAATAATAATCTAGGGGTGGGTTTGAACCTGGGATGGTGGAATGTTTAAGTTTTTGGATGTATATTAAAGGTTTTCTACGCATTAAAAATGGGTGGATTTGAAAATGTGTGTTACTTGTTACTCGAAACAAGTAGTGATCTCTCCTAAGTAGTATTGTCCAACACTAGTAATGGGAACCACGTGTATTGCTTATGCCCAGAACCAGTCAAGGGCACTTGCAGACAAACGCAGATATCTGGGGTATTTTATTTTATTTTATTTTTTTTTATTTTTTCGTCAGGATTCCTGCTGGGCTATGCCACCCCCCAGCAGCAGGGGGAGTTGCTGAGCTGTGCCACAAAGCAGCAGCAGCAGCAGCAGTGGAACAATCCCACCACGGTGATCCCCAACCTCTCCTCCGTGACTTCCTCCCACCCGTCGCCACCCGTTGGTCCCCAACCTCTGGACTGGGATGACATCACCAGCCTGCTGAGGGACAGGCTCCGCCCACAGGCCTTTGAGGAGACGATGACGTGAGTTAGGATTTCGCTTACCAGAACAGTGTTGTTTTTGGCAGGCATTGTTTCAGTTTGCCCCTAGTTGTGCTGCATTAACAGCGCTCGAGCACTCCGTTTCTGACCCCTTAATGTTGCAACTCTTCTACTAGATGACTCCATAGAGTAATGATGGCGCTGACTTCCGCGATGGGCTACTGTATTGTTGTTTTCTGCAGTATGCGCAAAATAGTTTTATTAACACTGGCAGCCTGCCTGCCTGAGCGAAGCCTGTCCAGAGGGTAAAGGAGCCGGCCGTTTGTGTGTGTGTGTGTGTGTGTGTGTGTGTGTGTGTGTGTGTGTGTGTGTGTGTGTGTGTGTGTGTGTGTGTGTGTGTGTGTTTTGTGTTTGTGTGTGAGAGAAACATCGTATTTGCCGTCCCGTTCGAAATCTATGTACTGACCCCGTGAAGTGAAGGGAGTTTGGTAAGTCTGTCTACACATAGCCTCGATCTCCAGGCTCTCATCCGCGCTGGTTTCATTCATATCTAAAATTATATCTTGCATGATGACGGTATGTCTTCATGATTACAGTAGACCATTATTGTAAAATATCAAATCAAATCAAATTAGGGATAGTAACAATACAACTAGGCTTTTAATAATTTATTAGCAATAAAAAATAAATATTCCTCATCATTTTTACAAGAGAAAAAAATAAATTCCGAAACACTAGCCCAAAATGGTTCCCAAAGTGAAGGAATCCGGGGATCACCAAGGGGTCCCCAGCTAAAAGATAGTCGACTGTGTCTGTAAACCTGCAGATTTCACAATATACGTTGTAAATTGGGGGTTCCAGAGAGCGAATTGCAAATAAATGACGATCTGTAGACTAATGTGCATATCAAACTGGAGGTGCTTGAAATTACAGGGTGAAAATCACTGGGAAGATGCACTAAGGGCGTTACAAAGTTATTTTCATTGTCGTCAGTCATCAGATGTGGCGAAGACAACAGAAGCTGTGTGTGTGTGTGTGTGTGTGTGTGTGTGTGTGTGTGTGTGTGTGTGTGTGTGTGTGTGTGTGTGTGTGTGTGTGTGTGTGTGTGTGTGTGTGTGTGTGTGTGTGTGCGTGCGTGTGTGTGTGTGTGTGCGTAAAAGAGAGTGAGTGAGTGAGCGAGTGTTCTTTTGGGCAGCAAATTTAGATTTGTAGTTTTTTAGCCATAGTATAGTTTTAGCATAGATGCAGTTTTAGTCGACTAGCCTAAGTGTTTAGTCCACTAAACCTACAGTTAATTGACCTACAGGTTTTGCTGGAACTAGCAACAAGCTGAAGACGCACCTACAGCTTTGGATGGGGATGGCGAGAGATGCCAAATTCCAATGCCACTGTCAGTAGTTCAGAGTAAAGATCTCAGCAGGCATGGAAAAGTCGGCCTGGCTCGGCCTGGCTTTAAATAGGTGGGCCCGAGGCCCGGCCCGAGCCTTTTAATTAGCATAATTTATGGGCCCGGCCGGCTTGACTATTGGGTGGAGCTACCTGCACCTACACTTCATGAGTGCATGGTAGCATTAGGCCTACCGCAGGAGGCGCCGTGCGGTTCAGTCAGCGTGAGTGTGCTTTTTACCGATACCGATACCAAATACAGATACCAGAAAATAATGCATATAATAATCCCCCTGAAAAAAGAAAAAAAGTTCTTACATGAAGTGAAGTCCACCAACCAGGAAGACTCCTCACTCAAATGTGCACTTAGGCAACAAAGCAAATTCCACATGACCAACAATTTATTTGACAATCCATTTCATGAAGGGGGACATCCTAAAGATATGAAAAAACTATGTCCCGTTTTGTTATACCCCGGGTAGGGGTATGGCCAACTTTCGGGCTCTTAGTACCTGCACTATTATTTCAAAACACGAGGAACAAAGCTGAGGCAGTTATAACCTTTAACTACTGTCCAGTTCGACATGCGTTTTCATCAGACTTATAGAGTAAGTTTAGACAGAGCTACGACAACTCCATTCACGTCATGGGGCCAGTCAAATGGAGGCACTTAGACTTCTACTGAGAATGGACAAACGGTTACCGGAGTTATGGAAAGAATTGGAGCCTGACCCCTCAATATCAAAACTCTTCTATTAGATGGCTCTGTTTTTGTGCAATCCACAGTACAAATTATCATTATATTATATTGCCATCACCTGGGTGGGTCAGTGATGTAACTTTTCCGACGTTGATAGAAAAATGGTCTGTGCATCTGTTCTACAATACAGAAAGCTGTGATTATGAGCTGACCCAAAAGTGCAGAGCAGAAGCAGTGCACAAACACACACACACACACACACACACACACACACACACACACACACACACACACACACACACACACACACACACACACACACACACATGCACATGCGCACATCGTCGAGAGAGAGAGTGAGAGAGAGTGGCGGCGCTTCGCAGCGCCGATGCTTCTCTGTGTGAAGGAACAAGTGCGATGACTTTATAGGCCGACATACAGTATATCAAACATTTTGTGCGGGGAATATGTAGTAACGAGTGTGTCTAATTTTAATGTACAACGTACCAGATAAAAAGTATATTTTTTTCCTCATGAATGCAACAAGTAAAAGTACATAGAAATAAAAATATAAATAAAAGTACAGATTCTCAAAAAATGTTTAAAAAGCATAACACTGTGGATTCACGTACAGTGGATGATGAGGATGGATAGAAGTCACTTTGCCAAAAAGAAAAAAAAAATACAAAAAAATACAAGGCAGTGAACAAAGTCTAGATGGACGAAAAGGACAAATTCAAACGATTTTCCAAGGCACGCAAAATAAGCATTGGTTTAGATATTTGGACTAAAAAGGGTCTCACGGCATCCTTTCTTGCTATAAGTGCCTGTTATTTTAACTCAGCAGACAATAAGGCAGAACACATACTCCTGAACCCAAAGCAAAGGACTCACCCACACACTGCCCAGGCTATTGCCACTCTTGTGGAGGAACAATAGGGGATCCCATCACAGAGCGTTAGCTGAGAGCGTGGACTGGGACAGCCTACAGCCCAGTGAGTGGCAGAAGCTGTCTGTCCTCCAGGAGTTGCTCCTCCTTCCATTTCCTGAGCACATATAAAACTATTGGTCACCTGTCCGAGTTCTCCAGAGCTCACACCCCGGAGCTACAAGGAGGCAGCTGCACTGGCACAAAAGAATGAGGGAAAACAATGAGCTACACAATGAGCCTTTTCCTTAATGTAGCAGATGACAGGTTCTCTCCTACGGCTGCAGCTGCATGTTTTGTTGACCCTAGTGTAGCAGCGGATGTCCTCTTTTGAAATGAGGATGAGGAAATGTTGTACTCTTCAGCTTTCTTTCACTAGTTCCTCATGAAAAAAGCTGAAGAGTACATCATTTCCAGTGTACCACCAGTAATCCGTGAAGAGGAACATTGAAGAGACAGAGGAAGAGGAAAACAGGCAAACAGAGTGAGGCTGAAGTGCCATTGCCAAATCAGCCTAGATTTCGATTTTTTAACTCCAGACATCCAGCAAGGCCCAAAACCTCCAAGATCTATCAGGCAGGAGATTCAGAAATGGAAAGATGCCCTATCCCAAGCTGCTGACATATCTGGAATGGAGTTTTGAGTTTCTCAGAGTAACACTTTGTTTAAGTGTCTGAAACCTTTGGCCTTGGATCTTCTGGCAATACCAGCGTCACAAGCCACAGAGCGCATGTCTTCAGTGTAACCGGTGACCTCTCAACTGGTCATCGCAACAGGGGCTTTCTTAAAGTAAACAAGAGCGTCTAAATAAAACAATTTAACAACTATTGGACTACTACTGCTATGTACCTACTTCAGTACTGTCTTGTTTGCCTCGATAGGATGCGAAAATACTTTTCATTGTACTTTATTCATACTGTACATTAAATTACATTACATTAATTTACAGTACATTAAATGGCAATAAATTGAATCTCATCTCATCTCGACAGTTGAGTGTTGAGCTCTGAAGGAGAGCTCTGGCTGCAGCTCAACCACTCGTCACTCTCTAAGTCACTGCCCAGTTTGTCAGCTGCACCACGAGAGAGGACAGGACATTGGACTTATTCTATGCAAACGTCAAGGATGCATATAAATGTTCAGCACTGCCAAAGTTGGGGGGATCTGACCACAATCTTGTCCACCTCACATCCCAATATACTCCCAGGGTCAAACAACTGCCAGTGACCACTATAACAGTCAGGAAGTGGTCACCAGAGGCCAATGAGGTGTTGAGGGGGTGTTTTGAGGCAACAGACTGGGGGGTTTTCTATGAGGCTCACAGCGAGGAGGACATTGATGGAGTGACAGACTGCATTACAGACTATGTACAATTTTGCGTGGATGCTGTTGTGCCCACCAAAACTGTACGCTGCTTTTCGAACAATAAACCCTGGGTCACTGGTGACTTGAAGGATCTCTTAAACCAGAAAAAGAGAGCCTTTAAGGCGGGTGACAGCGTGGCTCTGAAAAGAGTACAGGGAGAGCTGAAGAAGAGGATAAGTGAGGCGAAGGATAAGTACAGGAGGAAAGTAGAGGAGAGCTTAGCACAGAATAATGTGCGGAAGGGTCTCAACATCATGTCTGGACATAAGCAGCCCACCAGCCGCTCTGTAGAGGGCAACCTGGAGAAAGCTAATGAGTTCAACCTGTTTTTCAACAGGTTTGATACAAGTGGCCCCCAGGCTACGCCTCCCTGCAGCCCTCCATCCCTTATACCAACACAACCCAGGGCCTCTTCCAATCGAAGACCGGGCGCCCGCGGGCGCCCGGTTTCAAAAGCGGGCGCCCGGTTTCACAAAAACGGGCGCCCGGTTTCACAAAAACGGGCGCCCGTTTTCAAAAGCGGGCGCCCGTTTTCAAAAGCGGGCGCCCGTTTTCACAAACGGGCGCCGTTTTTAAAAGGTTATGGTTAGGGTTAGGTTAGGTTTAGGCATAGGTTTACTGAGGTTAAGTTTAGGGTTAGAGTTAGGTTTAGGCATAGCCTAGTTTGTGAAAACGGGCGCCCGCTTTTGAAAACGGGCGCCCGCTTTTGAAAACGGGCGCCCGTTTTTGTGAAACCGGGCGCCCGTTTCTGTGAAACCGGGCGCCCGCTTTTGAAACCGGGCTCCCGCGGGCGAGGGCGCTTTTGGATTTCGCTGGCTCTCCCCTGTTGAGCGACTCCCAGGATTCTCTGCAGTTTGCCTATCGGGCCAAAGTTGGAGTAGGGGACGCCATCATGTACATGCTGCAGAGGTCCTACACCCACCTGGAGAGGAGGGGGAGCACTGTGAGAGTCATGTTCTTTGACTTCTCCAGTGCTTTCAACACCCCCCCCCCCCTGCTCGCCGAGAGGCTGGCAGCCAGGCATGTACCTCACCCTCAGGCCTCAGTTTGTGCGTCTGCACGGTTGCCAGTCCGACGTGGTGATGAGCAGCACTGGAGTACCCCAGGGAACTGATTTGTCACCCTTCCTGTTCACCATCTTCTCCAACGACTTCAGCTACAGGACTAATTCATGCCATCTCCAGAAATTTTATTCCTCCATTGTGGGCTGCATCACTGATGACGACGATGCAGAGTACAGAGGTGTGGTGGACAGGTTTGTCCGCTGGTCAGAGATGAACCACCATCTATCACCATCACCAAGGAGCTGGTGATAGATACCAGACGGAGCAAAAGGACGACCCCCGTTCCCATCACCATCCAGGGGAAACAGGTGGAATTTGTGGTCTCGTACAAGTTCCTCGGTGTCCACCTTAACAAACACCTGGACTGGAGGGACAATACGGAGGCCGTCTATAAAAAGGAACAGATCAGACTGTACCTCCTGAGGAGGCTCAAGTCCTTTAGCGTCTGTTCTAGGCTAATGAAAATGTTTTATCAGTCTGTGGTTGCCAGCGTTCTGTTTTACGCAGCAGTATGCTGGGGTGGGGGGGATTAAGGCCTGGGAGCTGAATAGGCTCAACAAAATCATAAAGAAGGCCAGTTCTGTGGGGGCCCACTGTTGCCAACTTGGCGCATTTGTCGCTATATTTAGCGTTTTTTCAGACTCCCCTAGCGCCCAAATTAGTGAAAAACTCCTGGCGGAAAATCTGGCGCTTTTTTGTTGGTGAGTTGGTGCGAAATTGGTTGACAGGCGCCAGAAATAAAACCCTTGTTCTGTGTGCCTGCCAGTATGGCAGAAGCACACAGGTTGTGATTCGTCAGTCATACTTAATCCATGTTCAACTATCTATCCGAAATTTTGACCGCTATGGCCGGCCGCACGGTTTGCACAATCCCCGCAATATATACATCAAAACGTGCGGCTCGGCCGGGAAAGATGTGCTTGTGCTTTTCTTTCCGATACGCGTTACCGTGCCAACGTAATTCGCAATAAACGACGCAAAAAATCCCCATTCGAAATGAATGGGTGCACACCGAAAACATCAGAAAAAGAAGCGCTTATTTGGAGCCACATTACTCTGGCACACTGTGGCGTAGAAACACGATTTTAACTTTAAACAGCAAACGCGGCTCTCGACTTCGTCACGGTTCAGACGGTATTCGAATATGTTGCACGGTTTGTCCGCTATCGCAGTTCAAAGTGTGCATGGTTCAAGAATTTAGCGGAGCTTAGAGGCTCGCACGACCAGTGAGCGAGTGAAACAGAGTGCGAGATGCAGTGTCTCGAGGTTCGGGTCATGACCGAACAAATCGTCCTCACGGCCACAATATTCGCTTTACACGCGTGGTTTTCGGACATTTTGTAGACAAACTTCTCGCCTTTCACCCAATGTGACCACTAAAGCACAGTCAGGTACAGAACCGGTGCTACGGGCCTCAGAGCGAGATGACGTAACCTCCCGCCTCCATATTAATTACATTGTAATGTGCTGCATTTTGGCGTTTGACGTTTCCTTTCAAACGCAAATTCTTAAATCGCTCTCACGACCACGTCTTTTATCGTACCAATACCACGATCGCACACAACATAGCTTGCGAAGTCGTAACGCCCACATCAAAAAAAGTAAACGCTTACGAGTTTTAATTTTCGCGTGAGAGGCCTTCGTTCCAAGAGAGTGCTACCCATTGACTCACTGTTCAAACTAATGGACCATAGTATCTGTACTGAAGCACTGAACACAGGTGTAACAGATTAGGCCCTAATTAGATGGCTGCCACTAGCCACACGCGCGCAGAGACACGCACACACATGCTCTCCTCTCCAGTCTATGCTTTGCTGCTTGGTGTACTTGCTCATGGAGTTCTCCATGGGGTTACACATACCCAAATAATATACACACACACACGCACACACACAAACACGCGCGCGCATGCACACACAGCGTCTGGGTCCTCTCTGAGGTCACCTGATGGGCCACGACTGATTATTCATGCATGCAGCAACACACGCACACACATATACACACACGCAAGCACACATGCACACTCACGCATACACATACCCAAATATGGAGTGTGTGGCGCGCACGCACACACACACACACACACACGCGCGCTTCTTGGACCAATAGGAAGGAGTTGTACTGCTTAAGCCCGCCTCCTCTGTCTTCCTATTGGCTGGTCTTTACACAGCTATAACTTGGGTTTGGAACATGCTACCACCTCAATATTTGGTAGATAGCCTTCTTGGACCAATAGGAAAGAGTTGTACTGCTTAAGCCCGCCCCCTCTGTCTTCCTATTGGCTGGCCTTTACACAGCTATAACTTCGCTTTGCAACATGCTACCG
>CM076976.1:2072700-2170200 GCA_039105355.1 Benthosema pterotum | reverse complement strand
TCTGATGCTTCAAAATAAGGGTTTTGACCGTGAAAGCAGTCATGATCTACTAGAATGAATGCAATTTTGCAATTGCAAAGTGGGGTGATGTTGTAATGGTGATGTGATGATGACGTAGTAAACGCACTACATGGCATGGTGCAGGGGCGGATTAGCACATATTTTCAATTTTGCCTTTGCCAGGCCACCCTGGGGGGGGGGGGCATAAAATATTTTAACTCTTACACCCTCAAGAGTTAAAATATTCATCATGTGAATTAGCCCAACTTAGTCTACACAACTAGAGAATGTAGAAGATTAATGGCCATTTTGATATGTATATTCCAGGCGAGCATCTAGCACATTCTAGTGCATTTTGGACATAACCCACGTGGTGGATTAATGGTCACTGATGATGTAATGTTGACATACAGTACATCAATCATTTGATTGGCTGAGCAAGGAAGCTGTGTATGGTGAGGTAAAACTTGCTTTTACTACATCGCCACCAGTGTTGGGCAGTAACTAATTTTAGATTACATAGTACTGTAATATTATTACACAGAGAAAAACCAATGGTCAAAAACAACCTAACTTCGGTCAAATTTCAACCAAACGTAGAGGTTGAATAAGGACCAACTGGGTCTTTGGTCAATCTGACCGAATAATGCGTGTTATTATATTTGACCGAATGCATTTGGTTACATTAATAACCCAATTATGAGGGTCAACATAACCTAAGTACCAGTTGATTTGACCGAACATATTAGCTTGCATTAATAACCTAATTTTGAGGGTCAAGATTACCCAACTGCCAGTTGAATTGATACAGAATATTCAGTTAACCCATTTGTTTTATTAAAGGGAAATTCCACCCATTTAAAGGGGAACTTCGCCACTTTTCAACACTCTTTGTGTGGTGTTGGTCATTAGCATACATGCTAATGGCCTCCTGATTAATAACATTGGGATTCTGTGGCTCCAGCGCCGTGCTTCCCAAGTTGTCAGATTCTGACCCAGTGACGTCATTGGGTCAGAACGTCCCACTGACTTAAACTACAGCGAGTATGTGGACGGGTAAGGTTACCGTACCGGTCTGAGTAACGGTCTGAGTGCCGGTCTGAAGGAAAAGTCGTTGCAGTGTTGTGTTTACAGTGTTGGATGCATTCCTCGGCATTAGTATCCTATCTGTTCCTGTAAAAAGTATAAATAATTTCATTTTTCGTCATTTTGTCCGAGAAATTCTACAATACCCACAGTGCACCGCGGCATCAACCAAAGTCTGTGACCTAACAAATTGGTTACCGTACCGGTCTGAGTAACGGTCTGAGTGCCGGTCTGAAGGAAAAGTCGTTGCAGTGTTGTGTTTACAGTGTTGGATGCATTCCTCGGCATTAGTATCCTATCTGTTCCTGTAAAAAGTATAAATAATTTCATTTTTCGTCATTTTGTCCGAGAAATTCTACAATACCCACAGTGCACCGCGGCATCAACCAAAGTCTGTGACCTAACAAATTGGTTACCGTACCGGTCTGAGTAACGGTCTGAGTGCCGGTCTGAAGGAAAAGTCGTTGCAGTGTTGTGTTTACAGTGTTGGATGCATTCCTCGGCATTAGTATCCTATCTGTTCCTGTAAAAAGTATAAATAATTTCATTTTTCGTCATTTTGTCCGAGAAATTCTACAATACCCACAGTGCACCGCGGCATCAACCAAAGTCTGTGACCTAACAAATTGGTTACCGTACCGGTCTGAGTAACGGTCTGAGTGCCGGTCTGAAGGAAAAGTCGTTGCAGTGTTGTGTTTACAGTGTTGGATGCATTCCTCGGCATTAGTATCCTATCTGTTCCTGTAAAAAGTATAAATAATTTCATTTTTCGTCATTTTGTCCGAGAAATTCTACAATACCCACAGTGCACCGCGGCATCAACCAAAGTCTGTGACCTAACAAATTGGTTATTCTCATTAAAACAACCCAAAACCAATAACCAAATAAAACAACCCATGAATTCGGTCAAAATAAAATCCCTGCAACCCAGGAAAAGGTTATGGCTTCAAGAAATAACCCAGGAAAGTGACCTAACACCATTGACTGAAGTGTTTAGTTGCAATTTTGACCGATTAGTTTTTTGTGTGTACTTTTGCTCCAAAAAGTAAAGTAAAGAGATTACTCTGCAAAAATGGGCAAAAAGTAACGCATTACTTTGCAAGTAACGCCAAGTTACTTGTTTAAAATGAGCATGTTGTTGCATGCAAAAATAGAACAGATTTACAAGCTATCGACAGGTACTGTAACAACAGAGATGTGCACTAGATTCTAGATCCAGTCCACACGCTGCATCCTGCGCACAGTTAAGTACACTACAAATCGCTTGCTGCTTTATTTTGTATTTTATTTTTAAATACAAGACATCAACTGTCTTTGAAAACAATTGTGAAAAAGTTTAAAAAGTCAAAGAGACAAATTTTGAAATCTGGTTTTGTTAGTTGCAGGTCTGTTTTGTGATACAAGGTTAAAATGTTCCCATTGCTTCTCTCTGCTCCTTTTATTTTTTATTTTTTCATCTAAGAAAGACATTTACAATGTGGGATTTTGTTGGCTTTGTTTTCAGGTGCAGTTTGTAGGGTTGGAGACTATTATTATTCCAATAAATTGGTTCAGTTCTAAAAAAGAGCTCGCTAAACAGATTATGTTGTACTCTACTCTCTATTTTTTCAAAGGTGGGAAAGTAATAATGTAATATGTAATATATTACTCGATTCCAGTAATAAGTAAAGTAATGATATTACTTTGTCTCAGGGGTAACGAGTAAAGTAAAGAAGTTACTTTAAGTAATATTGACCAACACTGACCACCACCTCGTATTATCATGACATGAAAAAGTTTACAGAATAAATGTTACAGAAAGAAGCCATTGCAATAACATTAGTGGGGTTCCCCTTCAGGCAACCCCACAAATAACTAGAATGAAATTGCAAAGTGGGTGACGTGGTGGATTAATGGTCACTAATAATGATGTAATGTCGACACACATTGCACTCAAATAGGCCATGGCCTACTTGTGCGTGATTTTTCCAAGTCGACAGTAAAGTCGAAGTCGAGTCGATGTATCGTTTAGTGGGGGGTCCATCCCCGTCCCCGCAGGGGGGACGGACGGACGGAGAGAGAGAGCTGATGTTCACACAGTTTAGACAGTTTATAAAGCATAATGTTGGAAAAGACGCGGTTATTATTAAATTTTTTAGACAGCTCTGTCTGTCTTAAGCCTGGGTGGGGACCGATGCTAGCTGTGCGTATGCAGTGCCTGCAGCGCAGCTAAAAGATCCGTGCCAGCCATAAATAGCACTAACAGTACAGGCCGCACGTCAGAACAATGAAGAAATACCAGGTCTAACAGGCACATAATCAGAATACAATGCATTTCCTGTGATTTCACATGTATGGCATGTGATGCCAAATCAAAGGGCCATGAGATGCCAAATCAAAGGGAGAACGCAGCTGTGGTCAGATGGTTGATAATTAAAGGCTGAACTCCGATACAATTGGAAAGGAAAGAATGACTTCTGTCTCTGACAATAACCAATACAGTTGATTACCATACACATTCAACTCAGGCTTGCGGGAGTCAACTCGACTCGACTTGACTTGACTCGACTCGATAGGTACATTGATGTTTTGACTCTTTGGTTAATGCCCTAGCATGAGCAGAGCTATAAAGGTCTTTTACCTACATCACCCTTACGTCATCACCTAAACCGGCCAAATGGAGCACTTCGAGGAACGGTCGACCACCGATGACCGGGCGCCGATTACTTAACTTGCGTCCGCCCTGCTCACCCAAGTAATAATAATGTGGTAATAGCAACAACAAGAACGACAAAAAAACAACAAATTATTATTACCCCTTATTATTATTACCGGCAGTATAAAATCATTCTTATAAAATCTGTAAAGCATCTGTCAGACAATGGCTTGTCGCTTCCCTGAACCAACTGCTTTCACAAAAATACTATCAAAGAACATCTCTTAAGCCTGTTGACAGTAAAGCCGGTTGATCTTCAGGTTGCGATTATCGTGTAAAACATGCAGTAGTTCTGGATTGTCATCCCCTGGTGTTTTTAATCCGTTGTGAACACGACAACAACAGAGTGATAAGATCAGTTTGGCGGAATCACCACCATGTGAACTCTAATGAAGGTCAAAAGGTTGCTTCCTGGTGACATTCAAGGAAGCTAAAAAGGGATATTCTAATGGTAGAAAATGGAGGTTTCCATTTGAGCAAGAATTGTGCGGCCCTACTTGGTGGTGTGACATATCTCTGGTCTCTGTACAGTCTTAGTGGTGTGACATATCTCTGGTCTCTGTTTAGTCATAGTGGTGTGACATATCTCTGGTCTCTGTTTAGTCATAGTGGTGTGACATATCTCTGGTCTCTGTTTAGTCATAGTGGTGTGACATATCTCTGGTCTCTGTACAGTCTTTGCAGTGTAACATATCTCTGGTCTCTGTACAGTCTTTGCAGTGTAACATATCTCTGGTCTCTGTTTAGTCATAGTGGTGTGACATATCTCTGGTCTCTGTACAGTCTTTGCAGTGTAACATATCTCTGGTCTCTGTACAGTCTTTGCAGTGTAACATATCTCTGGTCTCTGTACAGTCTTTGCAGTGTAACATATCTCTGGTCTCTGTACAGTCTTTGCAGTGTAACATATCTCTGGTCTCTGTACAGTCTTTGCAGTGTAACATATCTCTGGTCTCTGTATAGTCTTAGTGTTGTGACATATCTCTGGCCCCTGCAGAGTCTTGGACGTGCCGAACCGCTTGGCAGGAAGTGCAGCGGACCTGTCCGTGGCCAACCTCATCCACAAGCTGTTCAAGGAACAGGGAATGGAACCGTGGATGGACAGGCAGTATGTGCAGCTGCAGACGCAGGACAGGTACCACACAGTGTGTGTGTGTGTGTGTGTGTGTGTGTGTGTGTGTGTGTGTGTGTGTGTGTGTGTGTGTGTGTGTGTGTGTGCGTGTGCGTGTGCGTGTGTCTGTGCGTGTGTCTGTGTTTGCAATTTTTAGTTTGAGCTTACAGGCTCAAACTTACAGGCCCTTTTTAGATGTCAATCAAGCCAAATCAACTAAATCCAAGTGGCAGGTGCCAATATTTTGGGTTTGCTTTCTGAACGTGGACAGGGCAGTTTGTGTTTTACGTTGTTTTCTGGAGGAACCACCGGTGCTCACGTCATATACCACATCTCAAAATGCAACGCATGTATTATATGACAGTTAATAAGCCCACTGCAAGCTGACCAGGGGCCGATGTAACATTTCCCAATTGGGGGGGGGGCAAGGGAAAATGGTATGGAGCGGCTTCATCGCGATGAAGTCGCACCCATACCGTTTTCGATTTAATGACTTTTATTAGGCAAGTAAAGCATCAATAATACATCAGTTGTTGTTGAAGTTGCAACAGACACGCAGCATGCATAAAGCTAAAGCCCCCCCCATGCCCATGCCTAGATCCGCCCCTGAAGCTGGCGATTTTGGTTTGGTTCACCAAAATAGTAAGTCTTTTTTGCCTTTGGTCGTTCAACACAACACTCATTCATGAATCCGTTCGGGCGTGTTCAGGGAGGCAACATTTCCACACCAAAATTTGGTGGTCAATTGCGGCTAGTTCCGGCAGTCTTCCGGGCGTTTCAAAACGTGACTTGTATTGAAGTGAACAGCAAGGGGGCAGGGATATGGCACAAGTCCCTTCCCTTATTATTATTGACAGTGACAGCTATCAAGAAGAGGTTATGCAAATAATTGGAGTATTTAAGCTATGCTATGACACTTTTTCATCTGAACAATTTATAGATTTGAGATGTAGGCTTTCATTTTAATCCGAAAAATCCGAAAACAGAAAGCCTGGACATTTGTTACCCGCAGTGCCCTAGAAGTGAGAACAGAACAGAACAGTGGCCTTGTGGTTAGAGTGTCCGCCCTGGAACTGGGAGGCCGGGGTTCGATTCCCGGTCGGGTCATACCAAAAACTGTAAAAATGGGACCCAATGCCTCCCTGCTTGGCACTCAGCATCAACGGGATGGATTGGGGGTCAAAATCAGCTAATGATTCCCGAGCGCGGCAAGCCGCAGCTCACCGCTCCTTGGAGCTCACCGCTCCAAGTGATGGGTTAAAAGCGGAGGTCCAATTTCGCTGCTGTAACGTAGTGACAAATCATGCGACTTTGACTTTGACTTTTGAAGTGGGAGTCAAGCTTCCGAGGTGGGAAGGTCCAAATGTTGTGACGTAGCACAGCAGTGGAGGGACGGTAGGGGGAGGGGCCGGGGATGACGATCAGCTCATCTGCCGTCCAACAACGGAGGGCACCACTGGCGTAGCTAGTGGTACAGCTGTATTTAGGTGGTCCACCTTGGCCCACCTAAATAGAGAGCTGGCCCACTAATTGAAAACATAACTGAGAACTTGAGAAAAGCAAAGGACAAAGACCAGAGAGCCACCAAAGAGAGCCTGAGAAGACCTGGTCTCACTGTACTTGATTAGTACCTGATATTTGATATTACAGTAGTTCTATTATTTCTTGCAGGGTTTTTTAGCTGATGTTTGGTTGAATGCTGGATTATGTATTGTCCACCATGTGTATCTCCTCTCTGATTGGTGGTCATTAACATGTCCACGATGTGTATCTCCTCTCTGATTGGTGGTCATTAACATGTCCACCTTGTGTATCTCATCTCTGATTGGCGTTAATGTGTCTGCTTTGTGTATCTCTCTGATTGGCAGTCAGCGTCCGAACCGTGTCCTGATTGCTTCACAGGTGCTGCAGCCCAAGGGTTACCTGGCCTATAGCGCAACAGGAACCGTGGAGGTCAGTCAAGGTCTACTTCATGGAATAAGTTAGGTCTTTTTTCCTTGTCTATATTTTTAGGTTTCTCTTTCTGTGTGTGTGTGTGTGTGTGTGTGTGTGTGTGTGTGTGTGTGTGTGTGTGTGTGTGTGTGTGTGTGTGTGTGTGTGTGTGTGTGTGTGTGTGTGTGTGTGTGTGTGTGTGTGTGTGTGCGCGTGTGCATGTGTGTGTGTGTGCATGCAGGGTAAGGTTGTGTACGGGAACTACGGGCGACCAGAAGACATGGCTGTGCTTCAGAACAACAACGTGAAGCTGAGAGGGTGTGTGATGCTGCTCCGTGCTGGACTTCTGCCCTTTTCAGAGAAGGTGTGTGTGTGTGTGTGTGTGTGTGTGTGTGTGTGTGTGTGTGTGTGTGTGTGTGTGTGTGTGTGTGTGTGTGGATGGATGGATGGATGGATGGATGGATGGATGGATGGATGGATGGATGGATGGTGGGAATCATTGCCATATAAATCCTCTCTTATGGGCGTCCCCCTGGAATGTCTTTTCATATTGGGGTCCGCCAGTTGTATTGCTTTTCGTTGAACGGGAGACACAACTGCACAGTGTGTGCACCAAGCACACTCGGTGCGCCACGCTCTGAATAAATCAACGAACCACACCAAATGCCCTGAATAAACCAAGTATAAACCAAACGACCACAGAGCACACCTGTGCATTGAGGACATACTGTGTGACATTATGGCATAAGGTTCATAGTTTGTAGATCTTATAGCTCGCAGCCTCTCAATGCGGGCAGCATGATGTGTGTGAAAGTTTGGCGATGGAGAACAATGTGCCATTGTGTGATATCTAATCACACAATGGCTAGATTGATTCCACCTGTGGCATTGTGATTGCAAAGACAGCGCTAAACATTTTTCCTATAAATCCGCAGTGGTTAATCAGAGAAGTGCAAACAGAGCGATATGTGTCCCAGCACCACCCAGGTTGAGTCTTTGAGGAAATTCTCATTTTTGTTTTATCATGTCATGTGAAAGCAGAGAGTCATAGCTACAATTTGACATATTGGTTGTGCAATTTGACCCACCAGTTTTTGACATATGGTTTATAGAGTAATGTCTTGCAGAGAAACAGGAATTTGAGAATTTGGCTTTTAAAGATGTAGTTCTTGGTCTGGGCATTGAGGGGGGCGCTGTTTCCTCTTCTTTGCTGAACAGTTGAACAGTTTGGGCATGGGAACACCTCCTCAATACTGGGGGGGCATTGTTGAGTCAAGGTGTTTGAATAGTAGCCTAATAATAGTAGCTAAAATGAATATAGTAATACATTTCGCCTTTATACGGCTATTTTTACTTTAAAAGGATACTTATACATAGTAACCATTATACAAGTGTACATGGTGAAACACAACTCTATTGTCGTGAAGTTGTGTTTCACCATGCTAATGTTTTTTTTCCCCCCAGACCTCCATTTCTAGGAAAAAAGGTATATTGACAGTAACAGAAAATGGGTAGAATTCCCCTTTAACTAGTGTCCATTCATACAGTGGTTAATGCATATTAAATTAAGTATTTGCTTTTGTTGTATTGATCTAGTGGTTCACAATGTGTTAATGTACCACTTTCAAGAAGGTGACAATGGCCAGAGCCTATCCCAGATGTTCACAACAACAACAGCTTCTCTTGTTCCAAAATGTTTAAAACGTAATCTATTAAACAACATAACGTGGTTAATGTTCATAA
This sequence comes from Benthosema pterotum, assembly GCA_039105355.1. Taxonomy (NCBI): domain Eukaryota; kingdom Metazoa; phylum Chordata; class Actinopteri; order Myctophiformes; family Myctophidae; genus Benthosema; species Benthosema pterotum. The sequence continues at coordinate 2,161,633 of CM076976.1, read as the reverse complement.
TGTACTGCACTTTGGTTCTTATTAAGTCTACAAATAACGCGACTCTTATTTTTATTATTTACCGCGGGTATGTTGTATAAACTTGTATTGAGAATGGGTCAACAAATAAAGACAAGTCCTGGACCGAAAGTAGGTCTATGCAGAAATGCATTGAACTCAGCAACGGTCCACCTAGATCTCTTTATTTTAGATCGTTTTGTAGTAATAATAAAAGATAAACATCCAGAGACTTTAGTTGTTTGTCTTATTTGCGCCGCCCTCGTTGTATAGAACGTATTTCCAACTCCAACTTGACTCTCTTCTCTCTCCGTCTGTTCTCTGTTGTTGCCAAGTATTTGGAGAGAAGTAAGCCAATAACGCCAAAAAGTCCAATAATATTGTATAGTTGAAAAATACTACTAGGCATCCGGGTTTTTATAGTTAACTAAAACTAACGAAAAAACGATAACTTTTTTCTTAAAGTAAAAACTAGTAGGAAAAAAAACAATTAAAACTAAAGTAGAATGAAAAAGCCATAACTATAATAACCCTGCTAGGCACATGTACTGTATGTCTATAATTAATAGTATGCTGTGCAGGAATGCCAACAGTAGCCTACTACAGTTTAATTGTTATGGACATTGAGTACATTGGCCAATTTGCAGGTACTTACTCCACGTTTTTTTTTAGATAACCATCCCCACAGTCCATTGTTTGTATGCATGAATGGAACAACAACAATAATTGTGATGCATTATCATTATAAATACTATGTATCTAGGGTGATTTTTTGCCATTATTATACAATCACACATAGTAGTCACCAGAAACAGATGAGGATAATATCCAATAAAATGTTGGTTAACATGGACGGAAAACAAGCCAACAAGCCAACATGGCAACCCTTTGTCTGTTTCCTCTGAGAATAGTGACGTAGTTCCGGCTCTAAAAAAACGCCACGAAGAAGAATCCAATGTTTTGATATTTTATACATGGATTTACTAACAGAACGTCGCTACTAATAGGTTATGTGGAATGCCACCTGGCTGTTATTTGAGCTCAAAATCACGCGAAGTCCGCGTTCTGTTGATGACGGCGGGCATCGCATATTTACAGAACTAGAGGCACTTATCAGATTACAACCGTTAGCATTTTAAGCTAATTAAGCTAACGGCCCGATCGCGGCCCGGAGGAATGAGGTAATAATGGTCAGAACTGTCATTACAGTTCACATTAATTCAATTATAACATGTTTACACTGCGTTTTAAGGTCTAACATTCACCTCATGTATGCTTTAGTATGAAACAACTAATAAAGTTGCTTCAGGTCATTTTTCACAGAAAATAAAAAATAAGAGAAAATCAAGTTTAGACCCCTCTACTGACAACTTCATTTCCCCGAGATGACTCAACGTGGGTGGGGTTTAGTCACATATAGTTGTGACATCTAGGAGAACAAAGGAAGGAATTCAATGATGATAGAGACAATGACATGAACAGAATAATAGGAAATAAACAAAAGGAGCAGAAAGAATTATAATTGAGGCTAGCAGCTAGGAAGTAGAGAGAGAAAACAGAGGGGGGAAATAAACAACACCCAAGGAGAACAGGAGAGGGGGGCGGGGTCGAGGTTCTAGTATAGTGGTCTATGAATAGCGGTGATCGGAGTGGTGTTCACGGTGATCACCAAAAATCTAAACTCTGGACTCTTTCCACCAAAAGTGAAAGTGTGAGCGATGGAAATAGGTGAATTTGAAAGCCATATCCCCATTGGATGTTGTTTTAGTTGACATTAACACTTCATTGGATGTTGTTTTAGTTGACATAAATGCTCCTTTGGGTGTTGTTCTCCTGTCAGGTGTTCAATGCTGCTGAGCTGGAGGTCTCTGCTGTCCTGATTTACCCAGACCCTCAGGACTACAACTACCAGAGTACCACTGAACTCTATGGACATGTAAGTAACAAGAACACAATCCCAAGAAACCAATGGCAAGATGCGGCCAACCTGCTTTACTTCCATAAGGGGGCTTGGACAATTTTAGACCGAAAGTTGGAGTTGGATTCATTTCTAGCCGCACAATGAACGTGAACACAATTTATAATCTGTTCTAATTCCATGGACACTGAACTAAATACACACAATGTTTACAACATATTCAGCTTGGTGGATTTGTCAATAGCTTTTTTGTAGACCCCCCTAGAGACCTAATTAATGAAAAGCTTCTAGCAATCTAGCTACTGATCTAGATACTTCTTTCTGATGATTTGGGGACAAAACGTGACAGTGTCTCCAATTGTGTCACATCCAAGCGATCCAGTGTCAAGAGTTTCACCATTGAGGGGTCAGAAATTCGGGCCGGATAGGGACAAACTGGAGCTGGAAATACATTGTTTTCTCTTCTTGATAGATCCAGTGACCCTGGACTGCATCAACACAGAGTAAACAGGGTGGTTGATTGGAGTGATAACAACGCTCTTATCATTAACACAAAAAAGACAGAAGAGATTATATTTGGTGAACCACCAGAAACACACAGATCCCCCATTACTATTCATGGTGAAAATATTAGCCAGGTATGTTCATATAAATACCTAGGAGTAGTAATAGATCATCTCCTGTCCTGGAAAGATCAGATTGAATCTGTGTGTATGAAAACAAAGCAAAGAATCTATTTTCTTCGCCGCCTAAGATCCTTTGGTGCCAGTAGAAGGATTCTTCTTTTGTTCTTCACTTCTGTTATTATGAGTGTGCTTCAGTACTGTAGTACCACCTGGTTTGGAAGTCTGTCTGTAGCCTTAAAATCACAACTGCTGCAACAACTTAACATCTGCTCAAAGATTGTTGGACAACCACTTCAGAGACTCTATACATCCACGTATGATAACAGCATCCTTAGGTTATCAAGGAATATCACTTCCAATCCTTGCCATGTCTTGTATGGAGAGTATAGAAGGTTACTGCCCTCAGGAAGGAGATATGCTGTTCCAGCATACAATAAGGTCAGACTGAAGAGGTCTTTTGTCCACCAGTCAACGTTGAGACTAAATCAGAACTCTGACCAGGACTAAAGTGAGCTGTGAACATTGCTCTGTGCCCTTATATGTTTCTATGTATGTAACTGTTTTTCTTTTCTGTTCCTGTTTTGCGTCCTGTCAATGTGTGTATATGTGTTGCATACAAGGCTGCTGTGTCGCAAGACAAATTTCAGTGCAAACTGACAATAAAGTAATATATCATATCATATCATATCAACATGAGCTGCACAAATAACAGCTATTTTAAGACATTTGTGCAGATGACAACTGTTTTATAGTATTGCACAGTAACAATTAAATTCTCTGTAATGTTTAATCTAAAAGAAGGGGATTTAAGATCATTAAAGTTGGGGTTGGCGCATGTCCATGTCCCACCCCTGCATGGTGACTTATAGAGACTTTTCAAAAAGCCACTCGCGTCTTCCTTTACTGTGGAGTTGGCGACACTGTAAATACTGCAAATTCAGCGGATAGTAAGGAAGCATTCACCGTTTTCAAAGCAGTTCAGTACGGCATATTTTGTTTTTTGATAACATTTTGCCTATATTTCCATGCCTGTGGTACCATTAGGAGAGATCTCAGGCATTGCACACAGACACGCAGAAACCTTCTCAGTCTGTGTGTGTGTGTGTGTGTGTGTGTGTGTGTGTGTGTGTGTGTGTGTGTGTGTGTGTGTGTGTGTGTGTGTGTGTGTGTGTGTGTGTGTGTGTGTGTGTGTGTGCGTGCGTGCATGCATGTGTGGGTGCATATGTGCGTGCATGTGTGGGTGGGTGTGGGCATGTGTAGGTTCACCTGGGCTCGGGGGACCCCTACACCCCAGGATTCCCGTCCTTCAACCACACTCAGTTCCCCCCCACTCGATCCTCTGGCCTGCCGTTCATCCCAGCCCAAACCATCACCGCCAGCATGGCTGCAACCATCCTGAGGTAAGACAGACAGACAGACAGACAGACAGACAGACAGACAGACAGACAGACAGACAGACAGACAGACAGACAGACAGACAGACAGACAGACAGACAGACAGACAGACAGACAGACAGACAGACACACACACACACACACACACACACACACGGACCTGTTCGGACCTGTTCATTTTAATAATAGCAGTGGGTCCACTTGGAGCCGGGTCCATTATCTCTGGTTCTTTTTCGGTGCATGTCCTAGAAAATGGGCCCGTGAGGTACTCTAACACGCACAAATGTTGGACCCTACATGTCAAACGAACCCCTCAAAGGAAGTCTTTTCGGACCTCACAATTTCATGGGGCAGGAGTGCACACACACACACACACACACACGCACACATGCACATCACATACTCACAGTGTCTCTCGCCCTCCCTCTCTTCCTCTCTCTCTCCTTCCAGGCAGATGGGCGGTCCGGAGCCGGATCCGTCCAGCGGGTTCCGGGGAAACATGGCTGCCGTCCCGTACAGCCTGGGGGGCGTGGTCAACACCACGGTGGAGGTCAACAACGTGCTGGTCCAACGGGAATTGCACAACGTGTTTGGCGTCATCAAAGGCGCTGTAGACCCGGGTAGGTGTGTCTGTACGCCCCGCGTAATTCCAAACCCCACACACAAAGAGTGCCCCAGTGGGAACTTTTGTTCTAAGCATTATTAAAGGTAGGGTAAGTGATTTGAAATTCATGGTGTAGTACCAGCCTGGTATGTGAACCTGCTGCTCGATCCTGATTGGAGGAGAATTCACCCTCCAACTGGGGAACTTTTATTAGCTCCTCTGCTAACGTGGGGGAGGGGGAAACTCCATATGTGGTCTGCAGTCTGTACACCTTATAATAGAGCATTTTAACAGTTTTTTTTTTTTTTTTTTGGGTGATATCTGACAAAAGTGAAATCACTTCCCCTACCTTTAACAATACTTAGCATTAGCATTACGTAGCATTTTTAGCATAATGAAGTGAAATAAAGTTCAATCTAGCCACCGATTGTCACAGTATGACAGTATGTCTCAGATATGGACCTAAATGCCGTGTATGCACATTAATACTGTATCTGTATTAAAGGTTGTGGCAGTTTTAAAGCCAACCAAACCGCTGGCAACCCTTTCCACCCAGCTCGAGGTGGTAATAATGACATTGCCCATCCTGTGTTTGTTGGTGTATTTTCATTTCTTGAAGTGGCAACCACACACCTGTCATTTGACTTTTCACCTTCCACAGTCAGTTTGCGTTGCGTGTGTTACAGAGCGGTATGTGGTACTAGGGGCTCAGAGGGATGCGTGGGGCAGTGGGTATGCCAGAGCTGCAGTTGGCACGGCCCTTCTAATGGAGCTGGCCAAGGCTGTCCATGGCATGGTGGAGGAAGGTAAGAGGCTCAAACACACAGACACAGACACAGACACACACACACACACACACACACACACACACACACACACACACACACACACACACACACACACACACACACACACACACACACACACACAGAATCATAAAGATATAATAAAGATGCAGAGAGACAGCATAACGTCTCAGTTAATCAGTATAGAGCTCCGCAGTCAACCCAGGTTTTGTCAAATCATGACAAGAAACACGATATTTTTGAGCTGGACAAATCATTAGAAGGATGAGAAAACAACAGGCTGTAACAACACTTCATTCTTGTCCTTGTTCTAGTGATGGGAGATTAATCAGCAAACACATCAGTATTGTCCGATGCATCCATTTGCCCAATGACACTTTGGCGTGGGAACGCCTTTTAGTGTTCTAAGCATTATACATATTAGCATTATTGGTGGTAAATTGGTCAAGATATGGCACAAATCTTTGAATCATTTTTCAGGCCAAAATGGGTTAATAGGTCCAATTAATTGGTCTGTCATTACAGATGAACGAGCCCAAAGTAACAGCTTGGACAGATGTACAAGCTCACTATAGTAAATCTAAAGGTATTAAAGTTAAATCTGACTGACCAAAGCCTGGAATGCAGACACACAGATACATGAAAAAAATATGGTATATATGTTTTTTTTTTAATAGGCTACAGAATGAGATAATAATCAACATCCGTAATATTGGTTAGTGGCCGATTAATTATATTGGTATACATCGGTATCAGCCAAAAATTCTCACTGGCACACATTTGTATTACAACGTAATATTATTATTTGTTTGGTCCAAAATATTGTTGTTTGTTGTCATGGTCCGTGGCAAACTCATCTTCATATAAATCATTTTGCAATAGTGTAAAAAAAGTGTGTGTGTGTGTGTGTGTGTGTGTGTGTGTGTGTGTGTGTGTGTGTGTGTGTGTGTGTGTGTGTGTGTGTGTGTGTGTGTGTGTGTGTGTGTGTGTGTCTAGATGGCTTCAGGCCCAGGAGGAGTCTGGTGTTTGCCAGCTGGAGTGCCGGGGAGTATGGAAGTGTTGGTGCCACCGAGTGGCTGGAGGTAGGAAGTGCATACATTAAGAAGCATCTTCTTAAATAAATTTGTTCCTGTCTAGGGTTACACCAATAAATGTGCCCATAAATAAATTTGCTCGTATCTCGGGTTATGTCTCCATGCATGAATGTTCCTCTCCTCAAGGGTTACATTAAATAATGTGTCCTTAAATCAGTGTTGCCAACTGCCAAAATCCAAAATGCACTAGTGGCACTTCCAAAATGCACTAGAATGCGCTAGATGCTCGCCTGGAAGGGAATATGACCATTAAATGAGCATTAATCTTCTACATTCTCTAGTTGTGTAGACTTGGGCTAATTCACATGATGAATATTTTAACTCTTGAGATCGTAAAAATGAAACCAAATGGACCCGCAAGGGTCCATTTGGACCCTTCCTCTCAAAGAATTACTTCATTTAGCCTGGGGACCACTGGTTGAAAACCACTGTCATAGGAGGAAAAATTAGGGTTTTATCTATGGCGCCTGTCAATCAATTTCCCCCCAACTCGCCAGCCAAAAAGCACTAGATTTTCCGCCAGGAGTTTTTCACTAATTTTGGCACTAGGGGGGTCTGAAAAAGCGCTAAATATAGCGACAAATGTGCCAAGTTGGCAACACTGCCTTAAATGAACATGTTCCTCTCTAGGGTTACATAAACCAATGTCTCCATGTGTGTTCCACTAGGGTTACATGTCGTCTATTGACAAGAAAGCTTTCACCTACATCAGCCTGGATGGAGCCGTGTTGGGTTAGTGATGCACGCACACACGCACACACACACACACACGCATACACGCATACACGCATACACACACAGGCCTTCCACCTCAGAAGAAAGCCTGCTCTGTGTGACTAAATCGACGTGTGATCCAGCCATCGACCGCATGGTAACATCAATTGTTGGACAGTTGGACGGTTTTCACAATTTAAAACCCCGGTTTACCATGACCAAAACACCATGGTTTCCGTTTCCGGTTTTACTGTCTAATGCAACCTACCCTGTCTAATGCACCCTACGCTACGGCACCCACCCTTCACCCACTTCTCTTTTTAAGGTGTTAGAAATTATTGGCCTTCGAGCATTGGTTCTCACCCACAGGGGTCCTTGAGGATGTTCCAGGGGGTCCCGAGGTAAATGGACCCTTATTGGTCCATAGCCTAATGCAACTGAGGGTCCTTGAAATTAAAGTGGTTGCGGATCACTGCTAGAGCCATAAACATCTTCACTTATGGGGGTGTACAGGCTATAAGTGTCAATTTGGGAGTGGACTTGAAGTGAAAGTTTGAAAACCACTGTCTTGAAGGCTGACGGCACAGACGTGACATGCAGACTCTTTTTTTCCCGCTGTAAACATTGCAATTCAGGATATTTAATGCAAATGCATGTGATAAGGTAACCATCACAAATATGATTTCTGAACGAATTCATCAATTACAAAATAAGTATATTTAACTATAATACAAACTATTCCTACCTGTATTTTTTAAGACAATTTAACGTTTATTTGAGAAGACGACTTACAAATACTGGAACTGCATGCAGGGTAGGCATCATAGATGCAGCAGGAATCTCTGGCAGTGGGTTCTGAGGTGCACAGGCATCTCTGGGTTTGCCACTGTGGCAGCTGGCAAATCTGGGGCTGGTGAGTACACAGTGTGTCCAACCTGTGCAGGGCAATTTACAGCTCTCTACAGTGAAGGGGACTTCTTTACAGCACTTTTGCAACAAAGTCCACAGGAACTCGTTTTCATGATTATACCACTTAGGACTGGAACTCGCTGGCAACCTATTTTTTAATAGCTGGCCTCAATAATGAATGGGTTAAACTCAGTTTCTTTGTGTTATTCTAAAACACTCTAAAGTGAAGGGATATGTATAAACAGTCGTCATGTTCTCTGTATGATTGCACAGCGTGTAATGCATTATGAACAAGTACAGTAAGTTACATGGATCCACAGCAGCTAAACTCTGATTCAGGGTCACACTATATGCATGAAAACGCCTTTCAAAACCCTTTGTTTCCCACTTCTGTATGAAAAACCTAGTTGTTGGTGTGTCTGAAGTTTGACCCAGAAGTAAGATGGATTGTATAAGCCCAAACTCAGGCTCACCCTCTTGGTCATATGAGAGGAATACCGTCATCCCAGGTCTGTACTCAGTGCCCTTGAAGGCTGGCACAAAAACCTCACTGAAAACAGGAAAGTCTTTTAGATCCTTTTGGATGTCTTGGAATCCCTCTATGATGAACAGAAAGGCGCTGGGACCTGGGCCAACCTCCGTAGTGTGACTCAACACAGAGTCAGACAGAAAATAGTAACATAGCTGCATCTGATGTCGATAAGCCATTGTCTTGCAAATATTGACAGATATTGATAAATATTGATAAGTTGCATGTGATGTGACTGACACGTTTGAGGAAGTTGTGTTTTGCTTCAAACCGGATAGCCCAGAAGTGTACTAAGGGTCCCAGCATGTGGATAATGTACCATGAAGTGGTGCTTTGGACGCAGCAGGGGTTTTCAACAGGTGGTCCGGGGACCACCAGTGGTCCCTGAGAGGGTTCCAGGTGGTCCCCAGTTAAGTTGCTTAACCAGATGTAACTCTTGAGAACGTAAAAATGAAACCAAATGGACCCTTGCGGGTCCATTTGGTTTCATGTTTACGCTCTCAAGAGTTAGAATATTCACCATCTTAATTAGCCCCAAGTCTACACAACTAGTAGCCTGGCTCAGCCCTGAATCAGCACCTTAAAATACTACCTTATTTTTTTCTTTGTGAATAATGAAGTGAAACGGAATGACAATTCAGACTGAAGTCAGGCAACACAACTAGAAGATTAATGGTCATTTTTGGTCTGTGTGTTTTGCCTGTTTCCCCAAATCCAGCCTGAAATTGTGGACAAACACAAAAGAAATCTTTAGTTCTGGGGTCGGTGGGCCTAAAATGTCCTCAACTGGTGGTCCGTGGCTCAAATGCTGATTAAATGGTGGTCCCTGGTGTTAAAAAGGTTGAAAACCCCTGATCTACAACGTAGCAGCAACGGTAATGGAGGGAGAGAAGATGAACTCCTCATTTCCCTCGGGAATCAGGTCACCGATCATTAGGGCTGTCGCGGTTATCGCATTGACCGCATACCGCAACACTATACTTTTATACCGCAAGGGGGCAGACCTACCACATGTTCGCGGTAAAGTCGCATTTTCCACCTTTCCGTTGTTACCACGTGCGACATCAACATGATTCAATGTGTTAAAGCCATTTTCTATTTCTGATCATTTATATTTACTGTGAATTACTGCCTGCTATATTAAGTTATTTTTGTGGTCATTTAATATATTATGAATTTAATTTACTATCAATGATATGAATTTGAAATGGATTGGGATCTATTGTATTGTGGCATCCACGCATAAGGCGCATTCTTAGAATGTTTTGAAGGTGCCAGACACCCAGTGACAGAGAGGTGACTCCCTGCTGGGAGAGAGTGTGACTGTCGGGAAGCGAAACAGTTTTTGACCGCGCTGCAGGTTCTATTATTAGAACAAATTGTTTAAGTTTATTCTATAGCCTAAGCATCAGAGAAATAAATGCGCTCATTGCGCAACCTCTTGATCTCCGGGATTGATTGTTTATAAATATGAGAAGAATCGCGGCACACGTGTTTTCAAACAACAGACTGCTGCAATCCCCGACATAGTGGCTTTATTTTGTTTGTAAAGAAAAGCCATGATATTAGTCAACAGCTCTCACATGGTGCGATGGAACAACGGCAACATTCCGTTTCATCTATACAACATTCTGAGGGCTCATCTTCAATTCATCCATCAGCACTACGGGCAGCAGCAGCAGCAGGCCACGCGGAGAAAAGACCGGCGGCCACCATAGCGGGGGCCGTGGAGCCAACAACTCCACGAGCGGCAAAAAAGATGATGATAAGTAGGCTATGGGTGACCTGCTGAAGTTTCCCGGTGGTCCTGCGTTGGATGTGCCCAAGAGAGTTCGAGGCTTCGAGCAGAGCATGAACTCACTCACTATCTAAAAATCGCACACAAGTAGTCTATTAACAGCGCAAATATACCAAGGCTTTATAACTTATTAGAATCATTTTCCGCCCGCCGCCCATGCGGGAGGCGGCGGCGGCCTACAGCTCTCAAACTATTAAGTCTACAAGACGGATCCTGTTGTTTTTTGCACAAATGTTGCATCATTCGTTGTTCAATATTATTCTTATTATTATGGTTTGTTGTTATGGTGTGTTTGTTGCGTTTTTGACACCTTGTTAAATTATTTTATGTAGGCCAATCTGTTGCACTGTGAGAGGCCACCGAGTCTGGTTTGTCGGGCCTGCATAGGCTAAGTTAGCCTACACGTATAGGCTAAGGGGATTTTTTAAATTTAGATAAAGGCATAAGGCTGCCTTTATTTTATAATGCTGTTGAATTCTTTGCACTACCGTTTTTGTGTTCGACAAGTAAATAGACAGACCAATTTCATTCAAGATGATTTGGCGTACGTGATGCGTCTGTAGGCTATTTGAGAGCTGTAGACCTCCCGTTGGGCAGCGGCCGGGAAATTATTATGATTATTATTATATAGGTTATATAGCCTTGGCATATTTGCACTGTTAATAAGTGGAATACAGCCCCCTAAACATTATTTGTGTGCTTGTTTCTGCTTTATGTATTTTGGGTGATGATGAAGATAATTTGAAGACGGTGTTAGGTGTTTTCTGTTTGCTGCGTTCGTTTTGCACAAATATTAAATTAATGAAGACCAGCAAGGTTATAGGCCTACTTAAATACAAGGTTATCCTTGATATAGCCTAAACAGCAACACAATAAAGTAATAGGCCTACTACATGTAACATTTATTAATTTTATATTAATAAATACAGAGATGTTTTTTTTTTTACTGGCATGACGTCACTATCGCACTTATCGCATATCGCGCTTCAGAGCCACTTGACCGCACCGCGGTATAAATTATGTAACCGTGACAGCCCTACCGATCATGGTTGGTAGATGGGCCATGTCTGGGCTGCTGACTGATGCATGGCGCCTTCAGGGTTTTTGCTAATGAGAGACGGCTTGTTAGTTTTGTCACAATAGCCATAATCAAAGATTGTGATTCTGTAATGGATTTGGTCAAGTGTGACATGTTTTTGCTCAATCAAAACATTCAAGACAAGCTTGATCTCAAACCCGCATATACATTCCACCAGGTTATGCATGATGTCTCCAGCCACATTGTCAGTTCAGATTCAGATACCCTTTATTTGCCATTTGTGTATACACACATAGGAATTTGCTCTGACATTAGCACGAGTGCATTCAAATCACACAAATAACAACAGCACACAGACAACACTGTGAAATGGAAATAAATAGAAATAAAGTGCAATTATGGACCATAGTGCAACAATGTTCCCGGTGATAAAGTGCCGGTGACACTAAGAGGCTACAGTAGACGGGAAGCCAGAGTCATTGAGCAGCCTGGAAGCTGAGGGGAAAGACTCTATGGCAAGCCTTCGTAGCCTTCAATAGCCGCAACCTTCTCCCAGAGGGGAGAAGAATGAGGAGGCCGTGGCTGGGGTGGGAGGAGTCAGTCATGATCTTCCTAGGCCTCTTCAGCTCCCTGGTGTCGTGCAGGGGCTTAAGGGAGGGCAGAGAGTGGCCGATCACCCTCTCCGCAGAGCGGATCACCCCTGCAACTTAGATAGGTCCCTGGCAGCAGCAGCGGGGAACTGGGTGATGATGGAGTGGGTGAGAATAGACTCCACAATGGCAGTGTAGAAGTGAAGGGAGACACAGCAGACACAGTTACTTGATAAAAAAAGAGAGTTTGTTGAGCTGGCTGTCTTTCTTCAACCCTGTCTCTTTAAAATTAGACAGTTGAAGATATGCCTGATGGATGTGTATAGTATTCAGCTCTGCTGGAACTTCCTGGGTCTGCTGCTGCCAGACAAGTTTAGGCACTCTACACCACCGGCACATGACCCTGTGAGGGTGACGTAACAGTCACTGGTGGTGACTCACCAGTATGGTGACTTACCGTAAGGTGGTGACTACCACCGTCTTGGGTTAGGGTTACCGCCAGTGATGTAATAGTCACTTGACAATGTGTGACAATGTGACAACACGTGACAATGTTTCACCCCTGCTGGCAACTGTTACATCATCCTGCGGGTGACGTAAGAGGAGTGCGGACAGACAGACGCGTGAACGTACGGACGCGTGTACGGACGGGTGGACAGGGGGCGAAACATAGTCACCACCTTACGGTGGAGACAACAATTACAAGTACGATAGGTTTACTTTTATGTTTATAAAAGTAACGGGTGATGTTTCAGGCCTCCAAACAATCGATTTCTGTATTGTCCATGGCATTTTTAAAACCAACAATGTCGAAGATGCTTCCAAATCATGGTGTTTCCGACCTGTTGGGGCATCGCTTTGTTGTGCTTTTCCCCGTGCTTGTTGTACGTCTCACTATGAACTGTTATAAAAGATAGACGTGTGGATTTACCAAATTAATTATTTCATGTGTGTGTGTGTGTGTGTGTGTGTGTGTGTGTGTGTGTGTGCGTGTGCGTGCGTGCGTGCGTGCGTGCGTGCGTGTGTGTGTGTGTGTGTGTGTAGGTCTGGGAGGTTTCAAAGCCACAGCCAGTCCTCTGCTGTACAGCCTTCTGGAGAGTTCTATGAAGCAGGTGATGGATGGATGGATGGATGGATGGATGGATGGATGGATGGATGGATGGATGGATGGATGGATGGATGGATGGATGGATGGATGGATACGGATCATCAATTGAAAACAAATACTTAATTGATATTTCACACACACACACACACACACACACACACACACACACACACACACACACACACACACACACACACTGACACTCACACTCACACATGATTTTATCGTCTACTCTCATGTGAACACAGACGGCAGACAGTTTAGAAGTTATTCCATTCAGTATTTAAATATTTGATGGTAATTTTAGCTGGCCTGCCCCATTCCTATACAAATCCACTATAACTTAAAACTCCATTGTAACCAGATTAATCGAAAACACCCAATATTTTATTTTTTGGTGACTGATATTGTCCTCCTAATACGTGGGGGGCGTGGAATTATATTTACAGTTTCCATTTGTTTTGTGCAAGACGTCTGCAAACTCGCACTCACGCGCACAAGAGGAAAAAAAAGATGAATTATTTCTGTGTTTACTGTATGTCGGTTATATTTCAGTTTATATTGCCCCAGGGGTGACGAAACAGCCTGATAGCCATCACCCATGCAACACACACAGTTCTATGAGAAGGATGAATAAAAGTAAAGGTATTATAAAGGTATTATAACATTTTATCATCTTGGAATGATCCTCCAAATGTGTTTAAAAAGCTTTAATCAAAAAAAAAAAAAAAGTCGTTGCATGTGTTGTTAGTCTCTGTCTTTTGCATTCTGACAAGGCGAGGCATTCTGACTGGGCCACTAGCAGTGATTGTTTCCCCATTTCCTGTCAATCACTGCCACGCTCCTCCTCCCACCAGTGTTTCCCGGTCTACTGATTATAAGCGACTTTATCAGCATGTTAGCATTATGAAGCATATGAACTATAGATTAACATGAATCCGACGTTGGCCACCCATATGTCACGCTCACAAACCGATTTCTCCCCTCCTGGCTTTTTTGTTATGTTTTGTTTGTTTGTTTCTGAGGGAGGACCAATGAAAATTCGTACGCTCTCAGAAAGAAAAAGGAGAAAAGTTGGAATTTCCCTGTAATTAAAAAAAAGGGAAATTTCAAGAAATAAATTCTTTCCCTGCCCCTGTGTGTCTAGGTGTCCAGTTCCCTTCTGAAAGGTTCGTCAGTGTACAGCGTAGCAGGAGGAGACCAGTGGGAGACTAACGCGTGGGTAACACTCTGCTTCCATCCTAACGCTGCTCACATTTTGCAACAACCAGCAAGTGAATCCTCTTTTTTTTTTTTTTTATTACCAAATGCAGAATTCATTCAATACAGCGATCTGACCTCATCGAACCCACACCGTACATGCAAGCCACCCTTAGATATCCATATATGGAGTCAACATTTAAAGGGGAAGTCCCCCGATTTTTAACATTTACGTATGTCATCAATAGCCTTATAGATATATATATATATACTTTATAATGTGGTGAAACACAACTTGATGACATCATCAAGTTGGGTTGTAGATTGTTTTTGTGGAAATTTCCGGTACTGCACCCAAATAGCATAGCAGAGTGGTTATTTAGGCTGTTTAGCATAAAAGGACCACTTCACCACTTTTCAACATATCTTCATATAATATATCCTCACTAATGTACATGATAAAATACTTTTTTTCTACTCAGTCTGTGTCTCACAGGAGGGCTGTGCGCAGTTCAGAAACCCATCCTCCAATGACATCATCGCTGGACAGATTTATTCTTAAACAATATGTTTTTTGACATAGTGCCCATATCAAGAAAACGATGGCTGCCGTTTTTTAATTGTAACTTTTCAGGAATAAAAAGCCTGCAGTTTCTATTAGCTTGGATTCACCATCGATGATATCATTGTAGGATGGGTCTCTGAAATGCCCCCAGCTCTCCTATGAGACACAGACTGAATAAAAAAATAGTGGTGTTTTATCATGTACATTAGTGCGAACCTATTGAACCTATTGGGCTGAAAAGTGGTGAAGTGGTCCTTTAAGATTTAGAACACTCCCTGTCGTTCACTACTTGCACATGGGCAAGCGTCTCCTAGAAGCTGGCCAACATGGCACTTTGCCGCTTGGGCGGAGCTTATTTCCCATTCACAGCCGTTGTAAACATCTTCTTTTGGAAGTTGTAATGTACACATACCCTATCTGAGACAACGTGTAGACCAGGAGGTATAGTGTCAATGACATCAGAGACACCGGAATATTTCAACGGATATTTCAAAGTAAAGTGCTTATAGTTATAATGATTTGAAACAACTGCTACTAACAAAATCGTCGCACCACTAAAGCAACAGCATTTCATCATTGAAAACAGAAAACTCCCTGAGTCAGACCTTTAGCTTTATGTGCGTGTCTGTTGCAACTTCAACAACAACTGATGTTATTATTGATGCTTTACTTGCCTAATAAATAGTAAGTCCTGTAACCGGTATGTGTGTGGCTTCATCGCCTGTGGTGCGAAGTGGCGGTGATGAAACCGTCCCCATACCATTTTCACAACCCCGCCCCCCCGTTCTGATTGGGAAATGTTAGACCCGGGCCTTTACACTGCTAAAATATAAAATACCGCTATGTAAAATCACATATTACACATATAAAGAACCCAGGTTTGTGTATGTGTGTGCGTGTGCGTGTGCGTGTGCGTGTGTGTGTGTGTGTGTGTGTGTGTGTGTGTGTGTGTGTGTGTGTGTGTGGTATTCATTGAATGTTTTAGATTGACCTCCATGACCTTGGATGACCCCACGTATCCATTCATGGCCTTCTCTGGAATCCCATCCATCTCCTTCCACTTCACCCACCCCAACGTATGCACACACACACACACACACACACACACACACACACACACACACACACACACACACACACACACACACACACACACACACACACACACACACAGAGCTTGTAAATGCTTGCGTAGATCAAATCTTTCCTTGTTGGCATTTTCAGCAAGTGTACAATCTGCCATTACGATGCCGTCAAGGCACAAAAAAAACACTAGTCCAGGGCAGGCCAGGGTGCCAGGCCCAGGCCAGGCAGACTAGTGTGCTCGCGCTGTTGGAGGCAGTGTTGCCAACTGCCAAGATCCAAAATGCACTAGTGGCACTTCCAAAATGCACTAGAATGCGCTAGATGCTCACCTGGAACATACAGATCAAAATGACCATTAATCTTCTACATTGTCTAGTTGTGTAGACTTAGTTGGGCTAATTCACATGATGAATATTTTAACTCTTGAGGGTGTAAAAATGAAACCAAATGGACCCGCAAGGGTCCATTTGGTTTCATTTTTACGCTCTCAAAGAGTTACATCTGGATAAGCAGCTGTGACTTACAATAGTAAATGTTTACAATTTAAACATAATTCACAATACACTTTATATTATACAATGTGAGGACTAAAACATTGTAATACATTAGGCATCCTATATAAGTCACTGCGGCAAGTAGGTAATACAAGTGCTATGGACTGAGTACGAAGCAGTAGAATGACTTTAGAATCGTGCTGCGATTTGTTTTTGTTTTTTTTTTGTTTTTTTGCACAGGCGGACGGCCGCTACCGTTACTACGGGACGGTCTTGGACACGCGGGACCACCTGGACTACCTGACGGGTCACCGCACGCCCAGTGTGGCCGCGCTGGCGGCCCGCCTGGCCGGACACATGGCCCTGCGGTTGGCCCATGACCGCACGCTGGCCCTCGACGCGCGGCGCTACGGGCCGACCCTCGCCAAGGCCGTGCAGCTGGTCTGCATGCACGTGGTCAACGCCAAGGAGGTACGCGGCCACGTGCCCGTGCACCCAAACATGCTTTGTTGTTGTTGTTGTCGTCAAATTGAATGCATTGTTAATCGAATGATTTTTGACGTCGTATGAATACATGGCTCAGCCGAAATAATGCTCGGACCAGCTTGAATGTTGCGACATTGAGGGTTCAGAAAACTGAGCTCTCGGGAGGGCTGTTGCAGTCTGCCCTAAAAAGAGAGACAAAAGAGGGACAAGTGGGGGGAAAAGCGTTGCCAATGCGGTTTGAAAATTATTAAGATCTTGGTGTCATTGCGGGTCCATTTGGTTTCATTTTCACACTATCCAGAGTTAAATTAATCACCATCTTAACGGTGGTCCCTGGTGTCCTTGTTTTCCGCTCACAGGCCGGTCTCAGCCCCACGTGGCTCAGCAGTGCCAGCGGGGCGTTCCAGCGGGCGGCCGATGACCTCATGACCTCTGTGAGCGACTCTGACCTCAGCGACCCCGACACCTGCCGCGCCCTCAACGACAGGATGATGACGGTACAGGGGCGTTGTTGTTGTTAAAGGGGAATTCCGCCCATTTTCAGCATTTTACTATGTCTTTAAAGGGAAATTCCACCCGCTTTCATTTTTTTCTGAGGGGTCTGAAAGAAAAATCATTAACATGGTTGAAATACGTCTTGATGATGTCATCATGTGTATTTCCCCATGCGAATGATTGTTTCAGACCTCCATTTTTTAGGAAATACAGAATTGGGGGGACTTTTTTTATCATGTCCACACAGCATCTCTAAGGTATATTAGTGACATTAAAATGTTGAAAATGGCCAAACAGAGAGGCTGTGTGGACATGAGAAAAAAGTTACCCCCCCATTCCGTGTTTCCTAGAAATGGAGGTCTGAAAAAATTAACATGTTGTGGAAACACGACTTCATGACATCATCATCATCATCATCAACACTATTGGACTATCAAAACACTATTCAAAATTATTAATTTATAATTGATTATTCGCTAATAATAACTTTTAACTGCGACTAGTCGAAGATGATTTGATTACCAATGTATCTGAATGTGTGTGTGTGTGTGTGCGTGTGTGTGTGTGCGTGCGTGCGCGCACACGCGTACATGTGCGACTGTGTGTACATTCTTCCCCAGGTGGAACACTCTCTCCTCTCTCCCTACGTCTCCGTCAGGTCAGCTCCGTATCGCCACCTGCTGTTGGGGCGCGGCGACCACACCCTGAAGGCGGTCGCGGCCGCTGCCGCCATGTCGGATCACCAGACGCTCCGCATGCGGCTGGCCCTCGCCACCACCACCCTGCAGGGGGCAGCGCGCACCATGACGGGAGGAGGAGTCTGGGAGAGAGAGGGAGAGACCCAGAAGAGCACGGCCATTAAGCCATGTTGACCTTGAAAACATTTGTGCCACGTGTTTGCTAGTAATGCTAATAATGCTAATGCTAATGCTGAGTTCATAACATAGACATATTATACAATAGTCGGGACACCCTGAGGAAATCTTGAGGCGAAAGGGACATAGTGGCCAAAGTTGAGAATGCAGTTTGAGGAGCAGTGGGCCAGTAACATGAACGCGGAATAGGCTCCGCCCCCTCCAGAAATCTGCAGTGCTCTACGCACGCACGCACGCTCGGCACGCGTGCGTGCCCCACGTTCATGTTCTCGGCCCATTTTCCCAGAATGCACTCTGTTTTTTTCCCCTCAAAGAGGAGTGAAATCGCCTCATGTGCTGGGTGAGCAACATAATGCAAGTGGATGAGAGGGCAACTTCCGGTGCCCTCTCTATTTAATATAGGCTATACTCTAAGGTTCATAATCCTAATAACGCTAAGTAATGCTAATGATGCTAATTAATGCTAATGTATCAATTATTGTTAATAATGCCAATGCCAATAACACTTAGTAATGTTAATGCAAAGTATTGTTTATAATTCTAAGTAGCGCTAATGCAAATAATGCTAATAATCCTAGGTAATGCTATACTAGCATGATAACATTCTATGCCAACATGCTTGCCAAATGAATTTGCATGTCTCTCTTCATTGATTCTGAATGGGGGTTAGTGGGGTTAATGGGATTTCCATGTGGGAGTCCCCACATTGACTTTGCATGGGGTCGTTTACATGTTTGCATTCAATTTTAAATAATGTTTGTTAAATGTAGATCACAGTAATTTAGTAGAAATATGATGCTTAGCGTATTAAGCAACAGAAAGTATAAATATAGCAGATAACAAAACTATTGTTATTTATTTAGAAAAAATATGCATATTGTGGAACACCCCACCAACAGTCATTAAGACATGTGATTTGTCTCCTTCAAAACCTACGGAGACCCTAATAGGACATGTACGAGTAAATTAAAATTAAAAGGTTTCTCGTGCGCACGAGAAACTTTCTCGTGCGCACCCGATGCTTTCTCGTGCGCACCCGATGCTTTCTCGTGCGCACCCGATGCTTTCTCGTGCGCACCCGAAGCTTTCTCGTGCGCACCAGAAGCTTTCTCGTGCGCTCCCGATGCTTTCTTGGGCGCACGCAAAACTTTCTCGTGCGCACCTGAAACTTTTCTGGTGGGCACGTGAAACTTTCTTGTGCGCACCCGAAACTTTCTGGAAGCCTTCATTTGAAAAGGTCTAGTCAGACTGCAGGCTGCAAAGGAAAACATGGCAATTCATGAGTTAGTGCATCTTTATTTCAGTTTAGGACTCCACTACAAAGATATTAAGGCATTACTTGCAAGCCGACATCGCTATATTTTGTCTGAAAGACATTTAAGAAGAATTCTGAAATCCAATGGTTTATTCAGGCGCAAGGGATACACCCCACTGGACCGTGTTATTCAGTTCATAGGATAGCAATTACAGACATCTGGACAACTTTTTGGATACAGGTGGATGTACCATAAATGCAAAGAGCATGGGCTTCATGTGAAGAAGGAGGATGTGCGCATCATTCTGAAAGAACTCGATCCAAGAGGCGTAGAACTGAGGGGAAGGCGACGGCTCTGCCGTCGGAGTTACTTTGCCAAAGGCCCCAACTACATTTGGCATTTGGATTTTTACGACAAATTCAAACCATTTGGTATTTGCATAAACGGCTGCATTGATGGCTTTTCTCGAAAGATCATATGGATGAATGCATACACCACCAGCAGCGATCCAAAAGTAATCGGCGGCTACTACATGGATTCCGTCGAGAGATTAGGTGGTTGTCCGAAGGTCGTTAGAGGCGACCGCGGCACAGAGAACGGTAAAGTCAGAGACTTTCAACGCTTTCTCTGTCGCAACATTCACGACAGCTCCGGTATTGACAGCTACATTGAAGGGGCAAGCACAGCAAATCAGCGGATAGAGAGTTGGTGGGGCTTCCTCCGAAGAGAATCCATGGAATTCTATATCTGCTTGTTCACAGACCTCTACAGAAGTGAAGATTTCATCTCACCAGTGGAAAGAGCTGATATACAGTTATGTCAGTCTGATTGCACGTTCAGACAAACTATCCCATGTGACACAGACATCTACAATCTCTGCAATTTTCTGATGGTGGAGTCACAGCTGCTTCTCCCAGGTGATGCTTATCAAGCAGTGGATTTATACTTGCATTTAAGGAATGAAATTTCATCAAATCTCTAAAATCGAGAGGGACTCTTTTCTTGATTCCAAAATAAAACACATGGCAAATGATTACCTGAATGCAGTCCTTTGAGCTTTATTATTATTATTTTTTTAATACAAACTCATTCACATTCCCATTGTTGTCTAGAAATGATAAATACATACTGCAGATAGTTGTAGCAAAAAAATAAAAAATAAAAAAAAATAACGCACACAAGTTTATTGAAGATGAATGCACCTGGAACTAGATGCACTCTCTAGAGTGCAGACCTCCGTCGAGGAAGCTGTTTGATGGAATATTTTGGTAACACTTTAGAATAACAGTCTCAAAAAAGCTTCATAAACACTTCGTAAATCATTTGTTAACACTTAGTGAATGATGAACAACCTTTGGAAAACATTTACAAACGTTTGTAAATGAGTTAGGAATACTATGTTAACACGGCAGCCGCAGCAGGTCTGGAAGTTTGGCCTCTGCAGAGCATAAAAGATGAAACCACTGGATGTAGATGTGTCAAACACATCAAACCTGTCCAGGAGGAGTAGATTCTTAATCCACTGTGCAGCCATAGGCTTTTTCTTTATGTGTACAGTTTTAGTGCCATACCAATATTTTCAAAAGCAAAACAATAACTGTCAGACGACGTCCATGAGCCAAACAGAGCTCCTTAGTACAGAGTTGAAATCACTGCACAGCTCTGGGTAGTTGTGATAACCCACTGGGACTTTCAAAATGCAAGCACATGTGTGGGATTGAGGCTGTTTCTCAAATTCAGATGTTTCAATGAACTGCACTTCAGTTTTACTTTCAATCAAATTGGAACCAGTGCAGAATCCAAGGAAATGTTCTAGAGTGCTTATGTCAACTTCCCCAATGTACTTTTTTAAGTACCGGGCAACTACTGCTTGGGGAGGAGTCATGTTTTCAGGGAACAAAAGAAGCTCCTTCACAGCTTTGGCCGATTGTGTCTTTTCTTTTATTGTGTCATGAAGAACATCAAGTGGCATAGCTACTGCCAACTGCTGCAAAATTGGTTGCCAATTCTGCATGATAAAGGAAGGGGCCTGAAGCAAAACCTTGTGAACAAGTTGTGAAAGAAGAGCAACAAAGTTGTCTTCTGTTGGCATTTGGAGGCAATCGTATGCCTCAAGGGGATCAATTATATCTTCATCTTCGACGAATTGAAGTCCTCCAAAGCCTTGATAAGCACCTGGCGCTCACTGTCGGACACGTATTGTAGGAAAGCATCCTTGAAGCTGCTACTGGTTGTGCCGTGAATGGTGGATTCAAGAAAATTTCACAGGAAAGTAACCAAATCTCCAACCAAACACTACAATTCTAGCAACTGCCTGCCATTCCTCTCCCTGGTAATTATGTCTGATGAATGGGACTTTAACGTCCCCCCCTAAGGTGCACCTTTCATAAAAGTCTGTCCAGAACTCAGTTAGGCAATCTCTCCTAACACCACTACCTTCTCCGTCCTCCAGTGCTCCATTTGGCAACTGCCTCTTGATGGCGACATCCAGGTTCAAAATTGCTGGGTTTTTGAAGGCATGAACTAGATCTGTAAGACAATGCCCCCTCCTAATAGTTAAAGTGTAAGATGTCTCCTCATCCATTGAATCTGAGAGAGAGAGAGAGAGAGAGAAAGAGAGAGAGAGAGAGAGAGAGAGAGAGAGAGAGAGAGAGAGAGAGAGAGAGAGAGAGAGAGAGAGAGCAAGAGAGGGACACAGAGAGACAGCAAGAGAGAGAGAGAGAGCAAGAGAGGGACACAGAGAGACAGCAAGAGAGAGAGGGATAGAGAGAGTAATAGTTATTTACATACAGTACATATTGTACATAACTGCCTATTGATTTCATGAAGACCATGTCAAAGGTAAAATGTGCCACCTCTTGCAAGTAAAATGAACAGCCTTTCAAGGGGGATTTCTTTGTGCGTTTCCCATTCTCAAACACAGCCGCATTGGTATTTAAGTAGCTGAAAATATTCAGAGACCTTCAAATGAACTTGTGAATGTGTGGTAATGGAGATCTCTCATGCATGCAATGACAGACTGTGCAGTTCCAAGACAATGCAAATCGGTAACACTTTACAATAACGACCCGTTATAAAGAATTTATAAACATTTATAAGCAGTTTGTAGATGATTAATAAACATGAATAGACTTCCATAAATGTTTAACTAAACATTTATAACTGTATTTATAGCTAATTTATAAGATATTAGTAAAATATGAGTAAGTAGTAAATTACTCATGAATAAGCCATTTATATACATGTTTATTTGTTCATAAATAATTTGTAACTAAAGCTATAAAGTATTTACAAAATATTTGTGGATGAAGAAATAATAATTTATAAGCCATTCATATACGTTCATGAATAATTAAAAAAATTATAGTACCCACATAGAGCATTTAAGAGCATTTAAACCTTGATATTAGTAAATGTTTACTAAAATGCTCAACTAAACATTTATAACTATATTTAAAGCTCATTTATAAGTTATTAGTAAATTATGGGTAAGTAGTAAACTACTCATGAATAAGCCATTTATATACATGCGCAATTGTTAATAAATAATTTGAAACTACAATTGTAAACAATTTGTAGCTAAGTTGTAAAATATGTACAATCTATTAGTGGATAAAGAACTAATACTTTATAAACTATCCATGTATCTTGGTAAATTATTAAGACATGTATGCCAACATGGTAGAACATTTAAGAATAGTTAAACATTGACATTAGTAAACGTTTATTAAAACATTTGTAACTATGGCTAAAAATCATTTATTCCATATTAGTAAGTGCTAAACTATTAATGGATAAGCTATTTGTAAACATTTTTAAATTATTATTGAAAAATGTATAACCTATGTATAACCTTTATATAGAAACATTACTTCGACCTGAAGGTCCCTCTAATGAAAATAAATGTACTTTAATTTGTAGGAATTAAGTACTTGAATGAATGCTTGTTCATGTGTCCTCCATGTTTTACTATGTTTGTAAAACATTCGTGAAACATCTATTAATCATCGGTAGATGTTATCAAGAGCCCTGAAGTAAAGTGAGGACAATTCATTAGTTATGACTGTATGATAACGTGACACTCATGTTTGTTCATGTTGAATAGACAGTTGTAAATAATGAATAGTCGTCACTTTACATTAGGGCACTTGATTATGATTTATAGATGTATATGAATGTTTTACAAAGCATATACTAATGTGGTCTTCATGTTCGTTAAACATTGGTAGATGTTATCAAGAGCCCTGAAGTAAAGTGAGGACAATTCATTAGTTATGACTGTATGATAACATGACACTCATGTTTGTTCATGTTGAATAGACAGTTGTAAATAATGAATAGTCGTCACTTTACATTAGGGCACTTGATTATGATTTATAGATGTAGATGAATGCTTTACAAAGCATATACTAATGTGGTCTTCATGTTCGTTAAACATTGGTAGATGTTATCAAGAGCCCTGAAGTAAAGTGAGGACAATTCATTAGTTATGACTGTATGATAACGTGACACTCATGTTTGTTCATTTTGAATAGACAGTTGTAAATAATGAATTGTCCTCACTTTACTTCAGGGCTCTTGATAACATCTACCGATGATTAATAGATGTTTCACGAATGTTTTACAAACGTAGTAAAACATGGAGGACACATGAACAAGCATTCATTCAAGTACTTAATTCCTACAAATTAAGGTACATTTATTTTCATTAGAGGGACCTTCAGGTCGAAGTAATGTTTCTATATGTAGCCCCTTTTACCTCTTACTAGGCAGGGCCCCTAAGTTCTTTCAAATTAAAAGTACTTAGCAGTTTCAAACTTTAATATGACTTGAGTTCCCTTAAGAACTTATTACTCGGAAAACACTAGTTTTAACCTTTTTAGCTCAAAACCTTGTTAGCTTTTTAAGAAATATTCACCCTACTATGAAATCTGTATTTAAGCAAACAGGAAAAACAATGAGATGTCTTTTATAGTTTTACTTAAAAATATGAATTCACGATAAAATAAAATAAAATAAAAAAGTTGAATGAAAGATATCACTGGCACAGTAAAAATAGACTTATTAGCACTCAATGCACTTTAAAGCACTTTACAGTAAATACAAGAAAATACCTTTTACCTTAGATCCTATCTAAGCCAGCATTTCAAAATAAAATAAAAATACAAAAAAGTATGAGTACTCAGAAACCCCCCGTTGCAGGCCTGATACCCTAAAAGTCCAAAACTAAAATCTTCACTCCTTGCGAGTCAATGGTCAAACCTACAGTTCAGGAGAGTGGTGGTGAGAGCACTGTTATTGTGTGTGCCCCTGGTGCATTTGCGGCCTACACCATGCAGGTGAATGGGGAAGCCAGGGCCTAACTTGGGCAGAGTATTTTAGAAGAGATGAGGGGCAGGTCCCACGTTGCCAGAGGAAGGTTAGAGCGTTGCCTGGCAGCTCAACCCGCTATCTGGGATGTCTTGCTGCAGACAACGTCCTCTTCAGGAGGTTTGGTAGCTCAGGAGTTGACTGTTTTAGCTGAACAGGCTACCTCCTCCCACTATCATGATACACTGTCTCACTAGCTTAGCCAACTAGCTTCTAACAGCATACCATGCAGTCGCAGTGATACTGGATAATGTCCTTGTAACTCCTCGCCGAAATCACTGTCCATTCACCAGTCCAACACTAGTAACTCAAATCTGCAGATTACTTTTTCACTAATCTGGTTAAAACTTCAGAAAACAACGTGTGTTACATTCTCTTCTCACATTTCTCCTCTCTTCACTCTGTCCCTCCGTGTTGATCTCTCCTCTGCGCTCTCTCTCTCTCCTAATTACTCCAATGGCCCTCACCTGTGCCCAATCCACCCACTCAACAACCCATACACGCACGCGCGCGCACACACACACACACACACACACACACACACACACACACACACACACACACACACACACACACACACACACACACACACACACTTCCTACTTCCTAAGTAAGTTAAAGGAACCCTTTACAATAAACAGGGAAAATAAAACATTTCCGATTAAAGGAACATTTCGCTTTTTTTCTTTTCTTTTCTCAAACAGTAAACATGAAAACAAAACTTGTATGCATCCAAACACTATATACACTCGACCGGGTTACATATATAAAGGCTATACATTTTTCAATAATAATTTAAAAATGTTTACAAATGGCTTATCCATTAATAGTTTAGCACTTACTAATCTTGAATAAATGTTTTTTAGCCGTAGTTACAAATGTTTTAATAAACGTTTACTAATGTCAATGTTTAACTATTCTTAAATGTTCTACCATGTTGGCATACATGTCTTAATATTTTACCAAGATACATGGATAGTTTATAAAGTATTAGTTCTTTATCCACTAATAGATTGTACATATTTTACAACTTAGCTACAAATTATTTACAATTGTAGTTTCAAATTATTTATTAACAATTGCGCATGTGTATAAATGGCTTATTCATGAGTAGTTTGCTACTTACCCATAATTTACTAAGCTTTAAATATAGTTATAAATGTTTAGTTAAGCATTTTAGTAAACATTTACTAATATCAAAGTTTAAATGTTCTTAAATGCTCTATGTGGGTACTATATTTTTTAATTATTTATGAACGTATATGAATGGCTTATAAATTATTATTTCTTCATCAACAAATATTTTGTAAATACTTTATAGCTTTAGTTACAAATTATTTATGAACAAATAAACATGTATATAAATGGCTTATTCATGAGTAGTTTACTACTTACTCATATTTTACAAGTAACCTATAAATTAGCTATAAATACAGTTATAAATGTTTAGTTAAACATTTATGGATGTTAATAAACAGTCTATTCATGTTTATTAATCATCTACAAACTGCTTATACATGTTTATAAATGCTTTATAACGGGTCGTTATTGTAAAGTGTTACCTGCAAATCTACTCAAAAAGGTGGTGTTCTGAAAGTGTCATTAGACATATGGTTTTGAATTACGGTATACTAATAAAAACATGATCTGACATTGACTGCTAACAGCCATTCAAAATGGTTTGAAATAAAAGTATTTTTAAATGAACTCAAGAATGAGTGCCAATTATGGAAACATTACACATAAAATATGTTGTTCACCTGGCATAGATGAAGGATTTATGTCTGGACCGAGTTGGTGCTGATTGACTATTCCATTTGACATCTGGTTGCTTGCATAAGTAGGGTGTGTTGGGGTACTTGCAGTCATCACACTCTCCTGCAAAATGAAAAATTTCAGAACCTGGTAAGATTGGCTACTGCTCCACATATCCAGGGTGCCTACAGATATTCATATATATTGGATTTACTACGTTTTGACAACCTCCATTTTTTTATTACCACTATGACATCAAATTTAAACTGAATAAAGAAATGAAATACCTTTCCAAAGCCTATTAATAATATGAATTACTAATGTTTTTATAGTTTAACAAGGTAATAGTTGAGTGTATGTGAAGACTTTCATTGCAAAATGACGTATCCACCATTTTTGAATATTACGTTCAGAAGGCCTATCGTCTGTGTGAATTCTTGCCATTCCAATATCTTGAGAACAAACTATTTGGGGGGGCATTCAAATGCAAAGCAATGCTGTGGGATGCCCAATACAAAAATGTCCATTTCCCAAAATGTTCCGAAATGGATATACATCATAAATCATTTTGCAACAAAGATCTTCTTGTGTTGGTACAAGTTCATGTAAGGTATCTGCTCCTCAGTCACTTCCTAAGCCAGACATAGGTCATGACTTGTTAAAGAAGTTTTTGTATGTTGCAGGAGGGTTTTCATGACTGGCGGAATCCACGCCTTTGTTATTTTCTGTGATACTCTTACAGTTGATCTGGCTGCTGCCTAGGACCCAAACTCTCTATTTTTGTGCTTAATGTCCACACGCATGCATGAAAAAAATCGCAATAATAACCCTGTGTATGCAACTTTGTATACAAATCAAAGTCAGAGTTACTTCACAAATAGTGCAACACAACGACTGTGTGATGATAGGGTGCTATATAGTGGACAGAATGTTGAAATATGAGTTTTGGTTAATAGTTTATAGTACCTCACTGTGACCGTCTTGACTCCAAGGAAGGGTGTCATCTTGATCACTCTCCTCCTCACCAGTCACAGGACCGAATTGAACTTCAACATCATCCATGGATGCTACGAAGGCCTGGCCAACAACATCATACTCCTTTTCTTCTTCCTGAATTATCACAGTTAGGTGGGTGGGCAGAGGCTGGCTGCTTGGCAAAAGCTGGTCGCTTGGCAGTGGCTGGCTGCTTGGCAGTGGCAGGTTGGTGGGCAGAAGCTGGCTGCTTGGAAGTGGCTGGTCGGTGGGCAGTGGCTGGCTGCTTGGAAGTGGCTGGTCGGTGGGCAGAAGCTGGCTGCTTGGAAGTGGCTGGCTGCTTGGCAGTGGCTGGCTGCTTGGCGCGGGCTGGCTGCTTGTTTAAAGTCTTCAACTGGTCCTTTACATGAATGTCCATTTGAAAAAAAACACATTTTTCCCTGTCTGCAGAAGCTCCGCCATGGTTACTGACTTTTGGACAGTTAAGTTCCGAGTCCCTCCTCCATTTCTGGTCCGTACCTGATGAAACGCGTGGGTCTCCTCTGAGTAGTGGAGCCATCCCAATTCCACCCTTCGGGTTGTTTTGGCTGCGTGTTTGTTTCCCATTCCGTGAGTCGTTTCTTCATGTCGTGTTTGAGGTATCCGCGCACCTATCTTTTGCCTCAGTTTTTGCACAAGAGAAGACCTCGCCGTTCCTGTTCCATCTGGTCTTGTGGCTGCCACCTCTCTTTGGCGGCAAAATGCTCTTAAAGCAAGCCGGTCACCATATCTGTAGATATACTTCTACAATAAACAAATGAATGATTGGAAGTTCAAAATGTTCAAAATGTAGGCAATGAATCTATAACAATCTATGAACGTTTAACATTATTGATGGAATTATGGAAATATCAACTTTTTAAAGGTCCACTGTGTGAATTTTTTAGTTGTTTATTTCCAGAATTCATGCCACCCATTCACTGATGTTACCTTTTTCATGAATACGTACCACCACCATCAAATTCTAAGTATTCATTATGACTGGGAAAATGGCACTTTTCATACATGAAAAAGGGGATCTTCTCCATGGTCCGCCATTTTGAAATTCCAGAAATAGCCATTTTTAGCTGCAAAAATGACTATACATGGGCCATACTAGAAAATATTACCTCATTACTTAGTAAACTTCCATGAAAAGATCAAATTTGGCCATAGGTAATCCAGTTTCAATCAACAGCATAGTTCAGTACCTGTTTTGACCACACGGTGGTCAAAAAATGCACAGTGTACCTTTAATGATATTCTTATAATTTGGCCTGGAGCTGTATATGTAAAGAAAACAAAAATACTTCACCTTGTCCTCTTGTAGTTGTTCAATTATGGCGTCATCAATGTTTCTTCTTCTGAGAAATGCCAACATGTCATCCTCTGCCGCCATCGCCATATTCAGTGCACCAATACCCCTAATACAGTACCTGTAAAGTAGGTTTGGATAAAATCATCAGCTAAGTGTAATGTAGTCTCATTCATGTAGACCTACAACAAGATTGAGAATGCGCACGAGAGAGAGAGAGAGAAAGAAAGAGAGAGAGAGAGAGAGAGAGAGAGAGAGAGAGAGAGAGAGAGAGAGAGAGAGAGAGAGAGAGAGAGAGAGAGAGAGAGAGAGAGAGTTCAGTTTTGTTTGTCCCAAAGGGAAATTAGATTCATAGCCAGTATTTAAAAACACATTCAGGACAGACGACAAATAGGCTCTTAAAAAACA
The DNA here is from genome assembly GCA_039105355.1 of Benthosema pterotum. Classification (NCBI taxonomy): domain Eukaryota; kingdom Metazoa; phylum Chordata; class Actinopteri; order Myctophiformes; family Myctophidae; genus Benthosema; species Benthosema pterotum. Next base: position 2,132,211 of record CM076976.1, on the reverse strand, counting down.
ACAAAGACAGGTACCTGGGATCAACACAGCAACAAGGATATAAGACTATAAGAGTGGGACCAATACACAGAATTAAAAATAAAAACAAATATGGAGTAAGAGCGAGAAAGCAAGAGACCCTTACGAAAATGGACCATGGTTTTACTATGGTAACTAACCATGGTTTTTAGTTACTCATAGTAGTCACGTTTTTTTAAGCACGGTTTGACTATGCTTCAACCACGGTTTCCACTACGGATTTAACGTGGTTTAACTATGATTTAACCATGGTTTAACTATGCAAAATATAACCAATGGTTAATAATTATTCATTAAATTAATCTGACCCTTTTTTATCCACAGCGCCTTACAGATTTTACAGGCTATTGGTTACAGTCCCTGTTGCAGCGGTGTTAGGTGCCTTACTCAAGGGCACTTCAGCCATGGATGGAGGTGTAGGGAATGGTGATGGCAGAATTCGAACCAGCAATCCTGTGATCTGGAGTCCAACTCCCTATCCATTACACCACGGCTACTTACATGTAGTTATTCAGGGGTTTCATGTTTTCTTGGGTAACCATGAAAACCATGGTTCGTGACTGGTTTAACCATGCACCCCTTCCCCCCACATGTTGTTTTTTTTTTTTTTTTTTTTTTTTTTTTTTTGGGGGGGGGGGGGGGGGGGGGGGGGCATGGTTTAAAAAATAATGGTTGGGGGGGACCAAGGTTTATGGCAAAGATTATACTATGGTTAAACCATAGTCACGAACCAAGGTTGTCATGGTTACACTAAAAAAACATGAATAAATATAATCCATGGTAAATCTATGGTAAAACCATGATTACTTTTCATAGTAGAACCTTGGTTAATCTTTGTGAGGGCTACAACTATGAAAGCCACTGTACTAGAACTATGGTTGGTTGATAGTACTTAGAATCACCATGAAATGCGATAGTAAAACAATGGTTACTGCATTAAAATCATGGTTGATTTCCGTAAGGGTAGAGTAATCAAGATATACCATGGAAGAACCATGTTACCACATAAACATCACAGTAATACCAAAGTAAGCCATAGTACAATTATGGTAGGTTCAGAGTACTCAGAGTAATCATGCCATGGTAGAACCATGGTAAATATAGTAATACCATAATAAACCATGGTCCATTTTCGAAACGGTAACTAACATAAGGATGACAAATGTCTAATCTACCGAAGAAGAAATTTTCGTAAGGGGAGAGTGGGAGTGCGCACGAGAGAGGTAGCAGTATGGCAGACACATTTGCTCACAGAGACAGAGTGAGAGCCACTTACTGGTCACAGCAGTGAAGTCCGAAATGCTTCAATGTAGACAATCTGAAGTGATCCAGCTCTCCACTATCTCAAAGGCCTGTCCTTGGTACAGCTCACTGCAACACACATTACATAGCATCACGTATGGCAGACACATTTGCTCACATAGCATCACGTATGGCAGACACATTTGCTCACAGAGACAGTGACAGTGACAGTGAGAGACTTAGTCAGATCAGCCAACTCCAAAATGCTTCAATTCAGGTAATCTGAAGTGATGCAGATCTCAACTATGCCAGCTCATGCAGCAACACATATCATATTTCATTGTGTGTAACATTGCATTAAATGTAAAGCTTTGAGTACCATGAAAAGTGCTATTAAAAACAGATGTATTATTATTTGTAGCAGACACATTTGCTCACAATCAGAGAAAGACAGAGATACTTACAGCCAACTCCAAATGTGTCAATGTAGACGATCTGAAGTGATCCAGCTCTCCACTATGCCTGTTCTTCCTTGGTACCCACAGGTCGACAACACACATAAGATTGCATTACATCACATAGCTCTAGAATGACTTGACAAGAAAGTGTTGAAGTGGCAACTGGAAAGAAACACGTCTTTCAAACTGCCCAGTCGGCATAGTTTTGGAGAGACTCGCATAGGCAACAACCTGCTGCAGTATTCTCTTCCTTTTGTTTTTAAACGTAAACGCGTACACATGTTACTAGCAAAGTGAAGGCAGCCCACGACGCTTCTTATCAACCTACAGAGGTGGCGTTTCGAGCGAGTAATCATGAACGCAGAAGTTGTACATCCAAGCTCAGCACACACAGAAATAATAGTAGAATAATTGTAGAATGATTAATTAGGCCACGGATGCTTACTCTTTGGTGTTTGATGTCCGACATTCTCTGCCAGCCGGTCTCTGCCCGTCTAGCCAAGTTTCTCGTGCGCACCAGAAACTTTCACGTGCGCATGAGAAAGTTTCACGTGCGCACGAGAAACCTTTTAATTTTAATTTACTCGTACATGTCCTATTAGGGGCTCCGTAAAAACCAGTCTCAAAGGGCACCTGCAATCCAAGCCTGATCTCCTTAAAACAAATTAAGTGAATACCTGCTGCACACACCCTTTCCTACCTTTGTTTGTTTCTCTTTTCTCTTTTTACCTCCCCTATGATGTTTACTCTATGTTTTGATATATCTTTTGCCTCTTTATTTGTACATCTCTAAATGTTTTGATCTAATGAACAAGGTGGTCACTATTGCAAACGAGCGTATTCTTAAAGGGGAATTCCAACATTTTTCTAAGAGTGTATAAACAGACCCAAATGAACCCGGAAGTCCATTTGGTTCCATCTGTACACTCTTGAGGAAAAAAAAAGTCCCAAAACAAAAATCAAAAATCATTTTTTCCCCCAGACCCCTATTTCTAGGAAACACAAAATGGGAGGAGCTTTTTTTTAATCATGTTCACACAATATCCCTAAGGTATATTAATGACAATCACTTTTTTTTCTCCAGATTTGTTTTAGTTGTAGGGTACTTGAATTGTAATTCTCCAATTTATTATCAGTTATGTTGCAGTGTGTACTCGAATTGCACTGTAATTCTCCATTTCTGTTAATAAAAAACACCCATTCATTCATTCATTCATTCATTCATTCATTCATTCATTCATTCATTCATTCATTCATTCATTCATTCATTCGTGAATGGATATTGATATTGATAATATTATAAAAATGTCATAAAGTACACTCATATCTAGATATGATGAATAGGGACAAACTGGAGTTGGAAATACATTGTTTTCAACAAGGGTGGTCCAAATAAGAGCAATTTCAGGGCATGTGTGCAACTCTGTAGCCTAGTGTTCATGGTGTACTATCACTACAACACGATTTAAAATAAAGGATTAAGATTATTAAAGCTGGGCTGTTGCCTCAGTCCAATGCAATTCAGCCTACTTTGGGTCCAGGACTTGTCCCTATTTGTTGTCCCCATTCTCAATAGTCAAGTCCATACAGAAGATCCGCCATTGGACTGATCCCATGTAGTGAACAGAGTTTGCGTAACTCTGTCTATACTCTCTCTGGCACGACTGAGTTTTGCCGCGAGTTGTAGCAAACAGCATGTAGCAAACAACATTAGAACACCTTGTTGTTCTTATGAGTTTGTATAATACGGTCGCGCCACCAAGAAGTGAAGCCACCCAGGTTATGTCAGATGTCTATGTTATGTCAGATGACTCATGTGTGTGGACATTAGACAAAAAGCTCTTATTATTAAACTACTCATTTCAAATAATTAGTCACAGCTCACTCATGTACAGGTCGTCTCAACACCAAATGGATCTCTTAGAGCATACCTGGGCATTATGCGGCCCGGGGGCCAAATGCGGCCCTTTGGCTGACTCTGACCGGCCCCTGAAAGGGTTTTAAACCAGTGGTCCGGGGACCATCAGTGGTCCTTGAGAGAGTTCCAGTTAAGTATGGAAAGTTGGTTAACCAGATGTAACTCTTTGAGAGCGTAAAAATGAAACCAAATGAATTTTTTACGCTCTCAAGAGTTAAAATATTCATCATGTGAATTACCCCAAGTCTACACAACTAGAGAATGTAGAAGATTAATGGTCATTTTGATCTGTATGTTGGACTGTTTGGTTTCCTAAATCCAGCCTGGAATTGTGGACAAAAGCAAAATAAATCTTTAGTTTTGGGTTCTATGGGGCTAAAATGTCCTCAAATGGTGGTCCTCTGTAGCTCAAATACTGAATAAATGGAGGTCCCTGGTGTCAAAATGGTTGCTCTTACGCTTACTTTCATCTTTAAATTAAATTAATATTACACAGACTTTAGTTCAGCCTTTAGTCTTGGCCCTGCACAATATTGTATGTATCTCATTTGCCCCCTTGGGAAAAATAATTGCCCACCCCTGTCCTAGAGAGAGGCTCTCTCTGCCTCTCTCTCTCTGCTGTCTGTCTATCTGTCTGCCTGTCTGTCTCTCTCGCTCGCTCGATGATCACACGGACTAACTGACTGCTGCGTATTTACTTTGGACGGATTGGATTGATTTTGTTGACATTATCAGTTACAGTATAGCCCATGTGATCAGGGCAAACAGGACATCGCTAATAAGTGATAAACAGTAACTGAACAACGAGGGTGTGTTCCATTTTTAATCATCAATTCATAGAGCAATTATGTTGAATGACTGACAGTGCAGCCAGTGGTCTTGCTGCTTTTTTTTTCTTTTAAGTTAAAGGTGAATTCCACACATTTTCAACATTTTACTGTCATTATATACCTTAGAAATGTTGTGTGGACACAATAAAAAAGTTCCCCTATTCTGTGTTTCCTAGAAATGGTCTGGGGAATAAAACATTAACATGGTGAAACACAACTTGATTACACTATCAATGTGTTTCAAATGAATTTTCTTTTAGGATCTGTTTCTTTCTGAGAGTGCATGAATGAACCAAATGGACCCATTGGGGTTCATTCGGTTCCATTTGTGCACAAAAAAATCTTGAAAATTGGTGGAATTCCCCTTTAAGATGCTGTAGATTTACAGTAGCCTACAATTCAAGCACAACTTGATAGAATAACTGATAACTGAGTGGATGACACTATAGCTTACAGTTGTTTACAGTGGTAAAATTGTTATCCTTATCAGTGTTGCAGCATGAATGTGAATTTGTTTTAATTTGCACTCGCATAGTAATGGCATATGTTTGAAAATGTTGATCATGTTAATATCTTGCTCAATCCTATAGCTTTGTACTGATTGAGTAAATCGCCAATTCTGCTGCGTTCACGTGTGATGCAAGTGCCCTTTTAAAATTTTCCACCCTGCCCCTCCAAATCCTTGGCACGTCCCTGGTGCACGTGCACGTGCACACACACACACACACACACACACACACACACACACACACACACACACACACACACACACACACACACACACACACACACACACACACACACACACACAGAGAAGGGTGCAGATAGTTGTTTATTTAATTATTTTTATTTAAAAATCCAGGCTGTGTTGTGAAGTTGTCTTAAAAAGGTTAGAAATCACTGTATTTTCTGTCTGATTGGTATGCAAAGAGGCCATGTGAGCTTGTAGATTCATTATTTTCCCAAGCCATTATACGCAAGACCATGCTCTTTTCCCTAACCCCACTGGGGGGGGTCAATATTGGTCAAAATGGTAGCGATATTGCTCAATAGGGCGATCACGATCACGGCCGCGAACACGGCCGTCACCACGGCTACGGTCCTCACCACGGCCACGGTCGTCACCGTTTTGAACGGTCGCGACCGTGGTCGTGGTCGCTACATGATTTTGCTCCTCCTGCATCCCCAGGCTCAGCTCACCCCTCAGGTTCCCTTCCATCATCTGAAAAGAGACACACACACACACACACACACACACACACACACACACACACACACACACACACACACATACACACATAACTGTCATGCTCTCATATTGAGAGAGAGAGAGAGAGAGAGAAAGAGAGAGAGAGAGAGAGAGAGAGAGAGAGAGAGAGAGAGCGTATGGTGTATGCATGACAACGCTGGTATATATACACTATAATTATATATAGTATATAAAACCTGGATACTTAGAGTTTCTAGTTAAAGTTTCTAGTCCCTCCCTCTGACTAAAATTAAATCAATGACCCTCCACTATTTTACGCCAGGGGGCCCCAAGCTAAATTGTGACCAGTCCCTTAATGTCATGCTCACTCATAACTCAAACACATGCACACGCACACGCACATGCGCACACACACACACACACACACACACACACACACACACACACACACACACACACACACACACACACACACACACACACACACACACACACACACACACACACACCTTCTTTTTGTCCTGTGGGTCCAGCTGTGACTTGGCAAGGACATAGGCCAGCTTGGACATGGCAGCCTCTTGAGTCATGTCGTGGCCATTGATCACCCCAACTTCTTCCAGAGCCTGATGATGGGAGTTACAAAATGGAAAGTAAGTTATACATACCCTTAAGGTGGAAGGTAGCACTGTCTGTTACTATACATAAAAGAGTCCTTGCCTGGCCGGTGGCATACGCCGCGGACACAGTCCCCCTCAGACACTGGGAGACGTTGATGATGACGACGCCGCGGGCCGTGGCTTCCTTCAGCGCGTTCATCAGGGCTTTGTTACTGTCGGGGGGGTTCCCGGCACCGAAGGTCTGCAGCACGACACCCTCCATGGGCGATTGCAGGAACGCCCTCACCTGAAACCCAGACGAACGCATAAAACCTCAGCCAAAACACACATGTCTATCCAACCCGAGATAGAAGCGTGTCTAAAAGGCTTGGACTAAATGCCTGAACCTAACCTTAACCCGACCATTACAAGCGTTGCAACCGTTATGCAAAACCGTCATGACCATTGTGGAAAACGTCTTACTCAAAGACACTCTTTTTCCGGCTGTGAGGCACGGGTCTCAGTTGAAAGCACCATTTTCCCAAGAGTCCTTGGAAAGCATTTGCCTTCATTAGCGGAAGTTTGTCGAGCTTCGATGTGTGTAACATTAAGTTCCGGCTGCAAGCTTCCTTTTGTTTTGAGCAAGGGAGCCCCACTACCAAATGTACCAAAAACATCTTCCACAGCTCACAATGTTGAAACTTGTTTGCATTAAAGCTTTACGATGTATGCAGTCTATAATGACTGTTTTTGGCTTGTTTTTAGAAAGAAAAAAAAAAACATACACCAAAAAACAAAACAAAAAACTCACAGTAGCAGCAGTGATCCCGGGGAAGAGCCTGAGCACACCCACTTTGTGGTTCAGCTCGGTGCTCACACTGAACTTTGCAGTAGAATTGGCTTTCAGCACGATGTCCCAGTCAACTGTAGATTAGAGGGAGGGAAGAGTTCAACAAATGTAAAAACAAACGAACAAACAAACAAACAAACAAAAGAACACCTCCATTCTTAGTTTTAGGCAGACTCTTTCTATCACAAGACAGGTGGGAGTTTAACTGGTTGGGCGTAACAGCATGTGGAAGGAACACATTCTTCCAACCAGTTCCTGTCCCCTCTATCAGGTGCCCCGGCTGGCCAGGGGGAGGCAGTCTTGAGACCAGGATTACTAGAGAGTATATACCCTAGGGGACACAGGTAGAACATGCAAACTCCACACAGAAAGGCCCTTTCGTCAACCCCCCCTCGGGTATGGGCACTGAGGACTTGGAGGTGGAGACACGCCGCCAGCACCCACACCGTCCCTCGCAGGAATCAATCCCAGGACCTTCTAGCTGTGAGGCGACAGCACTACCACTGTTCCTTCTACATTTTAGTGATTTAGTATCAATCCTTTAGCCTAGTTTATTGTAAAATATATTAAAATGAAGGGGAATAACAATGAAGCTAGCCAATTCATAATTTATTAACCCACCCGCTGCTGCAAGAAAGGGGGACAGTAAGTGTCACTGCCAGAAATACCTGACTTTTAGACAATTATGGAAAAATCTATGGTGGGCCGTTCGAGACACGGAATACCTTAAAAAATCCTCCATCTCTTTGCTTTCATGGAAAAAAAAATGTGAGTTGATAACATGTTCTGTTTTGTAGATATTAGCAATTGAATACAGTGCGTTATAATGGCAGATGATGCAGCAGGCCAGAGGCCATTTTCAATAACTCAATTCAAAGTTTTATTTAGCATTTAACATTAGGTAATATTACTGCTACACATCCATGCCATATATCAAATTAAACCTCATGATGCCTGCTTGAATCTAAAAAAATAAATAATAAAATAGCATCTACCGTTATGTAAATATCAGCCTTGGAAAGCAGCATTGTTACTCAATAGTGACTGAATTATGTGACATCAATCTGTTTTTGATCACTGATAACTCCAAAATGGTACATGCTAGAAACTCGCATTTTCTTTTGTATTCAAGAGGACATCATAACCTTTCATTAGAGATATGGCATGTTCATGTAGTCCCCACAGATGATGTTCTGTGGCTGCATTTTCTTGCAGAAATCAGTTTATGATATAGCACAGTTAGGGAAATATACCACACTCACATCCACATCACACACTGTGATGTACTGTACTAAACTTGAACGGCACCATACCAAAATGTACTATACAATACCCATAACCATATAAATACATCAAAATAATATTATAAATAAAATCATGCCAACCTCAAACAACTATTTTTTTCATTTACTTCCACAACACATCACAACGAGCTTGAAGAACTGCCATGTTCAATGCCTGATGGATTTGAACTATTTCATGTGTAAAGTAGTATTATTTTGAGACCTGGTTACTTATTTCTCTCCGACAACCTGGCAACACTGTAGGAAGAGAGAGAGGGAGAGAGAGAGAGAGAGAGAGAGAGAGAGAGAGAGAGAGAGAGAGAGAGAGAGAGAGAGAGAGAGAGAGAGAGAGAGAGAGCATGTGTTGCATGTAGTTGAGTCTACATGGTTCTCATCCTCACCCATGTGGCTCTCCCTGCCACGTGGCAGGAGAGCCACATGTGTCAGCTAAGGGTTTCCATAGCAACCACACAACAAACAGAGAGACGAGAGAGTGTAGTAGAGGGAGCCTTATGGATCTGTACACTGAAGGAGCTTGGATTTATTGACTTTTGGATCTAATAGCGATCTTTTCCCTGATCTTTGGTGGTTGACCTGTTATTTGGAGACAAGGTAAGGTTTAAAAAAAGCCTTGGTTGCTGTTTTTTTTGTTTGTTTTGTTTTTGTAATGGCGGCACTGATTGTTTGAGCTAGTTAGATCCAGCTAAATGATGGATCCTTTGTAACCAAACGGACCCTTATGGGTCTGTAACTCTTGAGATCAGAAAAATGAAACCAAATGGACCTCATGCTCTCAGGGACCACTGGTGGTCCCCGGACTACTGGTGTGTGTGTGTGTGTGTGTGTGTGTGTGTGTATGTGTGTGTGTGTGTGTGTGTGTGTGTGTGTGTGTGTGTGTGTGTGTGTGTGTGTGTGTGTGTGTGTGTGTGTGTGTGTGTGTGTGCGTGTGTGCGCAGCCGTCTGCTCTCTCTCTCTCTCTCTCTCTCTCTCTCTCTCTGCTGCTGCTGCCATGCGGTGGGCACAGCAAGTTATATTTCAGTTGATTTTTAGATACAATTGGCTACTCTGTCTGTGCATGGTGTGCTGTGATCGTCTGCTGTGGTGTTGTCCTTTGATGTAGACGTTTGATATCCACAGGGTGGATGCACAAGGGTTTAATCTAATGTATAATGGGGGAAATGGTTATCGTCGTGATTGGGCTGATCGTCGTGATTGGCGGGGGGGACGGACAGAGAAGATCACGAGTCCACGTGGACAGCAGGGGGTGGGTTAATAATAAAACATAAAAATGCACGCTGTGGCAAGCACTCACTCATATTATTACCATTTCTAGCAAAAGTAAATATACCAGTATATAAATATCTGCCAAAATGTGTAATAACGTGTGTGTGTGTGTGTGTGTGTGTGTGTGTGTGTGTGTGTGTGTGTGTGTGTGTGTGTGTGCGTGTGCGTGTGCGTGTGTGTTTACTGTGCCAAAACATGCCTAATTACTTTTGATCCACTGCAACATTCACACATGACCTATACAGCAAGCTATTGCAGTTGTAGGCCTGATATAATTACTTTTCCTAAGGGGTCATAAGTAAAGTAAAGATATTATTCTCCTAAGTAATATTGCCCAACACTGCTACTTACTGAGGACATGACTATTAAAAACTAGAAAGGGAGAACCAGTGTTGGGACATATGCACTACGTAACTTAATATATTACATAATATATTACCAGAATGCAGTAGCTTGTAATATAAATATATTACTTAACTAAAACAATCTAATATATTATACTTTTCTTTCTGCATTACTTTCAATATTACTTTCAGTCAATCTCTCTCATTGAAAATGTTCTTGTGAAATCATATTGACAACTGCAAAAGTTAAATAATTACTTATTTTCTATCATTTGTCATCAAATTATTTATTCAGGAGTGACGTTTTTTCAAGTTGATTTCATATGGATTTGGCCAGATAGCCAAGTGCGCTTGCTTTATTGTAGGTATGCCACTGGGCTACGCAATATTCGATTAATAGTGATACTAAATATTTCATTATATATTTTCTAAAAAGTTTTTTTAAAGTAATATGTAATAGTAATATTAATATATTACACTTGCTCAGACAGTAATATTGTAATATAATATATTCCTTTAAAATGAAGGTAATAATTAATACGGTAAAGTAATATTCAAGGTAACAAGGTAAAGTAATATTACCAACACTGGGGAGAACACATTAGAGCACACAGCAGAGTAACCAATTATTCTTTGCCTCCTTGTTTCTCCCAAATGCAGTCTTACATTATTATCAATATTTCATCATTATCATCATCATCATTTATATTCTTTTTTTTTTTCAAGCTGTTAATAATAATGTAGGCTTTCAGCTAACTAAATTCTAGAACATAATGATGCCTGTTCCATCACAGACATTCACAGTAATTCATTGGCATAAGACTGCATTGGGGAAAAACAAGCAGGTAAGCAGGTAATTGGTTACTCTTGTAATGTACTCTCCATTCGTAGTTTTAAAAAGTATACAAATTAGCACTCTTGGTTACCTGTGATATCCACATTGGCTGTGGCTAGTGGCTCCAGGTTAGGAGAATCGAAGGCACTGAAGCCCATTGCATCCACCTTAGTCACACGATTTCCCCTGTAGAGTTTGTTATAGAAATACAGGCCGACCTGAAGGTAGAAAGACACATGACAATGATATCTCATTCAATGAACAAGCCTACTATAGAGCTATACACGTATATCTTTACTTTTTTACTTCCAAATCAGAAACTAACTGCTTAAAAACCTTGATATCCCACAACAAAACACTGTATAATCATTACCCCGTTCAGTTATTGTGCAGAATCATCCACTATATCAGAAATTCAATGTCAAAGCCTCACAGTCACAACACAACAACATGATCCAAGAGCACCAGGTGATTCTGCAGCCCAGGGGTTTTCAACAGGTGGTCCGGGGACCACCAGTGGTCCCTGAGAGGGTTCCAGGTGGTCCCCAGGCTAAATGATGGAAAGTTGGTTAACCAGATGTAACTCTTGAGAATGTAAAAATGAAACCAAATGGACCCTTGCGGGTCCATTTGGTTTCATTTTTACACTCTCAAGAGTTAAAATATTCATCATCTGAATTAGCACCACTTAATTAGGAAGTTTACACTATTTTGTTTGCAAAATCTAGCCTGGAATTGTAGACAAAACAAAAAATAATTCTTTACTTTTAGGTCTTTGGGGTGAAATTGTCATCAAGTCCGTGGCTCAAATGCTGAATAAATGGTGGTCCCTGGTGTCAAAAAGGTTGAAAACCACTGCTGCATGCAGCCCAACAATTCACTGACCTCAGGAATGTCAAATTGTCCTGCAATCAACAGCGCCCCCAGCAGGTTGTCTCTGCCATCGTTCCTCAACTGGTAGATTGGCAGCTGCAAAACAGGCATTGTTATAAACACTTAATAACAGTTACTAACCCCATTATACATATAAGGAATTTAGCAAATATGTCATTCACAAGACATTCATTAAATGTTAATGAGTTCTTAATAAGAGACTTTATAAGACACTCCTTTAACGTTTTGTTAATATACATTTAGGAATTTTAGGAATTCAGCAAACCTTTAGCTTTAAATGCATAAAGTATGTGTACATAATTATGTCTGTAAGCCCCTGGCTATTAAGAACTGCTCCAATCAGAAGCCAGGGTTCTGGTCACTCGAGCAGTTAGATATATTATAACAACAGACCTACTTGTGCAGTAGAACGTAGCCTACAGAACTGCAGATAAATAAAAGCAGCCTTGTTATGTACCATTTTTGTCAATTATTAGTTATTTATTAATGCATTAAGCCATGTAATAAGCCGGATAACACCCAACAAACAAATGATTTGTGTCCTAACAATTATATGTATTTATGCAATTAATAAATGCACAGAAAACCATGTGTTTTCAATGCATGTAAGTCACTATAGGACAACTGTGGGTCTGGCCCAATTGCAGGGGCGGATTGGCACATATTTTCCCACCGGGACAATTTTGCCTTTGCCAGGCCACCCTGGGGGGCAGCTGGTTAACCAGATGTAACTCTTTGAGAGCGTAAAAATGAAACCAAATGGACGGATGAAGAGTTAAAATATTCATCATGTGAATTAGCCCAACTTAGTCTACACAACTAGAGAATGTAGAAGATTAATGGTCATTTTGATCTGTATGTTCCAGGCTAGCATCTAGCACATTCTAGTGCATTTTGGAAGTGCCACTACTAGTGCATTTTGGATCTTGGCAGTTGCCAACACTGCCTCCAGCAGCGCAAGCGCCCTGGCGCACAGGCAACTCTCCTACTTGAAGGACACCTTTTCTTTTTTGAAGGATAGAAACACTAGTTTGCCTGGCCTGGGCCTGGTGCCCTGGCCTGCCCTGGCCTGCCCCAGATTCTAGTTTGTGGCACTTGTTTCTGATGCTAAATTCTGGTTTCTGACGCTAGATTCCTGAAAAATCCATGCTCCTGTGTCGGTGATGCTCAACATATTTCACAGGACCACCAGAATTGTGTATATTTAGCTGCGGACCCCCATCTAAAAAAAAAAAAAAAAAAAAAAAAAAAAAACTTGGGAGCTTGGGACTAGGGATCACCCCCAAAAGCAAAGATTTGAGCTAAAATGTTTGATTCTGAAATAATATTTCTGTCACATTTTCATGATTTTTTCAAAAATAGCAGACCTACAAGCTCATAGCGCGCCACTCGGTGGCGCGCTATGAGCTTGTAGATCTGCTATTTTTCAACAGGTAAAGCATTAACACAAAGGGTTAAAATAGTTTAGATTGTTACTGATCCAATGGAATTGGCTCCCTGTGAAGACAGCTGCTCTCACCTGTGCGCCAGTGAGGATGACAGGCTTTCCCAGGTTCTCACACATGAAGGATAGCGCCGACGCTGTGTACGCCATGGTGTCTGTGCCATGGAGGATCACAAAACCCTTATACCTGGCATAGTTATTCTGCACACACACACACACACACACGCACGCACGCACGCACACACACACACACACACACACACACACACACACACACACACACACACACACACACACACACACACACACAGAAAGAGAGAGAGAGAGAGAGAGAGAGATAGAGAGAGAGAGAGAGAGAGAGAGAGAGAGAGAGAGAGAGATCAACTACTGTACTGTGATGCAATGTGAATGGTTTGTTCGAGCTACAGTATATGGAGTGTGAAATGCAATTATTACCTCGATATCCTTTGCAATTTTCTCCCAGTCAGATGGTGTCATGTTGGATGAGTCCAGCAAGGGGTCGTATTCCTTAATAGAGTACACAATCCGCTTGTTGTATTGATTCAACCTGGGTTAAGAAACAAGTTTAACAATCAGTAACTTTCAAGCCTTATGTGATGTTGGATTAAGCATTATGTTTGATAACTTGCATATATTCAAAATTATACTGGGGGGGGGGGGGGTACAAAATTATACTGAATATTGAAGACTAAACTGAAAGTAAATAATATTCGTGTAAAGCAAAGCAAATTTTACAAGATGAAATAGCAGCAGTGTGGAAAAACGAAAACTTATGGCAGAAAATAATAAGAGTTGATTACAGCGGAATAAATACCCAATAAAAGGTTGTGGAAACTGTAGTGATGGTTGGGGTCAGGTGATTGAATGGTTTCACTTACGGAAGGACCAAGACGTTTTCTCTTGGATAGCGAGCATACAAACGTGTTCTCTCTGCATATCGTTCATCATGGAAGATGGGAAGCTTGCGTAGGAACTTCACTAACGCATTGGGTTCTGGCTTCAACCCTGTGGGTCACAGTAACACCAGAGGATCATTGTGATTTTCTTTGTACTATCAGTACAGTTATGATTGTATTCTCGTGGAACTAACCACCACACAGATACATGTCATTCTGAACACATAGTGGTAAATTGAAGCAGCAGTGAAGGAATGCCAGAGTATGTGGATGGATTATGATAGCTCCGTTCTGCTGCTCTGTTGCTTCGTTTGGCAGCTGAGCTCAACATTGCCATCATGCCTGGGCAAGGGGAGACATTGCGCCTCTAAACGCGATGGCAAGGAAAGATCCCAAATTTGAAAATAAATAAATAAATAAAAAATATTACATATATACAGTAGCTCTCTTCTTTCTCTTTTAAGTATTTGACATTCAAACTGTACATTCTGTCAAAAGCTAACTGCCATTCCAGCAACTGGTTGCACCCAATGCACGTTGTGAACTTGCAGATCAGCGCACATTAGAATAATGACAACTGCTGGGATGGGGACCTGAGGGTTAAATCTAGAAACAAAAATCAAGGGCATTATGTATGATGTCACAGGAATCAAGGTAGAAGGATGCCCAATGTGTTTTGGTGCGGAATTCTCCTTCTCCATTCAACAGCCCTACAAGAAACTAAAAGTTTATAAAAAATAAACAAACAAACAAATCAGAAAACAATAAATAACTTTACCTCCACCTGTGTTGGTCATTCCTATGGTCCCTCCAGTGTAGATAACAAAAACGCGGACCTCAGCACCATGTTCGTAGTAGAGCTGTGGAGAGAAATGTGTCATTAATATCTATCTACTCTATCTACTCTATCTATCTATCTATCTATCTATCTATCTATCTATCTATCTATCTATCTATCTATCTATCTATCCATCCATCCATCCATCCATCCATCCATCCATCCATCCATCCATCCATCCATCCATCCATCCATCCATCCATCCGGGGTTTTAACCCATTGTGTCCTGTCTGTTTCTGAATAACATAATATTCAAAGATTTGCACCACGTTTTCACGATTTTTCAAAAATAGCAGAGATACAAGCTCATAGCGCGCCACTCGGTGGTGCGCTATGAGCTTGTAGATCTGCAATTTTTCAATAGTTAAAACATAATGCTTAGAACACCAAAACGCGTTCAGTACACTAAGGGTTAAACAGGTGGTCCGTGGACCACTGGTGGTACGTTAAAGTACTGCATGCGGTCCCTGAAAATGCATTTAATAATGTGGTAGTGACAATTCTGTACACATTTTCTTCCACAGAAGTGTTGTAAAATGTCCCGGGGAAGCACATCAGTATTGTTAGTGCATCAGAATTGTAAGTGAAAGGTATAGGGATTACATAACAAAAGGGAGTTATATTCAAGAAAGCTCATCGTTCTTAAGAATTGTACCTATATTAATAAAAAAAAAGGTGGTGGTGGTGGTCCCCGGTTCAGAATTAGTGGAAACGTCCTGAGCTAACTGATTACTTAATCAGTCCACTTTTCACAGACAATTTGCAGACACATGTCTACTACTACTACTACGACTACTACGACTACTACATCTACTACTACTACTACTACTACTACTAATAATAATAATAATAATAATAATACTAACGGCATTCTCAGTGTTGCCAGCGTAGCCAGAAGGTCCCTCGATGACAACCATGCAGGTAACCATGGTAACCAGCAGAGCAGAGAGCACAACCCTCACAGAAGTGGACAACATGACTGGAGCTAGACAATGTGTGAGAGAACAGTGGACTCCAAGCCCTTATATATTTCTCCTCATGGGTGTGATACATGATGACATGATGGTGCACATTTCTTAAGAATGATGACTCAATAGATTGGCAACCTTTGCTTTTCTTAATAGTTTAACTCCCGTTTCTGTGTAATTTCTTATCCTCGGTCAGACTTCCTGTGACACCCTGTAATAGACGTGAACTTTTGCCCTTTGCTTCCTGTGTTCAAAACACACTGGGACACATTTATATATATCAAATATAAAATCAAATAATATCAAGCACCTCCTTTACGGGACAAAACACAATACTGTACCCATTGGTTTTATGAAAATTGAAAAATGAATGGACCAAAGTTATGTTTCTGAATTAATATTCTGAATTAATATTGCAGTATTAAAGCACAGTATTAAAGGACTTAAAGCTCTAAAATTCTTTCCAGATATGTTTTCATGTGATGGACTTAAAGCTCTAAAATGCATTCCAGATATACAATATTACCATTTCTCGCAAACATTGTTCACAAATCTGTCTAAATGTGTGATAGTGAGCACTTCTGCTTTGCTGAGATAATCCATCCCACCTCACAGGTGTGACATCATGGTTAGTGGACTGGTGTGCCTTAGGCTGTCCACAATAAAAGGCCATCCTGAAATGTTCATTTCGTTTTGCTTTATTGGGGGTCTGGGGACTCTGACACTCACACATCTTCTTCTCATAGAGTTTATCAGATTGTCAATTGTGGCCTGTGGAATGTTGGACCACTCCTCATAAATGGCTGGATATTAGTGGGAAGTAGTACACACTGTCGAAATGGTAATAATGTATAATGTGTTATTACCATTTTGGCACCATATATATATATATATATATATATATATATATATATATATATATATATATATATATATATATATATATATATATATATATATATATATATATATATATATCCAAGCACATATATCCCAACCTATCATAACGCTGATGTTGTAATGAAGGAACTGAGGGGAGAGTTTACTTAGAAGTTGAGTAATCATGCTAATGCAGCATTTGGGAAGGGTGGAGTGGCCTATTCTGGAGACACAGCAAAATCAATTTGTGACAGTGGACTGAGGTCACGAGGGTGGCAATAGGGATGGGTACCTTTCACCTTTGAACCGATACGATACGATACCTGGGAATCGATGCGATACCAGAAACGATACCTATTTCGATACTTTTTTAACAAAAAAAATATATTACCTTTTTTGTATTTTACACATCATAGCAATGGTTTGGGTTGAATCATATTTTAATTATTAAACTAGAAAAGTGCCCTTCTGGGCACAGGTCTCCACCAGGCCAGGACAGATTGTGGCCTCTTGGTAGCGCTATAATAGGCCAATGTAAAAAAGGGTACCATTTATTCTTATGACTTTAGCATTTGGATGATTTCAGGCATGTTGTCCAAAAATGTGTTTTGCAAATGTCCACCTGTTGGTGGCGCTATAACAAGCCATTGTGAAAAGAGTGGAATATTTTTCTCAGCCTTGTATTTTAGTGTGTTGAAGATTTTATGTAAATTGCCTGCTGTGTTCATCATCTTTACAAAATCGGCCACCTGGTGGCACTATGACATGCCGTTGTGGAAAATTTGGGGAAGAGGTTCCTGGTTGGCATCCATGGAGTGTGTGTGCAAATTGTGGCATCGATCGGGTTAACGCTTTTGGAGATTACCTGGTAACAGACGGACACACAATTTTTTGCAAAAAAGATGCCACGAATCGGCCTCCTGGTGGTGCTATAACATGCCATTGTGGAAAGTTTGGATGAGAGCTTCAAGGTTGGCATCCAGGGAGTGTGTGTGCAAATTGTGATGTCAATCGGGTTAACAGTTTGGGAGATAAGCTGGTAACAGACAGACACACACACACACAATTTTCTGGAAAACGATGCCACACATCGGCCTCCTGGTGGCGCTATAACATGCCATTGTGGACACCTCGGGCAGAGCTTCATGGTTGGCATCCAGAGAGTGTGTGTGCGCAAATTGTGGCGTTGATCGGGTTAACGGTTTGGGAGATAAGCTGGTAACAGACGGACGCACACACAGATTTTTGGCCAAGAAATGCAAGCATCTGCCTCCTGGTGGCGCTATGATGGGCCCTTCTGGAAAACTTGGAGCAGAGGTTCATCGTTGGCATCCAGGGAATGTGTGTGCAAATTTTGGCATCGATCGGGTTAATGGCGCCGGAGATTACCTGATAACAGACCGTCGGACGCACACACACACACACGGACGGAGGGTAAAACATATTCCCCCCATGCCTCCGGCCTGGTGGAGACAATGAATGAATGGATGAATGAATGAATTGACTTCATTTATATAGCACATTTCTAGACATGTCACAATGTGCTTTACAATGGCAAAAAAACAGAGGAAAACAAAAGCCCATACAACAGTCGTAATAAGCAGTACAAGATACTGTCTTGTACTGCTCAGTTTTTGGGCATTAAATGAGAACCCTTTAGGGTTTTTCGCACCTGGGCCGGTGCGAAAAAAATAGGCTAATGGTAATTAGCCAGGCTGGGTCGAGCCTTGGGCTTGGTGATTTTGTCGTTTTTTTATTATTATAATAATTAATAAAAAAATCCTAGTGCAGTTAAAAAATTAAAAACACCAATTCTGTTATTTGTATAATGTGTATACATGTATGTATTTATTATGAGGAAGGCTGCACTGGAGATTCAGGACTCACGAGGAGGAGAGGAGCAGCACATTTTTAGTGCATGCTCACTCACACATAACAAACTAGCATGTCCTGACATGACTCCCATTGAACAATCACCAAGATGGCCATCAAACACAGGCAGAAACAGCCAGAACAGGCAGAATATCAATGTGTTTGATACGTGTGTGTTTGGCTTCTGTACAGCGGCAGCTGTGCAACATTGCAGAAAGCAGAGGCGTAGCGTCATTTGGGCCATGCGGGCCATGGCCCAGAATTATTTTGCTGGCCCAGGCTGAGGTACAGTACACTTGGGCCAAGAATTCAGGGGAACAGACAGACAGGCACAATGAGCAGCCTAGTGTTGGGGGATCGGAGGTGTTAGACGGCTTGACGCCCCACTATTCATCCAGCCTTTTGTTATCAAATGGGTCAAATGGGTCCTGTTTAATTGGTCCTGGTGACTGGAGGTGTCAAAGATAGTACCCAAAACAACAAAAGGTGTTAATGGCCCATGCACCCATCACTATTTCCAGTAAAACATTTTTTACTTGCCTGGAGAGGCTGAGGATAAAAGGTATTTTTAAATAAATTTTGAGAATAAACAAAAATACTTATACATTAGTATGAAGAACCCCTTCATACTAATGTATAAGGGAGTGTGTGTGTCACTTAATTCAAATATTATTTTTTATTCTGTTTGGCTACTACTATATTAGAGTGTGGTGACCATATAGTAAGGCGTTCCATCCTGTCCCCAGTGAGCCCCCTGGGGTCAACAGTTTCAGTTTGGGCTTTGGGAGAAAAGCCTTTTGTCCAATCAGGATCGAGTGGGGGTGGGCCTTGGTGTATGTGTTGTTGGGCTGTTGTACTTCCCTTCACTGTAGAGCATGTGCACATCATGCTACTGAGTTTCAGCCCCTGCGCTTTCCCATCATTTAGCCTCTATGTCCCCCTCGTTTCTCTTATGTATTGCTATAACGAAAAACAAATCAAAACAAATGACTTTTCAGCACATTTATTGAAAAGAAAGAAATCAAGTGAAATCAAAAAAATACAATTCTCAGAAAAAACATGTACAACAGAAATAAATAAAAAATAAATTACGAAGTACAAAAAAAATGTAGGTAATTAAAAAGGAGGGGGTATCCTGACAAAAGAAAAAATAAAGCCTCTTGCTGAGGTTGCTGAGGACACACAAATCCGAAGCTCAACTAAAACGTTTTGACAGAAAAAGAAAATACAGGAGAACAGTAATAAAATGTTTTAACAACATACTATTTTCATTCGGTTTTTAGGTATCAACTTTTTTTTCATTATTATATTTCTCTAGTCATTACAAATACACATATTTCCCTGAGGGAACATCAACTTGAGGGGTCCAAAGACGGGCGTTCGTTCTAAATGCCTCATGATGGTCTCTGCTTCAAACCACGCCAAGAACTATACGCAGACAATGCCGAGTAGAGATGTCAACAGTCAGTATCGTTGGTACCTGTTATAACCGCATAGTTTTAATCTGTTGTACATTATAAACTGTTACTATAACATAGTGTATGTTAGGTTAAGAATTATAGCACTGAAATAAGCACCGACAGCTTGGTTTATACAGTACTTGTCGTATGATGGCTCCATGCACTGAAAGTAGTGGTTCTCCTGCCGTTACGCAACATATTACTGTTAGCAACAGTCGGATAAGTCCATTGTCGGACAATTCCACGAATAATTTCCGATCAGTGTACGTTTGTTTGGTTTGCCAGAGAAACAATAACTATACTTTTGTTAGTGTACAAGGATACAGCGAGAAATGAGAATGACAGCACACATCAGATTCTCTCTACAAGCTTGTACTCAGTCTGTTTTTGGTGCATAATAGCAGGTGTACATTTTGAGTTTAAAATCAGTAGAGTTTTCAACCAGTGGTCCTTGAAAGGGTTCCAGGTGGTCCCCAGCTAAATGATGGATAGTTGGTTAACCAGATATAACTCTTTGAGAGTGTGAAAACGAAACCAAACGGACGCTTGTGGGTCCATTTGGTTTCATGTTTACACTCAAGAGTTAAAATATCCATCATGTGAATTAGCCCCAAGTCTACACAACTAGAGAATGTAGAAGATTAATGGTCATTATTGATCTGTATGTTTGCCTGTTTTG
Organism: Benthosema pterotum; assembly: GCA_039105355.1. Lineage (NCBI taxonomy): Eukaryota > Metazoa > Chordata > Actinopteri > Myctophiformes > Myctophidae > Benthosema > Benthosema pterotum. The sequence continues at coordinate 2,111,392 of CM076976.1, read as the reverse complement.
TTTCCAAAATCCAGCCTGGAATTGTGGACAAAAAAGTCTGTGGGGCTAAAATGTCAAGGTCCGTGGCTCAAATGCTGAATGAATAGTGGGCCCTGGTATCAAAAAGAAAGGTTGAAAAAACACTGGTTTAAATGAAGGGTTAAGGTTTGGACTGGAGCAAACAGATGAAGTGAAGTTATTATTATTATTATTATTATTAAGGTGCATCAGCACGACAGACAGTTGAAACTGAATTATTGTATCATTTTCCCAGCTCCTCAGAGACAGTACAAAGTCACATTCTTAAGCTAATAGCAACATTTTGATTCAATATGAAAAGAAGATAATTCAGCATACAATACAATAAAACAAAAAAAGAAAAGAAAATCCGTTGGATGACTGATGGATGGTGAGCCAAGAAATATAAATACACAAAGAAATTAAAGATTGTCAGACATGTAGATGCTTATAATATGAATTCTACAAACACAAAATTAAAGTATAGAATTCCTTTCTTTCCCTTGTAAGACCCCCTTGGTGAACACTCACGATATGGAGACAGATAAACGTGGATTCATTTAAAGCAGAAATGATCTTAAATCAGAAAGAAATGGTAGTATGGTACCATCTTACGCTCAGAACTTTAGGTAAGCCCTTTTGTCCACCCTAGGACACTTTCCAGCCGGGCTCATTCAATGTAAATATCATAGACTTAAATGCAGGTTTATTTCTGGAACCAGAACTTCAAAATGTTATGCCCTATGCAGTGGAAAATGTGAGTGAGACATTTATTTTTTTAAAACAATGTTTTATCATAATAAGGAAAGCTATTGGTGGAGAGGTTTGTCTATCACACGTTGTGCTTAGTTGTGATTGGACCATAGCAGTTTGGGGAGGGGCTTACCTAAATGTCTATTATGAGATAACATTGACAATGGGAGTCGCATCTTTAAAGGTCCCGTCATACTTGTTTTGCATCGGTGTCGCTCCAGAAATAGCAGATCTACAAGCTTACAAAGCATCATTCTGCAGCGCTATATGCTTGTAGTTCCTACCTTACTTTACTTACCAAACTAGAACAGTGGCAAAACCATTGTACCACTACTAGTTTATTTCTGAAAACATCTAACCATTGATCCAAGTGCCCTGATCATTGTACACCAAATTAATTGGCTTCACTTGTAAAAATAATAATAATAATAATAATAATAATAATAATAATAATAATAATAATAATAATAATAATAATAATAATAATAATAATAATAATAATAATAATAAAATAAAAATAAAGATAAAATAAAGCCCAGGAATCATGACTGAACCAGAAGATGCAAGCTTATGGCAACATTTTTAACAAAAGTGACAGTACACAAGTAAATCATGACATTACAAATATCATGTTGACATGATTATGACAAACAGTACCAAAAAAGTAGAAGAAAAACCATCAACACGTCAGCCCTTTGATATAAAAACGTCTGAATTTTTCATATATCATAAACAATCTTTTTCCAGATGCTTTTTCTTGTCTTTACACACATGGATACTGTAAATGTACATCTCAAACAAATATACAAATAGATTATTATCAACATAAATTTAAACCTATTCAGTTTTGTCATACATTAGGTTAGGGTAGGTTCTAAAAAAGCTGAGAATATATATATATATGTATTTTTTTATATATATATATATATATATATATATTATATATATATATATATATATATATATATATATATATATATATATGTATATATATATATATGTATATGTATATATATATATGTATATATATGTATTTTTTTTTCTCCAACAACCACTGTACCAGTGTTTATTAAATGTTATTACTCTTTGGGAAATGCAACTAATCAGTACTTCTGTTGGAGACACCAAAAGACTGCATTTCTTTGGAAAATCAAATTGACTTTTTTTTTTGTTCTTTGTGCAACATTCAAGACCCTTACGAAGGCCCATTTATACTTTGACGTACAACAAATTAACCAGTTAAACCCTACAGTTGACTGAGCCTGGTTTCTATTCTTTATCGCTGCATCCTCCGATTTGTATAGTCACTTTGCTAGTGACAAAACAAATCACATAACACACCAAATCAGCTTGTAAACCCACAGGCTACCAGAGCTCTAGACTATAGCCACCCTCCTCTTTTTAGCACAGTCTCTTGGTGCACCGTTTTAGGTAGATTGTGCACTTGCAGATAAAAGCGTCACACATTTTTCATTCAGGTTTCTTAAGGACGATGTATTTTAGCGTATAAGAGCCTGCAAAATTGTGGGAGTGAGCCTCGAAGCCAAACCCTAAAGCCTCCATCAATAACACAGGATGGCTCAATAAGGCAAAATTACCTCAATTTCATTCTGCTTTAAGTAGCATGTGACATCTGAAACTACGTGGTCCGTATCATGCTGAATGCATTCCGAGCAATAGTTCTTTAGCACAAGTGTGTTGTTGTGCAAAACTAATGCTTGTAAAGGATTCAGAATAATGAAAACCTCCTAGGTTTGACATGTGGCATGATCCCTAAAGCGCTGTCAAGAGCGCTAAAGAGCTAAAATTCAATAACAAACCATCATGGAAACAACTACACTTTTATCCATAACTGCACAATCATTTCACTAACAGACGGCACTATTTTCTGTCTACACCAAATCACAAATAGCTCACAACACGTTGCAACGCATTGTGAGCTTATAGAGCTGCTATTCCTGTTCACCCCAGAATAGCAAAACACTAGGGTTTGTTAATTAATAGATTTGAACAGATTTACCTGTTTATATAAATAAAGCTCTGACAGGGGGAAAAAAAATCATCGAAATAAATAAGAGGTTCCAGAACACCTTGGGTCTGTCTAGGCCTCACCAGATTTGTCATAACACAACTGCCTAATTTAGCACAAATGTCGCTTTTGTTGTTGTTGACACAGAATATTGGCACAAGGATGTCAGATCCAGCCAACAATCCTCCCAGCCAAGGCGATCCACGATCCTTCTTTAGTCCTTCTCATAGGTCTAGACTCATTTTATGTTCGAGAACATTTAAAAAGAGCAATACATTTCACCTACTTAATTAAATGTGCGGGGCAAATATAGTTCAATATCCAATATTTTAGCCCATAATTGAAAAAACAAAAAGATCCCCCACCAGATAATTAAAATGGATTTTTATCTTATTTAATTAAATTTTATATCATCAAAACAAGATAAGTAGCTAACGGGTCAACCAAAACAGTGATATGTGATCGTTTGCGTCGACAGGCATCGTAGACATTCACCTGACTTGCAAACAACACGATGCAGAGCAGACCATAACATTGTGACCCGACTGTTACCTGCGTATTGGTGCACTTCACTGAAACATCACAGAGCCTAATAGGGGACATGAAATATAGCCCTTTGATATCTCCGGACTGTCCAAGAATACATGTATACCATAATATGGTATATATACATATATATGACATGAAAAAAATGTTTACTTGGACACACAGCACAGTGTGAAATGGGAGTGTGTGATGTATGCTGTTTGTGTGGCCATTCTGAATGTGCCTTACATAAGTGAGCCGGTTTTAATTGGTCTTCCATAGGAAGAAATGTAATACGGTGAGAATTACAGATCAGAGAGAAAAAGGGGAAAAAAAGCAAGACAAGATTGAGATTCTTTCCAAAACCGCACCTTTGTGGGGGGGAGAAAATAATCCCATTGTTAGTTATTTCCAAAGTAGGTTCAAAGGATTTTGAACATTGGAGCGCTTAATCCAGTGGTTTTCAAACATTTCCATACCAGGGCCCACTAATTTATTCTGCATTTTAGTCATGAACCACCATATGATGTTGAGTTCGTTCTCTCGGATCCAAAATCAAGGATTTTCAAGTTTTTGTCCGCAATTTAGGAGAGATAAACTGTCACATGACAATTCTTCTACATTTTCTACAATTGTGTAGAATCTTGAAAATTAAGTGATTCAAATGTTTAAAGGTAGGGTAAGTGATTTGAAATTCACAGTGTAGTACCAGCCTGGTGCACTAGGGGGCCCCCAATAGCAGCTACACTATGTGAACCTGCTGCTCGATCCTGATTGGAGGAGAATTCACCCTCCACCCGGGGAACTTTTATTAGCTCCTCTGCTAACGTGGGGGAGGGGGAAACTCCATATATGGTCTGCACACCTTATAATAGAGCATTTTAACAGAAAAAGATTTTTTTGGGGTGATATCTGACAAAAGTGAAATCACTTCCCCTACCTTTAATTATAAATTTTTAACTTATAATTTTATAATTTAATTAAACCAAATGGACCCTCACGGCTCCATTTGGTTTCGTGTTACACTCTCAAGAGTTACAGATCTATAACGGTCCATTCGGTTACCAACTGTCCATCATTTAGCCGAGGACCAACTGGAATCCGGACCGCTGGTTGTGAAAACCACTGGATTAATCAACGATTTCATAGTTACATATAATCCTTAAAAAAAAAAAAAGTACCATAATCACGTCACAGGAATGAACTTTTTTGTTTGTTTGTTTTTAGGTGTGATTTTGGAAGGAAACTCTAAAGCCTCTTACGTACTCGAGGGTGAGGGAAGTGAGTTTAGGTGAAGAGTGTTCTACCGCGGTGTAGTTTCTTAAGGCTTCGCCCTGGAGTATGCGCTGTATGAGCCCAGGGTGAAGCCTTAATGAACTACAACGCGATGAAAAACTCCTCACCTAAACTCACTTCACCCTGGAGTACGTTTGAGCCTTAAGAACTCTAAACGAAGCAGTGCTGCTGGCCCCGTCTCAGGGACCATTGTCTTTCCATACATGCTGGTGGGGACAACTGTCCGTGCTCCAAACGGACCAAACGCATGCTGCCTCTTGTGCGTTAAGTTATTTAGTTTTTGTTTTCTTAAAAAATACAGACTGAAAGGTTTGGTTTTAACGGTACGGTGACGTTGGCCGCGTGGTGGTTACTACTGTTGTACAGCGCTCATGTGACCAACCGCGTGCAATCACGGCGTCACGTGACCTCATGCAAAGTCTAACGCGTTTGGCGTCTTGTATGAAGACCTTCGTAATCAGCTGGCCGGAGGAGAAGGCTGGTGAAACTCAGAAGGTGCACAACAAAAAAAAAAAAAACACACACAAAAGCTATCGGATCAGAGGTTCTACTGGAGAATCAGCGTGAAAACAGCGATTCAAAGTGATGATTTTGTTTTTTTTTTGGTTGTTTGTTTTTGTTTTTGTTTTTGGTGGGGGGGCACATCTGGCGTCCCACTTTTTAGCGTAGTGAAATTCCCACCCTCTTGATTTATGATGGGAACGTTGTTGAACGTGAATTCACAAATTCATTACCTGTGTTAAGAAACCTGAGAGGGGTTTCTCCACAGTTCTCTGCATATGTTTACAAGGCATTAAAACGAAGCCTCGAGGCACAGCTTCACCTAATAATAATAATAATAATAATAATAATAATAATAATAATAAAACGTCCCTCGGCTGAGACGAGAACGCACACGATGAACGGAGTGCTGCTGGGCCACAGGTCCCAGCCTGTGGTCCCTGTAAAACACGGTCAGGACTGGGGATGTATTAGTGACGTCTTGACTGTGTCCAGATAAAGGCAATCCAGGCAAGGCTGGTCAAAATCGGTCCCAGAATAATCACCGGATTTCAACCAACACAAAACGGACGTCGCAGATAGAGTCAGACTAACTTAACCCTTTGTGTCCCGAACGCGTTTTGGTGTTTTATCTGTTGAAAAATAGCAGATCAACAAGCTCATGTCGCGCCACCGAGTGGCGCGACATGAGCTTGTTGTTCTGCTATTTTTGAAAAATTGTGAAAATGTGCTGCAAATCTCTGAATACGTTATTTTGGAAGCAAACATTTTTAACTCAAATTGTTGGATCCATAGAACAACATGTTTTCAGATGGGGGTCTGCAGCCAAATATGGATAATTCTGGTGGTCCTTGGCTTGGCCTTGGACACAGGAACACAGATTTTTCAGAAAAACTAGAATCTAGTGTCAGAGACTATAGAATCTAGTGTCAAAAAACTCAATTCTAGCGTCAAAAACTAAATTCTAGTGTCAAAAGTAGATCCTATCATCAGAAACTATAATTTAGTGTCAATAACTAGAATCTAGTGTCGGAAACTACTGTAGAATCTAGTGTCAAAAGCTAGAATGTTGCTGCAGCTATAATCTGGTGTAAGAACTACTGTATAATCTGGTGTCAGGAACTCGAATCGAGGGTCAGGACACAATGGGTTGAAAAAAAAAAAAAAAAAAACGCCATATAAAGGCTCATATGCATGCGGACGTGTCTGACGTTTACCACAAACCAATCCGTTTGAAAATCGGGTTGAAGAATAAGCGAGTCATGTAAAAAAGTATGTGCTCATAGAGACACTGTTATGCTATACCCTCGTAAGATGGCCGCCACGTACACAACGACACTCCCCATTGGCCAGCAGCGTGGGCGAGCCATCTGGCCTTCTTATATAAATCTACAAGACTCTGACATTCTCCCATGACTCCAGTGCCGTTCCCAAGACTAGGCAGATGACAGCCCGGGGGCGGATTGGCCATCCGCAGTACAGGGAGTTTTCCCGGTGGCCTGCGCCACCTAGTGGCCTGGACAAGATCCAAAATGCACTAGTGGCACTTCCAAAATGCACTAGAATGTGCTAGATGCTCGCCTGGAACATACAGATCAAAATGACTATTAATCTTCTACATTCTCTAGTTGTGTAGACTAAGTTGGGCTAATTCACATGATGAACATTTTAACTCTTGAGGGTGTAAAAATGAAACCAAATGGACCCTTGCGGGTCCATTTGGCCAGATGGCTCGCCCACGCTGCTGGCCAATGGGGAGTGTCGTTGTTACGTGGCGGCCATCTTGCGAGGGTATAGCATAACAGTGTGTCTATGAGCATATACTTTTTTTACGCTCTCAAAGAGTTACATCTGGTTAACCGGCTGTCCGGTGGGAAAATATGTGCCAATCTGCCCCTACCACAGCCCGTATGGGGATGGTCTTTACGTCATTTCCAGGACATCTTTAGCCTGACCTCAGTCTGGCTGAATTATCATTTCGTTTCACTTCATTATTCAGACTGAAGTGCCTCTCTACCACAGCAGTTTCTAGGACGGGCATTCGAAGTGGGCTGTTGGCCAATCAGGTGCTGGGATTGGATTTCCAAGCAGCACAAGCGGCCTCAAAGGCAGGGAAGTCAGTGCTTGAATCATAGGAAGAAAATAAGCTAGTATTTTTTTAAGGTGCTGATTCAGGGCTGAGCCAGGCTAGGACGTCTTCACAAATTGTTATAATAAAGCTATAGCAAAGCTATATCTGACACACTAGCGTAGTGAAATCCCCGACCCTCTGATTTATGATGGGAACGTGAACGTGAATCTACAAATTCATTCCTGTGTTAGAAACTTAGATATATACGGCATAAGAAAGCTAGATTTGCACCCTCTAGTTCTGATTGATTAAGTTAGTCTGGCCTCAATCCGACTATCTCTGATTTATCCAGGGACGTCCATGTCTAGTGGTCAGGACTTGTGTTGGTTGAAATCAGGGGATATTCTGGGACAGATTTGACCAGTCTTGGATCGCCTTGATCTGGACACAATCGAGACGTCACTAATTCGTCACGGTCCTGACCGTGTGTACTGGGGGGTTGAGCCTACAGTAAATGTGGGTCGGTGCGTGTACTGGTACGCGTGCGTGCTTGTGTGTTGTGTTATTTCATCAAGGGCGAAGCTTGGAGGCTTGTTGGACCCCACAGAGGCTGAAGTTTCAGTACGGCGGCCTGTCGATGGGAGAAAAACGAACACAGTGAGCAGCCAACATGCCTGGCTTATTTATTGCCCACCGATAAATGCGCTTATAAAGCCATCGATTCGTCTTCTTTTTCCACAGTTAATGGAACAGTTACTCCACTGGTTCATTTCAGTCAGAGCATGTGGTGGTTGGTGGTGGGATCATACGTACATACATATTGTATGTTTGGGGTGTAGGTGAGTTTAAAAAGGGAAACTGTGTTTTTTTTGCAGTGGTCATCATCATCATCATCATGGCGGGGGCTAGGAGTCGACAGCGTTGATCTGGTAGGAGGAGGAGCCGTTCTCCGGGCGGGGCTTGGCTTCCGTGGTGGTGGTGGGTTTGGGCGGCCAGTCGGGGTCGGCGATCAGCTCCTGGGCCAGGTGCATGTAGCGGGCCTTGCGGGCCGACGTCTCGGCGCGGCAGCACAGGCGTGCCAGACACTTGCGTCCCCACGCGTCGACGCTCCCCTGTAAACGACGCAACAAAGTGGTTCCACAAGACAAACAACACAGAGCGGTGAGTGGGAACTACAAGCGAGACACCGTGGACTAAGGCCTGCATCATCCTGATGTTAACAGTATCAATGCCGTTTTTTGCGACCACTAGGGGGCACCAAACTGTTTTTTTTTTTTTTTTTTCATTTTTTTTACCCCATTACCTGAAGCAGTGAAAGTGTTAACTCATGCTTCATTCACATAACACCCATTTTGCGGGAGAACACGTTCTATACTTTAGCTATTGAAGAACTGCATCTAAAAGCTCACAGCGTGCCACCGAGTGGCGCTATGTGAGCTTGTAGGTCTGCTACAAGCTCACAGACGTGTTCCCCATAAATAAATAAATAAATAAATAGAAGACATTTGTAGAATTTGTAGTTTGTAGTCAGGTAAAAACAAAATGGGTTATATGCGAAATCATTCCGTGCCAATGTCAAATGTCAAAACGTGCAAAATGTGAACTAGTCAACCAACTACATGTCTATGGCATTTCTAATACATCATGCACACTGGTATACCGGTATATAATTAGACCAAAACCAATACGATGTCTGTAATAGTCTGGTCTGCATGCATTCAGACCTTTGACAAATAACATGAAGCATGGTAATATAAAAGTTGGTACGACAAAAACAAAAAAACAAAAAATGAAATCACAAGCACAAGCTAGTCGATAAGAAATTGACATGAATTGAAAACGACATAACTGACAGTAGGTTCCGTTTTTTGTTTGTTTTGGATTATTCTTGCCTTACAATTTGTTCACCATCGGCCGGAAACCTTGTACAGTATTCCCCAAAAAATGTTGCTTTACGATATTAAAAACACAAAAACAAATTACAACTACACCGCTGTGAGCATGTGTGGGTCATTCCATGGAAACGGTACGATTTGGACTTTTTTTTTTCTGAAATTTTGACCGAACGGTTTTACTTTTCTGAATAGCCCACATTATTAAGGACATCTTTAGCTATAAGGAAAACATAATTTCCCATCTCAGGCATTCAATACAGTATATTTTTATATATATATCTTTTAACATGGTAATTGATAACGGAGTTGAGCCAATCAAGTTCATAACGGAGTTGTGATTTTTGTACTAAACATAGCCACTACTCTAACTGAGTTGAGTAAAAGGAGAAGACTTGGCATGCCTGAGGTTACGGTATCAGATATATTGTTGGAATAACAAAAAGAAACTAATTGTTATCATTATTTCATGTAACAGAGTTGAGCGGTTATGATTTACGACCACACATGAGAGTACAAAATGCCTCTAAAACAGTGTAAAATAAGGTTTTAATTTGCCACTTTCCTTAGCATGTTGGTCAGAAGAGGTGTAGAATACTACTTCCTATTGGTGATGTCACTAAAGGGCCAATTAATTGTGGTTATGGAGGGAAGAATGACTTGTGTAACGGAGTTGAGTGCAACTGAGGGACACAGCTATATAATGCCATTTAAATGATTAATCATCTATTTATTCAAAAACTAAACATGTCCAGCAATAAAGTACAGATAGATATATATGCTCTTTGTGAAGTCCACTTTCATCGAAGGCCACGGGGTGTGATGAAAGAAAGCAAGATAATTTCTGATATGAAGACACAATCCATGTAATGTTTACAGAATATTAAAGGGAACATTTCAATTGATTAAAAAAGCTTTTAAAAATATTTTTCAGTGATTCAATCAATAAAATACAGCTAAAACGGTCAGAGGGACTGCAAATTATACCGTTTTCGTGGAATGACTCATGTAGCGTCGCGTCGTGAGATTCTGCATCGGATTTTGTATGATAATAATGTCATATACCGTACAGCACATTATTACGTGGCTTGAATGAATGCTCCAATCAGAAGCCAACGTTCTGTTCATGGGAGTGGCTAGATATGTCACAAGAACAGACGGCTCCGCTCAACAACAGACCTCCTTGCGCGGATGAACACAACTGCAGATAAATAAAATCAGCATTGTTGTGTACAACATACTATTTTTGTCAATTACTAGTTATTTATTAATGTATTAAGCGCGATAAAACCTTTCGAAACCAGTAAACAAGTGACCTTTGGTGCGCGTCCGTCAACACATCACCAGTTTGTCGGATATTATCAATAAAAAAAGGTAATTCTTTCATTCATTCATTTTTGGATTTTTTTTTAAAGAGAGCAGAGCCTGGTTTCAGCTACAGTTACTGTACATAGAGGTACCTGGTTCCTCTGAGCTATGGGGGCTAGTGGAAGAGCTAAGCATATCGGAGTGGAATGCTAGGCTGAGGCTAGCAAGATATTAGAAAAGGCAGGGAGCCGGTCAAGGGATTGGAATTACCGAGGGCTTGGAACATTTGGAACATTATTTTGTAGAGCGAAATACAAAAAGGAGATAAAGAACACTGTTGGTTGTACTGTACAACCTGTTGATGATACTTTAAAAGGCCCCAATGATTGTGTAAACAATGTCTCACACTCATTCCCATACAAACCACACAGCACCAGAGCAACGCATTCTCACCCCTAAAGGCCCCGATACACTAGCAATAATACAATGTCAACATCAACAGGCAACATGATGAGGCACATGGTGTTTTAATTATTTTTTTCCTGAGAGTGTACACTCTCAGAAAAAAGGTCCTACAAGAAAAATCAATAACTAGGTGAAACACAACTTGACAATGCCATCAAGTTCACCATGTTAATGGTTAAAAAAAGTTATAACACTAAGTAGGCCCTGGATATAATTCAAATTGTTTTTTACAATTTGTTATTAGTTTGTATTGAATCATTTTCAACCAAATGTTCACTTAGCAGACTAAAGAAGATATAACATTTTCTGTCCAGTGAGGCAGCAGCCATGATGTTTTCAGAAAAGTGGGGGAGTCTGGGAGAAAGGATCAGGTGACGCCAAGGAGGGCTGTGATTGGAGGATTCCAAAATGTTGACAAGTAGAGGGCGCTAATGATATGACTTTTCTGAACAACCAGGAGTTGATCATTTTTCTATAGAAAAGTGAAACGTCAGCGTTGATAATTGATGTTTGCTTGTTGATATTGATCATTATACTTCCTCTATAACAAGAATTGAACATTTAAAACATATATTATGTTCTTTAGTTTAAAAATAGTTGATAATTGTATCCCTTGGGGGGCGCCGTTTTACTGCCTGTCATAGGTATGACGTCACAGGAGATTTTCCCTGGGGCTCCAAATTGCTTAGAAACGCCACTGTTTGAGCTGCATACCGCAGAGAATCATAAATGATCTGCAACGCAAAGGTTTTATCTACGGTGTCCTGATCAGACACGATATAAGTATTCATTAAGACCAAAGGGGTCATTATGACGACTTGGGAGTGAGAATGCATTGCAGAGACACTAGTCGAGATCTTTCATCTTTCCTACACATGATCCTTTGACGTAAAATGTGCCCACTACCCAATACATCCCTAGCATATATTTTGGTTTGGTTTTGGGGATAGGCTTTTCTTTATCAATAATATCAGATGGTAAAAGCAAGCACAATCTGGAAAAAAACAAAACAAACAAACAAAAACAAAAGGATGTTTTTTGCAGTCCTGCGTAGAATAGAAAGCTCCAGTGTGTGGAGGCAGGAGGGAGGAGGAGGAAGAGGACACAGATCAAATGGTGAATTGAAGAAGAAGGCGGCCACATGCTTTTGGTTAGGAGGTTATAAACACAGTGCTATGTGAGGTTAGGGGGGAAAGGAGGAGGATAAGAGAAGATCATGAGAGCGAGAGGGTGAAAGAAGGAAAAAAAGGAGGGAGGGAGGGGGACGCCTGAATAAAGGCCTGGATAGATTAGCGATATTTTGATCAATATCAACTAACAATGTCAACATCAACGGTAAACACATGGCAACCTCCCATTAAAAGAAATCCACCGATTTTAATTTTGTTTTTACTGAGCATACTAATGTACACTCTTAGAAAAAAGAGGCTAAAAGAAAAAAGATTAACACGGTGAAACAGAACTTGAAAAAACAAAGAAATGTTTTCATTCATCATTTTCACCCAAGAGTGGTTCTCAAAATGTTCACTTGGACTAAAACAAGGACTAAAGGATCAGGTGATGCCAAGGAGGGCTGTGATTGGACATTCCCAAAATGTTGAGCAGTAGAGGGCGCTAATGATCTGACTTTCCTGAACAACCAGTTGATCATTTTTCTACAGAAAAGTGAAAAGTCAACATTGATAATTGATGTTGTGCTTGCTGATATTGATCAAAAACATTGCTAGGTGTATCAGGGCCTGAGAGCGAGAAGAAAGAAAGGAAAGGAAAGGAATGAAGGAGGGGGGCGTCTGAATAAAGTGAGAGAAGGAGAACAACAACAACAACAACAACAACAACAGGAGAAGGAGGAACACGAAGAAGAAAAGGTGTCATTTGTCATTTTGTTTCCCAACCTGTGATGGCGGCAGGGCGGCGGAGGCGGGTGTGAGCCCATAGCTGCCCTGTTTGTCTCGGCTGAACACAAGCTTCCATAAGACGACGTCAAGGACGAAGGTCTATGGAGTAACAACAACGCCGTGGAGCAGGAGGAGGAGGAGGAGGAGAGAATTACAGAAACAAGACTAGTTGATTTAACACTGCGTCTGGCTTTGTCCTGTCCGATTTCCCTTTGACTTTTTCTGTCTTAATTCCCTCGTTTGTGAAGCCCACAAACTAGGAGGAGGTTAAGAGGAAGTGGAAGTTATTTTGTGCACAAGGGTTTTTGGGGAGGAGATGTGCATTATTATTATTATTACCATCTCCCCCAACCCGTTTCAAGCTGTGTGTGCGTTAGTCGTGAAAAGAGTCAAACAGCTGAGCGGTTAAAACCGTACACACACACACACAAAAAAAAACAGAATTAGTGAGAAAAAAAGAAGGTTGTTTTGCAACAACAGGTGATTTCTGCTATGCATTTCTGTCACCGTTTTGACTTTGTTTTTTTTCCGTTTCAATTCATGAGGCTGAATGCAGACTGAGGGCGTTGACACATGTTGGACATGGGCAGACAGCACCATCTAGAGGTTCTGCTAAGCAAGGCTTAGGAACTTTTTTTTTTTCGGAGGAGAAGGAGGGAGGGAGGGAGGCACAGCGGATCCGGCACTATTTGCAGGAAGGTAGCGAGGCCAGCCGTCTAAATCATACCGGTGATTTAGCAGTCGTCAACGGATTGATCTTTAAAAAAAAAAATAAAATAAAATATCACATATATTTTCTGATAGTAACAGTAAGACAGAGACGGGAGGAAAGAAAAAAAAAAGGGGGGATGACAACAAAAGAGCCTTTGGATGGGATTTGAACCCGCGGGGCCAGCTGTAAGGAAGGGCTATAGCAGTATTTATGCATTAGGCGCTCTATAAGGTGAGCCACCTGGATTGATCATTCTTTTTCAGGAAAGAAGATTTTTTTGCGATTCGCCAGAGCCACAAATTAGGCCAGAAAAAAAAAAATCATTATTAATGGTTTTAGGCAGGCAACTCATTCGCCTGTGTAGCCTTGTCTCTCTGAGGCTGTGGACAATGTGGTCATTTTCATGATACACAAATCAATTCTCTCTGCCGACGATGACTGATCCTTCTTGTCCAGCAAACGATGAGCACAGAAAAACCAAACAAAACAAAACAATTGACTGTAGGAACACAAAAAACAATGTTGGCGTGTGTGTGTGTGTGTGTGTGTGTGTGTGTGTGTGTGTGTGTGCGTGTGTGTGCGTGTTACCTCCACCACAACGGCCACGGCAGCGTTGACCAGTATGACAATCAAGAGTTTGATTCTCCATTCAAAGGGCACACAGACAATCTGCATGGAGATGATGGACAGATCAAAACATTTAGTTTCATTTCGTCAGCACTGGTCCACTAAAACCCTCGAGGGTTCCCAAACCTTTTAACCTGCTGTGTGACCCCAAACAGTAATTGGCTGGTATTCTCGATCGCTGTGGTGTAGCCAGGTATGGTGTCTTCTCATTGGCTGCATGGCAGCCAGGGGCGGATTGGCACATATTTTCCCACCGGGACAATTTTGCCTTTGCCAGGCCACCCTGGGGGGGGGGCAGCTGGTTAACCAGATGTAACTCTTTGAGAGCGTAAAAATGAAACCAAATACACCCTCAAGAGTTACATGTGAATTAGCCCAACTTAGTCTACACAACTAGAGAATGTAGAAGATTAATGGTCATTTTGATCTGTATGTTCCAGGCGAGCATCTAGCACATTATAGTGCATTTTGGAAGTGCCACTAGTCACTAGTGCATTTTGGATCTTGGCATTTGGCAACACTGCCTCCAGCAGCGCGAGCACACTAGTTTGTCTGGCCTGGGCCTGGCACCCTGGCCTGCCCTGGACTTAAAAAAAAAAAAAAAAAAAAAAAAACGGGAAAACTCCCTGTACTCCAGATGGCCCCTGGGGCCTTGTGTGTAGGCCAAAAGCCTGTACCACCAGACCTGGGGTTAACTAATAATAATTACCCATAATAATTAAAACCTGCATTTCAAATAGTCCAGAAATCACCTGATCCCCAAATAAAAAATGTTACTATACTCCCCTACTTTGTTCAGCACGAGTTGAAGCTCTTGATAGCTGTTTTTTATTTATTATGGGTAATTTTTCGGTAAGCCCAGTGCCCAGGTCTGGTGGTGCAGGCTTTTGGCCGACACACAAGGCCCCAGACCTGATTTGCCGCCATGCAGCCAATGAGAAGACTTACACCATACCTGGCTACACCACAGCGATTGAGAATACCAGCCAATACAGTATATGTCTCCAAACTACTGAAAAGAGCAGATGTACTGTACAAGCCCACAATACAGTTGTTTGCAGCGCACTGTATGCTTGTAGATTGTCTTTCTTTTGTTACTCTTGTGGAACGTATGGGTTTTATGTTAAACCCTTTGTGTTTTAGCTGTTGAAAAATAGCAGATCTACAAGCTCATATCGCGCCACCGAGTGGCGCGATATGAGCTTGTAGTTCTGCTATTTTTGAAAAATTGTGAAAATGTGCTGCAAATCTTTGAATACATTGTTTTGGAAGCAAACATTTTTAACTCAATTTTTTTGCTTCTGGGGGATCCCCTGGAACAATATGTTTTCAGATGGGGGTCTGCAGCCAAATATGAATAATTCTGGTGGCCCTTGATATGTTAGCATCAATGAGACAGGAACACAGATTTTTTCAGAAAAACTTGAATCTAGTGTCAGAAATTATAGAATCTAGTGTCAAAAACTATAGAATTAATGTCAAAAACTCGATTCTAGCGTCAGAAACTAGATTCTTGTGTTAAAAAGTAGACCCTAGCATCAGAAACTATAATTTAGTGTCAATAACTAGAATCTAGTGTCGGAAACCACTGGATGGCAACCGCAAGGTTGCCGGTTCGAACACAGGTTCCCCAAGAGTCAGTGTCGATGTGTCTCCGGGCAAGACATCTAACCCCTAATTGCTCCCGATGAGCTGATCAGTACCTTGCATGGTTTCACCGTGTGAATGGGTAAATGGGTTAACCAGATGTAACTCTTTGAGAGCGTAAAAATGAAACCAAATGGACCCTTGCGGGTCCATTTGGTTTCATTTTTACACCCTCAGGAGTTAAAATATTCATCATGTGAATTAGCCCAACTTAGTCAACACAACTAGAGAATGTAGAAGATTAATGGTCATTTTGATCTGTATGTTCCAGGCGAGCATCTAGCGCATTCTAGTGCATTTTGGAAGTGCCACGAGTGCATTTTGGATCTTGTCCAGGGAAAACTGGGACCACCGGGAAAACTCCCTGTACTGCCCCTGTGTGTGTGTATGTGTGTGTGTGTGTGTGTGTGTGTGTGTGTGTGTGTGTGTGTGTGTGTGTGTGTGTGTGTGTGTGTGTGTGTGTGTGTGTGTGTTCACATACCTCTAGGAAGTCGTCAATGGCAGCATTTGGGTAAAACATGATGGACAGCAGGAATACGTAGAGGCTCACGGCACAAAACACAAAGGGCCCTAGGGAGCAAGAACACACTTGGTCACACTTGGACATTTGGTCAAGTATTCCCACCTTAGGGCGTACTTTAGTATAAAAACCTGCATTTCATCGTGTCTCATGACAAATCAGTCAAACAGTCAGTCAGTCAGTCAGTCACCTCTCTAACTATCTATATGGAGTCGGCCAGCAACAGACACAAAGGCTTTATTAACTTACAGTTCTTGTAGCTGGGCTGTCTGGAGGCTATTATTACTTCCAGTTCTTGTAGCTAGGATGCCTGGAAGGCTATGATACTTTGTTATGACACCTGGGTCGTGTGTTTATTGTTCGTGGCTATGCTTTGTTTTGTTTATGCAAGTATTAGAATCATAAATATATTTATATTAGTTTAGTGGTGTGTGTATATAAATATACTTATTTTCATGTGTATTGTGAGCCCACACGTATAGCTGCCTAGGCCATGCCTTTAGATAGGGCGCCATCTACTGGTATGTTTCTCGTGCTCTGCTCATGTTATCCTCTGCAGGTCAGAGTAGACGGTCTAACAGTCTTCCCTCATTTGATAACCAGCTAGAGCAGGGGTCAGCAACCTGCGGCTTCAGAACACAGCCCTAGTGGCTCCCTGGCTGTAGCATTATTACATACACACTGGGCTCTAGAACACAGCCCTAGTGGCTCAGTGGCTGTAGCATTATTACATACACACTGGGCTCTAGAACACAGCCCTAGTGGCTCAGTGGCTGTAGCATTATTACATACACACTGGGCTCTAGAACACAGCCCTAGTGGCTCCCTGGCTGTAGCATTATTACATACACACTGGGCTCTAGAACACAGCCCTAGTGGCTCCCTGGCTGTAGCATTATTACATACACACTGGGCTCTAGAACACAGCCCTAGTGGCTCCCTGGCTGTAGCATTATTACATACACACTGGGCTCTAGAACACAGCCCTAGTGGCTCCCTGGCTGTAGCATTATTACATACACACTGGGCTCTAGAACACAGCCCTAGTGGCTCAGTGGCTGTAGCATTATTACATACACACACTGGAGTGATCCGCACCAAAATAATATAAACATTTCAGTCACCCAAAACGCGTTGCGCTGTCTGACAGACAGTTGCCAGTTAAAGTAGCACTTGGCCATGTCAAAAAAGCCCAGCAGTTATCAGAGGTGGAGCTTTCAATCTGAACCACCCATTTTCAAAGGTTTACTTAGTTTACTATGTCATTAATATACCTGATGTTGAGATGTTGTGTGGACTAGAAATGGAGTTCTGTAAAACTACTTTATTTTTATTTTTTTTAGAAACTGAAAAAGGTTGTGTTTCACCATGTTAATGATTTTTCTTTGACAACCTTTTTTTTCTGAGAGTGTGCAAATGGAACCAAATGGACCCGCCAGGGTCCATTTGGTTCACATTTGCACACTCTCAGGAAAAAAATAATAATTAAATGCGGCTCCAGACAGATTTTGAATTTAATTTTGGGTCGAAAATGGCTCTTTCAACATCTTGGGTTGCCGACCCCTGAGCTAGAGGGAGGCTGGTGTATCCATCAGGGTCTGATCACCCCTGGTTGGTTCTGCCGGCCGGTTGGGCAGTGCCGATCACTTCTTCCAACTCTACTTAGACCAGTCTGTTCCTGAGCTTCAATGGGACCCCCGGGAACCCCCAACCCCTACGTTGACCACAGAAGTTGTAATAAACCAACTGTTTAACTTGGTTTAAGTTGCCTCCATTCAGGTTTTACTCTTTACTCTTTTCTTTTCTCTTCACATACTTACAGTTCTTGTAGCTAGGCTGTCTGAAGGGCTTCCCCTTGGAGAAGACGACGGCCACTATGAGGTACTGGAAGGAAGACACGTAGAAGAGGCTGGTGTTCTCGTAGTTCTTGATGTTGTGGTCGTCCAGGTCGGTGGAGTTCTCCGACGTGTTGCCGCTGTCGTGGTACGACACGTTGCAGGCGCTGGAGCGAGAGCACAATGACACGACATTCACGTTTATTATCAGTGAATGTACTTGTACGGTCATTTAAAGAAGTGGTTTTCAACCAGTGGTCCGGGGGAAACACCAGTGGTCCCTGAGAGGATTCCAGGTGGTCCCCAGCTAAACTGTGGACAGTTGTTAACCTAACTGGAACCCTATAGACCTGTAACTCTTGAGAGCGTTAAAATGAAACCAAATGGACCCGTGAGGGTCCGTTTGGTTTCATTTTAACGCTCTCAAGAGTTAAATTATATTTAAACAGCTGAATTACTTATTTTCAAGAATCTACACTATTAGAAAATGTAGAAGAATTGTTATTTTCACCAATGTTTTGCCAGTTATCTCTCTATAAATTGTGGACAAAAACTTGAAAATCTTTGCTTTTGGGTCCGAGACACTAAACCCAACATCAAATGGTGGTCCGTGGCTAAAATGCTGAATAAACGGGGGGCACGGTGGCACAGTGGTTAGTGCTGTCGCCTCACAGCTAGAAGGTCCTGGGTTCGATTCCCGCTAGGGGCGCTGCTGTGGGTGCTGGCGGCGTGTCTGCTCCTCCACGTCATCAATGCCCATACCCGAGGTGGGGTTGGTGAAAGGGCCTTTCTGTGTGGAGTTTGCATGTTCTCCCCGTGTCCCCTAGGGTAGATACCCTCACAAAAACATGCAGTAATCCTGGGCACTGAACTACCTCCCCCTGGCCAGCCGGGGCACCTGATGGAGGGGACGGGAACTGGTAGGAATAACGTGTTCCTTCCACGCGCTACGTCCAACCAGGGAAACTCCCCCCTGTCGGGTGAAAAGAAGGCAGCTTGGACTCCTCATGCAATGAAGGAAGCATGAGGCCAGTCTGCTGCCTCCCCAGGTTGGCGGAGGATGTGTAGAGCCCAGGATCACACTAGGAATTGGCACTGGGTAAAAAAATGGGTTACAAAATCGTGGGATAATATATATATATATATATATATATATATATATATATATATATATATATATATATATATATATATATATATATATATATATATATATATGAAAAAGGTTGAAAACCACTGATTTAAAGTAACCTTGACATTTCACCCTAGCCTCACCTACAGTATATGAGATGAAACAAAAGAGCATGATGCTACATACCATTACTCCTACTTACTGCTGGTGACTACTTCATTGCTAAGCTGACAGCACTCTTGGGAAGCATTAAATCAGTGTGCCGTGATGCGTTTCCATCCGGACCGAGTTTCGGACGCACATGACGCCCCTGGGCTTCAAAGAAGGGAGGTCATATACCTCCTAGCGTGACAAACGATAGTGCCTCTATGGGCCGTCAAAAACAAGTGTTTTGATTAGAATTCCATAGCTTTTGATTTAGATCAAGAGTTATTATAAACCATACCTGGGCATTATGCGGCCCGGCGGCCAAATGCGGCCCTTTGGCTAACTCTGACCGGCCCGGGGACCACCAGTGGTCCTTGAGAGAGTTCCAGTTAAATATGGAAAGTTAACCAGGTGTAACTCTTTGAGAGCGTAAAAATGAAACCAAATGGACCCTTGCGGGTCCATTTGGTTTCATTTTTACACTCTCAAGAGTTAAAATATTCATCATCTGAATTAGCCCTATAGTCTACACAACTAGAGAATAAAATATAATGGTCATTTTTTTATCTATGTTAACCTGTAAAATCCAGCCTGGTATTGTGGACAAAAACAAAAGCAATCTTTAGTTTTGGGGTCTGTGGGGCTAAATGTCAAAAATAGTGGTCCCTGGTATCAAAATGGTTGGTCTTACTCTTTTACTCTTATCTTGAAATTAAATTAATATTACGCAGACTTTAGTCCAGCCTTTAGTCTTGGCCCTCCACAATATTTTATGTTTCTCATTTGGCCCCTTATGAAAAATCATTGCCCAGCCCTGTTATAACCTAACTCCGCCACCTGAGGGCAGCAGTGCATTCCTTCTGCTGGTCCCCTGTTGAAACACTGAGGCCCAGACAATGCACTCTGGCTAATATATGATCAGTGCTAAATGTGTCCATACACGGCTGATAGAGGCTGGTGACATGTTGAAGCTGTACCACAGCGGTAATATAAAGAACAACCTAACAATTCTACAACTCAAAATCATTATGATGTATCACATTTTTGACCCGCTGTTGCCCGGGTCCCACATCATGTCTGCTTGAGTCAAGATCAGAGTAGGGAACTTGTGCATGTGAACTCAATACCACTGCAATCTGACAGACTCAGGTTAGAGTTACTGAGGCTCAAACACTTTGCTCCCTCTCCACTATAACGGGGCCAGGAGACTTTGGATGAGGGACCTAGCACCAGACCTACCCAGGCTAAATGGTGGAAAGTTGGTTAAACAGATGTAACTCTTTGAGAGCGTGAAAATGAAACCACACCATTTGGTTTCAATTTTTACACTCTGTTAAAATATCCATCATCTGAATTAACCCATAGACTATTATTATGTAAAAGAATGGTCATTTTTGATCTATGTTTGCCTGGTTTGTTTCCAAAATTCAGCCTGGAGTTTTGGACAAAACCAAAAGAAATCTTTAGTTTTTGGGTCTGTGGGGTGACAATGTCATCAAATGGTGGTCCTCCGTGGCTCAAATGCAGAATAAATAGTGGGCCCTGGTGTGAAAAAGGATAAAAACCACCTGCAGTAGAATGTAGCCAGACAACAATTCCACTATTTCAAAATGCTCCATAAGAGTCTTTTCCCTGACACCATCTCTGCTAAGCTAAGCTGACTGTACTGTGGCGTTAACTCACTTGGAGAGCGGCGTCCATTCCTCGTACCAGGGCTGCTGTTTGACCAGGAGGAAAGCGAACATTTGGAAGCCGAGGCAGATGAGGATCTGGGTCAGCACCGAGAAGAGGAGGGGTCCCGAGATCAGCCCCGAGGGCGGGCGCCGCGCTACCAGCTCCTTCCACGCCGGGTTCAGACTCACTGGAGGATTAATAGAGCGGAATGGGAGACGGTAACTTAAACAGCACACACATTTACATACAACAGTGTTTTTCCAATCAGTGTTCTGGGGACCACCAGTGGTCCTTGTGAGGGCTCCAAGTGGTCCTCCCAGCTAAATTACGGAGGTAGTAACCAAATGGAATTAAGATCTTTAACTCTTGAGCGTAAAATGTTACACTCCCAAGAGTTTAATAAATTTTAATTAAATTTCAAGAATTTACTCAATCAGAAAATGTAGAAGAATTGTTATTTTGATGACAGTTGGCCTGTTGTCTTACCAAAATACAGCATGGAATTGTGAAAAAAAAAAAAAAAAAAGTATTTTGTTCTGAGAGTCTAAATTTCCGCAAATGGTGGTCAGTGGCTCCGTTGCTGAATAAATAGTGGGCCCTGGTATCAAAATGGTTGAAAACCCACTGATATTCAACATAATAATTTAGATGTTGCTGTGTTTATTATTACATGAAACAAATAAGACTTTTATTCATGATGAATTGTCAGTAGGGTAGGCCAATGCAAAATCCTGCTTTAATGAACTGATGAAGATCTACCCAAGGCAGGTATTCTGCTTAATAAAGATGTCTAAACCATGGGCATCAAAACTAATTTTAGTTTTACGGGTCCATTTGGTTTGATTTTTACGATCTCAGGAGTTACAGATCGATATAAGGGTCCATTTGGTTGCCAACTGTCCCTCATTTAGCTGGGGACCACCTGGAATCCTCTCATGGACCACTGGTGGTCCTCGGACCACCTGTTGAAAACCCCTGGTAGAGAGCATAGTTAAAATCTAGGAATCTTCTGCCTCTTGTTGTACTCACTGGTGAAAACGATGAGGAGGATGATGGCGATATCGATGAAGAGGAACTGGAAGTCTCCGAGGTTACTGAAGATCTAACAGGGAAGAGAGACGAGGTTACTGAAGATCTAACAGGGAAGAGAGACGAGGTTACTGAAGATCTAACAGGAAGAGAGACGAGGTTACTGAAGATCTAACAGGGAAGAGAGACGAGGTTACTGAAGATCTAACAGGGAAGAGAGACGAGGTTACTGAAGATCTAACAGGGAAGAGAGACGAGGTTACTGAAGATCTAACAGGGAAGAGAGACGAGGTTATTGAAGATCTAACAGGTAGAGAGACGAGGTACTGAAGATCTAACAGGTAGAGAGACGAGGTTACTGAAGATCTAACAGGTAGAGAGACGAGGTTACTGAAGATCTAACAGGGAAGAGAGACGAGGTTACTGAAGATCTAACAGGGAAGAGAGACGAGGTTACTGAAGATCTAACAGGTAGAGAGACGAGGTTACTGAAGATCTAACAGGGAAGAGAGACGAGGTTACTGAAGATCTAACAGGTAGAGAGACGAGGTTACTGAAGATCTAACAGGTAGAGAGACGAGGTTACTGAAGATCTAACAGGTAGAGAGACGAGGTTACTGAAGATCTAACAGGTAGAGAGACGAGGTTACTGAAGATCTAACAGGGAAGAGAGACGAGGTTACTGAAGATCTAACAGGTAGAGAGACGAGGTTACTGAAGATCTAACAGGTAGAGAGACGAGGTTACTGAAGATCTAACAGGGAAGAGAGACGAGGTTACTGAAGATCTAACAGGGAAGAGAGACGAGGTTACTGAAGATCTAACAGGGAAGAGAGACGAGGTTACTGAAGATCTAACAGGGAAGAGAGACGAGGTTACTGAAGATCTAACAGGGAAGAGAGACGAGGTTACTGAAGATCTAACAGGTAGAGAGACGAGGTTACTGAAGATCTAACAGGTAGAGAGACGAGGTTACTGAAGATCTAACAGGTAGAGAGACGAGGTTACTGAAGATCTAACAGGTAGAGAGACGAGGTTACTGAAGATCTAACAGGGAAGAGAGACGAGGTTACTGAAGATCTAACAGGGAAGAGAGACGAGGTTACTGAAGATCTAACAGGGAAGAGAGACGAGGTTACTGAAGATCTAACAGGGAAGAGAGACGAGGTTACTGAAGATCTAACAGGTAGAGAGACGAGGTTACTGAAGATCTAACAGATAGAGAGACGAGGTTACTGAAGATCTAACAGGGAAGAGAGACGAGGTTACTGAAGATCTAACAGATAGAGAGACGAGGTTACTGAAGATCTAACAGGTAGAGAGACGAGGTTACTGAAGATCTAACAGGGTAGAGAGACGAGGTTACTGAAGATCTAACAGGTAGAGAGACGAGGTTACTGAAGATCTAACAGGGAAGAGAGACGAGGTTACTGAAGATCTAACAGGTAGAGAGACGAGGTTACTGAAGATCTAACAGGGAAGAGAGACGAGGTTACTGAAGATCTAACAGGGAAGAGAGAGGTCAAGTGTCTACCAGAGAAACACATCACCCAATAGATCATTAAAACTAGAACTAATTAATTGTAGTATATGTATTACGGCTGTTGAATGATTACAATTTTTATTCAAATTCTTCACAGCTTCAAAATTAATTTAATCATGATTAATCACCATTCAAACTAATGTATGTCCAAAATGTGCCCGTTTTCCTTTACAGGATTTGAAGATTTAAAACAGCAAAATAATCTGGGGGAAAAAAAAGATCTGTTTATGTCTTAATTATTCTTCAAAATAGGTGTTCTACAACCCCCCAATGCTTGTAGATCTCTCGAGATATACTTTATGGCTCTGGTTACAGGTAGAGACACCAGATCTCCTAAACAGGAAGTGTGATGACGTCATGCTGTTTCTGGTGTCTTGACTAACTTGTCCTCTCATGATCTGAGCAAAAACTTCTGGGTCAAAAGTCAGGAAGTGACGTCTAGCCCTAGTGGATCTACCCGTGCGCTCAGGGGCAGGGACATTCAGGGGAAGATTCCAGGAAAGGCTTTTGAATGCATTGGATTGAATGGGTGCGAATGGGACAAAAAAAACATTGCCCCATTCGACCATTCTGTCCCAAATGAAAGTCAGCCACGGGATCTTTATCAGGCGATGCACTCGGATTAATATATGGATTAAAGAATCTACATTTTGTCGTGTTCTGCGCCTTCGTCGTGTTGGGCGAGCGTTGCCCCACAGTAAGAACATGACGGGCGCGTGATTGGCGATAAAACTATTAATTGTGTTTTTTTTTAATCAAAATAATCAGCAAAATTAACTTAACTAATTAACTTGTTATTTCCAACAGCCTTAATATATATATATATATATATATATATATATATATATATATATATATATATATATATATATATATATATATATATATATATATATATATATATATATATTGTGGCGTCTCGCTGGGGGACCGCCACCCAGGTAAGCGCCTCCGCTCGGATGGGAGGCGGGCAGAGAGCGGCGGAGGGCGGCGACCGTGCCTCGGAGCAGTCCTCGACGCAAGATACGTCCCCAATCATATCCTCGCACAAGCAGACGCACACCACCTGACCGGCCGGCCCCCTAACCCTCAAAGCCTCTGCCGCTCTCTCAGTCGCACTCTCACCTCCCTCCGAGACGGACGGTTCGAACCTGGCGGTAAGCGAGACACGTAGCCCACACTCCTATCCCTAGTAGTCGGTGGTGGCCGAGACTAACTGTCTCTCTCTCTCTCTCTCACCACAGGCAGCGGCTACAGAACAAGCAGGCGCTCTTACACGGAGCGCTCACTATATTCTCCGTTAAACGGAGCCCTCATCACATTAAAAGAGCACGATACTAGACCCCCGGCTGTGCTTTTGGGTGACAATCCTCAGTTCCACTGATAAAAGACTTAAGTTGAGTTACAGACATACCCACCCAGGGGAGAGGACCCTGGATGAAGAGAGACTATACTTTCCCTTATGTGTTTTTGAGTTATACGCACCCGCTATACTTACCTGCCTGTATGATTATATAATAAAATCCGTGGCGGTCTAGCCTGATCAAAGAGCTGTCTGTTGTGTCGTGGATGGGTCAGATGCTACACCTGGTGGAGAATGCGGGCAACTGCATCTGATCCTCGCCACTGACATTAACATGGAACACACCCAAGCCCTAGCCGCACTTCTAAAAAGCCAGGCAGACTTACAAAAAACTCTACAGCAGTTCTTAGATCGAACTAACCCCGCCACCGAACCCACTCGAGCCCCGGCGCTCATACTAACTAAATTGTCCCCTTCCGATGACGTTCAGGCATATCTTGATCTTTTTGAACGCACAGCAGTTAGGGAAAAATGGCCAGTGGCCGAGTGGGGCTCGATCTTAACACCTTTTCTGACCGGGGAAGCACAGCGCGTGTGTAGCGACCTGACTATAGCGGATTCTAGTGACTACAATAAACTCAAAACAGCCATCCTAGCTATAGACGGCTATAGTATCCCCGCACACGCCCAACGCTTCCACAACTGGGCATATCAGCCTACACAACCACCCCGCCCATAGGTGGCCAACCTGATGCGCCTAGCCCATAGATGGTTAAACACAGCCGGGGGTCCACCAGCCGTCGAACGCATAGTAATCGATCGATGTATTCGTGCCCTGCCGCCGAAGGCTCGAGAGTATGCAGCCCAGACTAGCCCCACTACAGTCGACAATCTGGTGGCTCTTCTCGAGAACCACCAGGTCTGCAAAGAAATGATGGGAGGCTCCCGCCCAGAGAATACCAAACCCGCGGCGGATGAACGCACAGGCCGTGATAGGAAGAAGAACACTTTTAACTCGCCTAACTCGAGAAGCACCGCCCCGGAGCGCGGCGCCCGCACGCCTAACGAGCGCGACCGACGCTGTTATGTCTGCGGGAAGTTAGATCATATCTCCTGGACCTGTCCTGATAGGGACAGGGATGTGTCCATGCCATCGGCCCACTCCCCCGAGGAGGGAAGACCCTGTCTACAGGCCGGAACCGGCCGACCCAAATCCTCCCGCCTACCCGTCCGCGTCGATGGAAAGGACACCCACGCCCTGTTGGACACGGGGAGCGTGGTGTCGCTGGTGAGGGCCGACCTCGCCGGGCCACCCATGGAGGGACGCTCGGTGCCAGTTACCTGCGTCCACGGAGACCTACGCCACTACCCCACCTGCAAGGTTCGCGTCCAAACCCCCCGGGGAGAGGCCACCCTGGAGGCGGGCGTCGTTCCGAACCTGCCCGTGCCGCTGCTCCTCGGTTCCGACAATGTACTCTTCCACCGTTACTGGCACCCGCCGGGGACCCCCCGGCCTCGCCACCGCCGTAGGAGGCGACAACCGCGCCCCGAGAGCAGCGAGCGCAACCCCGCCTGCCCAGCCTTTCAGCCGGGCTCGGATGATCCGATGACGGACAGCAGCCCCGGACAACCCATGCACGAGGAAGAGGGACCCCCCGCCGCCGCCGATGAAGAATCCCCGGACCCCTTTGTAGAACTGCCCCTGCCCGCAGATGAGGCCCCGAACCGGACAGGCGAATTCGCCTCCATGCAGTGGGAGGACGACAACCTAGCCCGCGCCCGGGAGCAGATATGCAATATCGACGGGACACCAGCAGATGGGGTGAGTGTCACATCCTACCCATGCTTTATTGTGAAACGGGGTTTGATATACAGAGCAGTGAAAGACAACACAGGCAATATAATTGAACAGCTCCTAGTACCAAAAAGTTACATCTCCCGGGTCTTATACCTTGCCCATAGCCACCAATTGGGTGCCCACCTTGGAGTGGAGAAAACATATGATCGGATTGTCGCCAGGTTTTACTGGCCGGGTGTAAAACGTGCGGTCGAGGAGTTTTGTAGAGAATGCCCCGATTGTCAACTGTGCGCTCCGCGCCCGGTACAACGGAACCCACTCATTCCCCTACCCATCATTGACATTCCGTTTTCACGTTTGGCCATGGACATCGTTGGCCCGTTGCCCAAGTCCGCCCGCGGCCACAAGTACATCTTGGTGATCCTCGACTATGCTACGCGCTACCCCGAAGCGGTGCCTCTCCGCTCCGCCACAGCGAAGGCAGTAGCCCGCGAGCTATTCATGTTATTCAGCCGAGTGGGCGTGGCCTCCGAGATTCTGACAGATCAAGGCACATGCTTTATGTCGAAAGTGTTGTCTGCGCTATATAAATGGTTGAATATCAAACGCATTCGTACTTCCGCCTATCACCCGGAAGGGGACGGATTATCCGAACGTTTTATTCGTACATTAAAGTCGATGCTAAGGAAAACGGCGGAAACCGACGGGAGGGATTGGGATCATTTAATTCCATTTGTCTTATTTGCATTAAGAGAGGTGCCGCAAGCTTCCACGGGCTTCTCTCCTTTCGAGCTCGTCTATGGGCGGAGCCCCCGCGGGTTGCTAGACATTGCGAAGGAGGCATGGGAGAGCCAGCCCTCCCCCCACCGAAGTGTCATAGACCATGTTGAACAGCTCCAGGCGCGTGCACGCCAAATCTGGCCACTAGTCAGAGAACATATGCAGCAAGCCCAGCGGGACCAATGTAAAGTGTACAATCGGAAAGCTGTGAGAAGAGAGTTTAATGTGGGCGAAAAAGTACTACTACTGGTCCCTACTACAGAGTGCAAATTCCTCGCCAGGTGGCAAGGCCCCTTCGAGGTAATAGAGAGAATAGGGCCAGTCAATTACAAAATTAACCAGCCGGGGAAACGGAGAGGACATCAGATATATCACATCAACTTGTTAAAAAAATGGCATGCGGCATCTGAGCTCCGCCCCGGGCCCGCGCTCTTCTCTCACACTCTCTCTCAGCCTCCACCCCAGGTTCCACTCAGCGAGGAGCTGTCCCCCTCGCAACGCCGTGAGCTCGGAGAGCTCGTGGAAGAAAACGCAGATGTGTTCTCAGAGATACCCGGCCGTACCCACCTCGCCGAGCATGACATACCAACCCCCCCCCGGAAAAGTAGTAAGGCTGCGACCATACCGGATCCCGGAGGCAAAACGGACCGCAATTAAAGAGGAGGTACAATCCATGTTAAAATTAGGCGTCATCGAGGAGTCCAATAGCCCTTGGTCCAGCCCCATTGTCCTCGTCCCCAAACCCGATGGCAGCATACGCTTTTGCAATGATTTTCGTAAACTGAATGAAATAACCGATTTTGACGCATACCCTATGGCCAGGACAGACGAGCTGACCGAGCGCCTCGGACCGGCGCGGTTCATCTCCACCCTAGATCTGACCAAAGGCTATTGGCAAATACCCCTCTCTCCCAGCGCCAGGCCGAAGACGGCGTTCTCGACCCCGGAGGGACTGTTCCACTATACGGTGCTGCCGTTTGGAGTACATGGCGCACCCGCCACATTTCAACGATTGATGGACCGCATCCTCCGACCACACAGAGACTACGCCGCGTCTTACTTGGATGACCTGGTCGTGTATAGCGCCACCTGGCGGCAGCATCTCGTCCACCTGCAGGCCGTCCTGGGGGCCCTCCGCACCGCGGGACTCACTGCTAACGCGAAGAAGTGCCGCCTGGGGATGAGTGAGACCAACTATCTGGGCTATACTGTGGGACGGGGCTGCATCAGACCACAAACCGCCAAGGTGGAAAAGATCCGGACCTGGCCCCAACCCCGCACCAAGAGGCAGGTAAAGTCGTTCCTAGGACTTATTTCCTACTATCAGAGATTCATTAAAGACTACGCCAGAATCGCCTCCCCACTGTATGATTTAACCAGACAACAGAAACCTCACACAGTACAGTGGAGCCCCGAGACCCAAGGCGCATTTGAAACACTGAAAACCGCTTTATGCGAGACGCCCGTTCTGATTAGCCCAGACTTTAATAAACCCTTTGTTTTGTATACAGATGCCTCAGCTACCGGGGTGGGCGCCGTCCTCACACAGCCTGTTGACGGGGACGAGCATCCCGTAACCTATATAAGCCGCAAACTCCAGAAACATGAGCGTAATTATGCAACCATCGAGAAAGAATGTCTTGCCATTAAATGGGCCGTAGACCACCTAAAATACTATCTCTGGGGTCGTCCCTTCACGTTGGTGACAGACCACGCCCCGTTGAAGTGGATGTCTACGAGCAAAGACAAGAATGCCCGTATAACCCGATGGTTTCTCGCCCTACAGAACTACAACTTCAAGGTCGAACACCGCCCAGGGAGGCCCATGCGGACGCGATGTCTCGCATGTATGAGGAGAGCGTGGAGGAGGTCCCCCGCCCGAGCGTGGAACAAAGGGGGGGGGTGTGTGGCGTCTCGCTGGGGGACCGCCACCCAGGTAAGCGCCTCCGCTCGGATGGGGGGCGGGCAGAGAGCGGCGGAGGGCGGCGACCGTGCCTCGGAGCAGTCCTCGACGCAAGATACGTCCCCAATCATATCCTCGCACAAGCAGACGCACACCACCTGACCGGCCGGCCCCCTAACCCTCAAAGCCTCTGCCGCTCTCTCAGTCGCACTCTCACCTCCCTCCGAGACGGACGGTTCGAACCTGGCGGTAAGCGAGACACGTAGCCCACACTCCTATCCCTAGTAGTCGGTGGTGGCCGAGACTAACTGTCTCTCTCTCTCTCTCTCACCACAGGCAGCGGCTACAGAACAAGCAGGCGCTCTTACACGGAGCGCTCACTATATTCTCCGTTAAACGGAGCCCTCATCACATTAAAAGAGCACGATACTAGACCCCCGGCTGTGCTTTTGGGTGACAATCCTCAGTTCCACTGATAAAAGACTTAAGTTGAGTTAAAGACATACCCACCCAGGGAGAGGACCCTGGATGAAGAGAGACTATACTTTCCCTTATGTGTTTTTGAGTTATACGCACCCGCTATACTTACCTGCCTGTATGATTATATAATAAAATCCGTGGCGGTCTAGCCTGATCAAAGAGCTGTCTGTTGTGTCGTGGATGGGTCAGATGCTACAATATATATATATATATATATATATATATATATATATATATATATATATATATATATATATATATATATATATTATATATATATATATATAGCATTTGCCTCTTGAATTAACATAACTTGAATTAACACTTTGGCTGCTTTGGGCACTCACTCCAAAAATATTTCTAAAAAAAAAAAAAAAAAAAAAAAAAAAAAGTCCCAAAAAAAGTGCTTTGGCGCCCCCTAGTGGCCAAAACTCGGGTATCTCGTGTATAGCAGTAAAGGTGTTAACATAACTCGACTGACTGATATCGCAAAAGGACTGACTGACAACTCAAAGTGTTGCGCACAAACCTCACCTATACAGGACTGAAGTCTCCTTGTCAGGCGTGCCCATTCCTTTTTGTTATGTGTATTTTTAAGCTTTTATAATACTCAATAAATATCTATCCCGAAGATGATATGGGCCTGTCACCATAGGACCTGCATGCGGTTACGTACCGAATAGAGGAGGGTGACGCTGATGTACTGGATGATGCTGTAGAGAGCCATGAACTTGAACACACAGAAGGACGTGATGAGAGCAGCGCGGCCCTCCCTGTGGACGACACAAAGGACAACTCAGAAATGACTATTGTTAATTCATTAATTAACTCTTCCCCAGCCATTTTTTTTTTTACTTTTAAAATACAGAAAAAAGAAAATGGCCGCCATTTTATTTTGGGGCGGGGCTAACTCGTCCAAACGCGTCTACGGCAGTTATAGAGTTAAGGCCTTTCCGTGCTGTAACTTTAGCTAACTGAAAAATATCAGACCTACAAGCTCATAGCGCGTCACCGAGTGGCGCGCTATGAGCTTGTAGGTCTGATATATATATATATTTTTAAATCGTGAGTTTTTTATTTCAGAAGCAATTTTTTTTTTAAGCTAAAACCCAGTTGTGAATGACATGCGTTGTGATGACAGTTTCCCGGTACCTGATGAGGCTGGGAACACAGGAGATGTTGGGGGACTTGGAGGTGAAGGGAGAGGCCACTGAGGCCTCCAGCTCTGACAGAGAGATGCCGCCGTGAGCTCTCTTTAGGGCCTGGAGGGAGCACAGCATCACATACAGTACAGTAGGTTACCTAACTGCCCGACTCAGGGGTCAGAAACCTGCGGCTCCAGAACACAGCACTAGTGGCTCCCTGGATGTAGCGTTATTACATACACACTGGGCTCTAGAACACAGCCCTAGTGGCTCAGTGGCTGTAGCATTATTACATACACACTGGGCTCTAGAACACAGCCCTAGTGGCTCCCTGGATGTAGCGTTATTACATACACACTGGCCTCTAGAACACAGCCCTAGTGGCTCAGTGGCTGTAGCATTATTACATACACACTGGGCTCTAGAACACAGCCCTAGTGGCTCAGTGGCTGTAGCATTATTACATACACACTGGGCTCTAGAACACAACCCTAGTGGCTCAGTGGCTGTAGCATTATTACATACACACTGGGCTCTAGAACACAGCCCTAGTGGCTCCCTGGATGTAGCATTATTACATACACACTGGGCTCTAGAACACAGCCCTGGTGGCTCCCTGGATGTAGCGTTATTACATACACACTGGGCTCTAGAACACAGCCCTAGTGGCTCAGTGGCTGTAGCATTATTACATACACACTGGGCTCTAGAACACAGCCCTAGTGGCTCCCTGGATGTAGCATTATTACATACACACTGGGCTCTAGAACACAGCCCTAGTGGCTCCTTGGCTGTAGCATTATTACATACACACTGGGCTCTAGAACACAGCCCTAGTGGCTCCTTGGCTGTAGCATTATTACATACACACTGGGCTCTAGAACACAGCCCTAGTGGCTCCCTGGATGTAGCATTATTACATACACACTGGGCTCTAGAACACAGCCCTAGTGGCTCCCTGGATGTAGCATTATTACATACACACTGGGCTCTAGAACACAGCCCTAGTGGCTCAGTGGCTGTAGCATTATTACATACACACTGGGCTCTAGAACACACCCCTAGTGGCTCCCTGGATGTAGCATTATTACATACACACTGGGCTCTAGAACACAGCCCTAGTGGCTCCCTGGATGTAGCATTATTACATACACACTGGGCTCTAGAACACAGACCTAGTGGCTCAGTGGCTGTAGCATTATTACATACACACTGGGCTCTAGAACACAGCCCTAGTGGCTCCCTGGCTGTAGCATTATTACATACACACTGGGCTCCAGAACACAGCCCTAGTGGCTCAGTGGCTGTAGCATTATTACATACACACTGGGCTCTAGAACACAGTCCTAGTGGCTCCCTGGATGTAGCGTTATTACATACACACTGGGGCTCTAGAACACAGCCCTAGTGGCTCAGTGGCTGTAGCATTATTACATACACACTGGGCTCTAGAACACAGCCCTAGTGGCTCAGTGGCTGTAGCATTATTACATACACGCACTGGGGTGATCCGCACCAAAATAATATAAACATTTCAGTCACCCAAAACGCGTTGCGCTGTCTGACAGTTGCCAGTTAGCCAAGTAGCACTTGGCCATGTCAAAAAGCCCAGCAGTTATCAGAGGTGGAGCTTTCAATCTGAACCACCCATTTTCAACGGTTTACTCAGTTCACTATGTCATTAATATACCCTAGAGATGTTGTGTGGACTAGAAATGGAGTTCTGTAAAACTCCTTTATTTTTTTTTAGAAACTCCATTTCTGAAGAAAGGTTGTGTTTCACCATGTTAATTTAGATTTTTCTTTGAGGACCTTTTTTCTGAGTGCGCGCAAATGGAACCAAATGGACCCGCCAGGGTCCATTTGGTTCACATTTGCACACTCTCAGGAAAAAAATAATAATAAAATGCGGCTCCAGACAGATTTTGAATTTAATTTTGGGTCGAAAATGGCTCTTTCAACATCTTGGGTTGCCGACCCCTGGCCTAACTGATGAAGTTGTGCAGTAGCAGAGGTTCTACCAGTTTGGGCAAAACTGGTACGAGTTAAGGACAAAAGGCTGTATATACAGTAGGAAGGGGTAGCACTGATCACCACACTGGGCGCGGGGTAAACTGAAACTATCACCGTTGAAACTATCAACGGTAGTTGCGGAAGTTGCTGTATTTACAGTCCCCAGTGGTTGAACAGGGTTGTTCAGTTCTCACTAGCGCCGTAACTTGTTCACTATTATTTTCAGAAAAAAAAATCAACAAACAAAAACAGTTATAGAAGTGTGCAAAGTGCACACGATTCCACCTTTTAAACCTTTACAACGGCTTTGCGAGCACAAAGGGAAAAAATGAAATGTTTTTCCATACTTACTCCACAGTCGTTGGCGCCGTCCCCGCACATACCCACATAGTAGCTGTGGAGAGGGCAGTGAAGAGTAATCAGGGTCCTGCACAGTTTTTTGTTTTTGCCAAAGCGACTTCATCAAAGGTGAATTGATACACTTGTGTCGACTAATAACATGACATGGCAGGCAAGCGTGTTCGAACATGACTTTTGAGATATTTTGTGCGAAAAGTTGACATCTTGGATTGGGACTCAATGTTTTATGATTTGTTTGTTTTATGATGATGTTTTCTGCAGAAAACGTGTTGAAAACAGACAGGGGCGGATTGGCACATATTTTCCCACCGGGACAATTTTGCCTTTGCCAGCCCCCCCCCCCCCCATCTGGTTAACCAGCTGGGTGGCAGCTGGTTAACCAGATGTAACTCTTTGAGAGCGTAAAAATGAAACCAAACGGACCCTTGCGGGTCCATTTGGTTTCATTTTTACACCCTCAAGAGTTAAAATATTCATCATGTGAATCCAACTTAGTCTACACAACTAGAGAATGTAGAAGATTAATGGTCATTTTGATCTGCATGTTCCAGGCGAGCATCTAGCGCATTCTAGTGCAACACTGCCTCCAGCAGCGCGAGCACACTAGTTTGCCTGGCCTGGGCCTGGCACCCTGGCCTGCCCTGGACTGTCCCGGCCACTAGGTGGCACAGGCCACCGGGAAAACTCCCTGTACTCCATATGGCCGATCCGCCCCTGACAACAGAACACTGTACTCACTCTACACCCTGCAGTGCTTCAATCAGCTGAGTCTTCTGGTCAGGAGCCATCCTGGCAAACACTGTGCCATGCAGGACCAGCTATACACGCACACGCACACACACACGCACACGCACACACACACACACACACACACACCACATGTGCACAACGCATGTCAAATGATCACTCGGGCTTCTTTTTCATTTAGCAAATATTTTTACTGTACTTAGTTACTGTATTTACTATTATAATTCAAATATTATGAAGGGATAATAGAAATATGTTAGCTACTTATGGTTTATTATGAGCTTATGGCAGGTGTAGTATTGATTTGTAAAGCCTTAGAGAAATCTATGTTGTCTTGACACAGGTTTTATTTGCTGTAGCAAAACAGATTGTCCTCCAAAAGGAAGAGCCTGCTCTCACTGCGCTCCATTGGATAAATAATAGGAATCAAAAGATTCCTAGAGCTATACTATACTACGATGCAGGGGTTTCCAAGGACCACCAGTGGTCCCTGAGAGGATTCCAGGTGGTCCCCAGGCTGAATGATGGAAAGTTGGTTAACCAGTTGTAACTCTTTGAGAATGTAAAGATGAAACCAAAAGGATTGCTTGCCATTTGGTTTCATGTTTACACTCTCAAGAGTTAAAATATGCATCATGTGAATTAGCCCCAAGTCTACACAACCAGAGAATGTAGAAGATTAATGGTCATTTTGATCTTCATGTTCGACTGTTTTGTTTCTCCAAATCCAGACTGGTATTGTGGACAAAAGCAAAATAAATCTAGTGTTGGGGTCTGTGGGGCTAAAATGTCCTCAGATGGTGGTTCGTGGCTCAAATGATGAATAAATAGTATGAAAAATGTTGAAACCCACTGCTGCAATGAAATGTGTTTCTGTGGTCCTACCCAGTGTTGTATAGTGGGACTTTTAGAAGTGTGTGTGTGTGTGTGGGGGGGGGGCTCTTAAGACATGCACACTTGTATTTGTGCGCACCTGCGCAACACACACAGACACGCTATTAAAACAAGTACAGCATAATTTGAGAAAGATTGTTCACAATGCTTAATTGTATCCATAAAAGTAAATGACAAGACAAGACATACGGCAGGCCTACTTTTGCCCCAAAAGTATTTTAGATGTGAGAAGTAAATGCCGTAATTTCCGGACTATAAGCCGCTACTTTTTTCACATGCTTTTGACCCTGCGGCTTATACAACGGTGCAGCCAATCTATGGATTTTCCAGGTTTCCCGGTGGGCTTCGCAGACTAAATGATGACTCTTTGAGAGCGTAAAAATGAAACCAAATGGCCCCTAGCGGCTCCATTTGGTTTCATGTTTACACACTCAAGAGTTATGATATTCACCATCTAAATTAGCAACACTTAATTAACAAGTTTGCAAAAATCCATCCTGGAATTGTGAACAAAAACAAAAGAAATCTTTAGTTTTGGGGTCTGTGGGGTGAAGATGTTGTTAAATTGTGAAAAAAGTTGAAAACCACTGCTCTAACATGAAGCACCTGACTATAAGCCTGGTGCGGCTTATAGTCAGGTGCGGCTTATACAAGGAAAAAACAAACAAACAAACAAACAAAAAAACAGTATTTTGCCCCAAATTTAGGTGGTGCGGCTTATATTCAGGTGCAGTTTATAATCCGGAAATTACGGTAAATAGTGCCCCCCCCTCCACCACACCCCTGGTCCTACCTTCTGCAGCATGTCAGGGAAGTGTTCCTCGATGACGGCGAAGGACTTCCCACTCATGGCGAAGTGGTAGGTCTGCTGGGCCTTGGGCTCGTCCACGTGACACACATCCTCCAAGCTGATGGACACTTCCTGTTGGGGGACATATTAGGGATTACCGTAATTTCCGGACTATAAACCGCTACTTTTTTTCCACATGCTTTGGACCCTGCGAATTATACAACGGTAAAAAAAAAGAGAGAGTGTGAGAAGAAACCAGGGCCAGATTTAGCCAGCCCAGAACTGAACATACTGTTTAACTCCATTGATATCCTCTGATAGATATTTCTAAACAACAGGTGCTATAGTGCAGTCTGGAGTACAATGCATCTTTATATGATAGTTACCACCCCCCCCCCCCCCTCCCCCCCTGTGGGGGGTAACAGTTGCCCCCCACACTCCGCGTGGGGGTGCATATTTAGGTGACAGGGGGTGTATTTAGGTCCATATCTGAGCCTACAGTATTGTGGCAATCAGCGGCCACTTAACTTTATTTATTTATCTTTTTTTTCCTGGTCCAGGAAGTGACACTTCCGCTTTAGTTACGCATCTCTGAAATATGTGTGAAAAAAATGTATACAACTGCTGTTTGTGATTTTTTTTTTTTTTTTTGAGATAATCAATCAATGCATATAAATGGCACTCTGGACACACTGGCAAAATAGATATTTGTTGCCTTTTCCCCCTCTACGTTGCTTCTACTTTGATGCTGCAGCTGTTTCCCTGCAGACAGAATGCAGAACTTTGTTTTTGTCAACAAATCATGAAAACAAAACATTTGTCGGGATTCTAGCATCGGAAACTAGAATCTAGCGCCAAAAATATAGAATCTAATGTCAGAAGCTAGAATCTCGCGTCGGGGACTAGAATCTAGCGCCGGAAACTACGAACTAGCGCGGGAAACTAGAAACAAGTATCGGCAACTAGAATTTGGTGCCAGAAACTAGAAACTAGCGTTGGAAACTAGAAACTAATGTCAGAGACTCGAATCTAGCGTTAGAAATTAGTAGTACCAGAGGCTAAAATCTATTGTCAGAGCCTAGAAACTAGTCAGGACAAAATGGGTTTAAAAAAACAATGCAGGGCTTGACACTAACACTTGCCCGCTTGCCCGGGGCAAGTAAAAAAAAAATGGTGGGGCAAGTGAAGACTGCTACCTGGTTGCCCGATCGGGCAAGTGTGCAACTTAGTGCACTATAACACAACACAAGATAAATTTGTCTTGAAGGCAGTCATTGCGCTCTGCCTCTGTGTCTTTCCCTGCTTTCTAGCTATCTCTACCTATCTCTCTCCCAGGTCCATTTGGTTCCAAACTATCATTTTGCTGGGCTCAGGGACCACTGGGTCTGTGACCACTATGGGCTAATTAAGATGATGAATTTTAACTCTTGAGAGTGTAAAAATGAAACCAAATGGACCCGCAAGGGTCCATTTGGTTTCATTTTTACGTTCTCAAGAGTTACATCTGGTTAACCAACTTAACTGGGGACCACCTGGAACCCTCTCAAGGACCACTGGTGGTCCCGGGACCGCCTGTTGAAAACCCCTGGTTTAAAGCATTCAAGTAGGAAGTAAACTTAAATGCAAAATTTTCAATATATTTTTTTTTTGGGGGGGGGGGCAAGTGACCATGACCTGAAGGCAAGTAGAACCTGACTTGCACTTGCCCGATGGGCCTCGGAGACCTTAGTGTCAACCCCTGCAATGTATACGGCCTTCTGCCGTGCGTCCTCACCTCTAGTCGTGGCATCTTCCCAGGCTTGTCGGCGTACCTCCAGGTGATCTTGGCAGACTGGCCGTCTCGGGGGGGCAGGGCGTCGGCGATGATGACCGTGTCTTGGGGAGGGATCATCCCACAGTCTCTGGCCACTGAGATGGCCGTCAGCATGTTGTCCCCTGCATGGACACAAAGGAAAAAACGGTATAAAGGTGTGACTACCAGGGGCGGATCTAGGCATGGTGGGGCAATGCCCCCCCTAAATGCTCAGTCTGCCCCGCCAAACATGATGGCATGCAAAACAACCCGAGATATTTCAAATTAACGTGCTTATATTTAAAATGATTTGAAACACTAATACTGGTAACTAACTACGGTTGAGCCACCACTAAACCAACAGCATTTCATCACTGAACACAGAAAACTCTCTGAGTCAGAACTTTAGCTTTATGCATGCTGCGTGTCTGTTGCAACTTCAACAACAACTGATGTTATTATTGATGCATATTTGCCAAATAAAAGTCCTGTAACCAATGGTATGGGAGCGGCGTGAAGCTGCTCCCATACCAAGTCCTTAGTGCACTACAGCAGGGTCGATTCTCCAACATCAAACATGCAACCACAGCCTTTGCCAAGATCACCCAGTAGTATCAGTGTTGCATTTCGAAAATAGCCCCATTTTACAGGGCCACGCCGCGCGCTGTGAGCTTGTAGGTCTGACTCACAACAAAACATTTGAAATAATACAAGTATTCTGCCCAGCGATGGCCATCATTTAAACTGGTCTTTTTTATTGTATTGTTCAGAGGATTCCGCTGGATTTGACCGTACCTCACTGGGATCAACTGTTATTTAAGGATTTGGATCAACCAGGATCAGAGAGGGAGGGAGGGAGTGCCTCTAGGGCTGCCTCTGGGATAGAAGGCAGGGGGGCGGATTGGCACATATTTTCCCACCGGGACAATTTTGCCTTTGCCAGGCCATCCTGGGGGGGGGGGGGGGGGGGGGGGGGGGGGGCAGCTGGTTAACCAGATATAACTCTTTGAGTTAAAAGAGTTAAAAGAGTTAAAATATTCATCATGTGAATTAGCGCAACTTAGTCTACACAACTAGAGAATGTAG
>CM076976.1:1915200-2067700 GCA_039105355.1 Benthosema pterotum | reverse complement strand
AAGCACATCCTCTGGTGTAATACTGCTTATAAAAGAACACTCGGCTCACGCTGGCTCATTGGATCACAAGACATTCGACCTTGTTGAAGCAGCACGTTTCAGAAGGTACCAAACATTCTAACCAAACAGCG
Organism: Benthosema pterotum; assembly: GCA_039105355.1. NCBI lineage: Eukaryota > Metazoa > Chordata > Actinopteri > Myctophiformes > Myctophidae > Benthosema > Benthosema pterotum. Next base: position 2,067,569 of record CM076976.1, on the reverse strand, counting down.
ACAAACTGCCAGCGTGTAATAGCGTACAACAGGGGTGCCCAAAAGGTAGACCATGTAGGTAGATCACATGGCATGCAGTCCCCTAAAATGTAAAGTTCTGTAACTCTTGAGAGCGTTCTGTAACTCTTGGGAGACCCTTACGGGTCCATTTGGTTTCATTTTACACTCACAGTTAAATTATATTTAAACATCTGAATTACGTAATTTCAAGAGTTCACACAATTAGAAAATGGAGAATAATTGTTATTTTGACGAACGTTTTGCCAGTTCTATTTCCCAATTGTGGACAAAAACATGAACGTTAATAGCGTTGGGTGCAAGAAACTAAATTCAACATCACGAACTGTCAACTAAAACTCCAAATGCTGTTTTAAAACGTCAGTTGTAGCATATACAAGAAAACCTTCCACTTCTCCCCTCCATTTTTCATTATAAGGGCATTATTCTTAATTCTCTTGGCGCCGTCCACGCGGGGCTCGTGGACATCCCGTTAGAACCCCTCCGCCGGTCACGCGGACGGCTCGTATCACGACGAGATGTAGATTTCATTCTTTAATCCAACTATTAGTCCGTGTGCATCGTCTGATGATCATCCCGTTGCTGACTTTCATTTGGGACAGAATTGGGGACAACTTTTTTTTCCCCCGTCCCATTGACGTCCATTCAATCCAATGCATTCAAACGGCTCTCCTCCGGTTTGCCCCCTCAATGTCGCTGGCGCATGGGTTTAAGCAGCCAGGGCTACACAGCACTTCCTGACTTGTGAGCCGGATGTTTTGGGGCAGATCGCCAGATGATCGATTAGGCAAGACAACAGACACAGCATAACAGAAACAGCACATCCTGTTTAGGAGATCTGAGCTTCAAAATAAGGGGTTTTTTACCGATCGAACTGGTTTGAGCCGCGGCAGTGGAAAGAAAACAAAGAAAATCCGATCGCGCTCAATGAGTTAAACACTATAACAGTGGGTAACAGATAAGTAACACCATCACACTTTTACTGGATTTTCAGTAATGGAGCAATCACATTTTTGATGTGTAGATCTTGTTAAGATTTTGAAAGCAGCTCTCAAGTCAAAATAGTGTGGGCACCCCTGGTGGACAGTGTGAACTAGCTGCTGCTGTAATAACACTCTGTCCTGAGTATAGACAGAGTTACACTGTCGCAAAGTCCACACACACACACACACACACGCACACGCACACGCACACACACACACACACACACACACACACACACACCACACACACACACACACACACACACACACACACACACACTATACTAAATTGGGTCCACCTGCTATGGAATGAGTAATTGCCTGCTCTTTACACTGATGTGGACTGTGGACTACCGCTGCCCTGTTTTATGCTGCTTATCCCAATATCTCAATACCATTGCCATATAAAACAACAATCGGTCGCTGGACTGTTCAGTTTTTATAACGTTGCAAACTACTTTAGGGGATCCTGTCTCAACTAAGCCTCCCAGCACTGCCCTGCTTTGAACTGCTGCAAGGTGCGACTATGGTGCAACCACATGCTTTCATAAATTATGAATAAACAATTATATACTCTGTACTCTGGACTATGACATACCCCCCCCCCCCAAAAAAAAAAAAAAAAAAAAAAAAAAGGGCTTGTAAGAAAACTAGAATTTTGCGGCCCTTCGGGCCGCAAAACTCTAGCCCCATCCAACATGCACAGAAGGGAAGAATGCAAATATGGGTGGTGGGCATTTAAATGACTATTGTATTCCATTGTACTATACTGTAGCCCAGGGCCCACTATTTGTTCAGAATTGGATCCACGGACCACCAAGTAATGTCATTTTAGCCCCACAGACACACAGAAGGGGACCCCCTGTTTAGCATGTATGAAGTGTAATAGTAGCAACAATAATAGTAATTATAGGCTACATAGAAAAGTGTTAAAGTGAAGTCTGTATAAAGCCCAGAGCAGGAGTTTTCAACCTTTTTCATCCCAGGGCCCACCATTTATTCAGCATTTGAGCCACGGACCACCAATTGAGGATATTTTTAGACCCACAGACCCCAAAACTAAAGATGTCTTGTGCTTCTGTCCATGACCATTAATCTTCTAGTTTGTGTAGACTTGGACTAATTCGCATGATGGAAATTGTAACTCTTGAGAGAGAGTGTAAAAATTAATGGACCCGCCAGGGTCCATTTGGTGTCATTGTTACATTCAAAGAGTTACATTTTGTTAAAACAACTTAGCTGGGGACCACCTGGAAGCCTCAAGGACCACGGGTGGTCCCCGGACCACCTGTTGAAAACCCCTGCTTTAGAGTACACACACTTGGGGTTAACACCTCCCCAGCTTTAATATATAAACAACAATGATAGAATGAAGTGAATTAATACAACACTTTCAAAGGACTTGACTTCACAGTGTGGCGTTGTCCAGTTTTACTGTAATTGACGGCCAGTGGAGAACAATAGACATTTCTAATAGCCTATCGTTATGCAAATACTTTTTCCTGAGAGGGCTCCAGGTGGTCCCCAGTTAAATGATGCGACATTTGGTAAAGTTGGTAACCAAATGGAGGCTTATAGATCCGCTGGCAAACGTTTACGTGTGGTTAACCAACTTTCCATCATGTAGTTGGGGACCACGTGGAGCCCTCTGAAGGACCACGGGTGGTCCCCGGACATAGTATATGGTCCAGGGAAGTAAAATCCACGCACGCCGTGACACGCAAAAATGCGTCCGTTTGAAAAAGCAGTGTAAAAATGAACGGTGTGTTGAGTAGACCGGAGCCGTTCGTTAGAATGGTAGTGTTTTATGCCACCGCCATAATGTGCCTGGACTGTACTACGGAGTTGGCGCAACTCTGTCTGCGAATACTGGAAAAGGCGGGCCGACTTTTCCAGTGACCGTGTCTACTATAAGAGCAGACTTGCGACAATGGGGGGTCAGAAACTGAGCGCTCGAGCGCTGTTCATCCAGCCTAAAAGTGAGAGGTCCCGCGCTGTTCATCCAGTCTGAATAGGGTGACAGCGGAGTTGGAAAATACATAGTTTTCATAAGGTCGCGTTGCGTTTATGCTGTAGGCGTAGTATTACTGCAGAACAATGTCAAATAAATGGATTTATGATCATTAAAGCTCGGCTGTTGGAGCCAGGACTTGGCCCAATGTGTTGTCCCCATTCTCAATAGAAGAGGCTGGCTGAGCTGTCCCTTGAAAGTAGTATTAAAGACGGATGAAGACACGTAAGTCGTGGCAAGTAGAAGGGCTGCGGTGCATGTGCGTTTCCTTGCCCTGGCATTCCGTGTACGTGTACAGAGGTTGCTTTGAATCCGTCTCGGTTTGGTTTTGTGTCGCTGTGGCATTGTGTTCCTTTTATAATGGCGATGCGTAGTGTGACAGTGAGAATGGCTGTGGAGCGATGGCTGAGCCACGCCCCCTGCGCATCAAGATCACAACCCTCCGTGCTTCGGTGGAAAATAGGTGTCCGCATCGGGCGCCTGATCACAAAGATGTGCTGCATGTATAGATTTATACAGTTATTTGGAGACGGTGTAGGTGCGCAATGGGCGGCCTATTCGCGTGCTGTAGTGAACACCGAGGGGTGGACTGGGTTTTCGTGGCATTTGAGCATGATACGAACTATATATACGAAGACAACCGTTTTGGCCTATTGCCTAGTACTGCATGCAATGTTGAAAGCGTTTTCCCCAGTGGTGAACAGGAGGGACTGCAGGCCTGAATTGCATAGTAGTGCCGGGGTCCTGACAATGATAATGGACTGCTGTTGGTACAAAACGCCACCTGGCTGGGGTTCAGCTTCTATGCGCGACGCTCTTAACTGTAGTTCGCGAATGTATAGAAGATAACGACATTGGATCCACACCACGGTGTTATTTATTTACATTTCCTGAAAAGTAATGGTTTTGGACATAATGTGGTCACCAGACAGTGGGACGAGGGGGGCAGCGGTAATACCCAGGGGTTGACACAAAGGTCTCCGAGGCACTTGCCCATCAGGCAAGTGCAAGTCAGGTTCTACTTGCCCTCAGGTCATGGTCACTTGCCCCCCAAAAATATTGTAAATTTTGCATTTAAGTTTACTTCCTACTTGGGTGCTTTAAACCAGAGGTTTTCAACAGGTGGTCCGGGGACCACCAGTGGTCCCTGAGAGGGTTCCAGGTGGTCCCCAGTTAAGTCGGTTAACCAGATGATGATGATGATGATGATTTTTTACGCTCTCAAGAGTTAAATTCATCATCTTAATTAGCCCAGGTCTACACGACTAGAAAATGTAGAAGATTAATGGTCATTTTTATGTGTATGTTAATTGGCCTGTTTTGTGTTTCGCAAATCCAGCCTGGAATTGTGGATATCTAGAAAGCAGGGAAAGACACAGGGGCAGAGTGCAATGACTGCCTTCAAGACAAATATACCGTGTTGTGTGTATATCTTGTGTTATAGTGAACTAAAAGTTGCACAGTTGACCGATCGGGCAACCAGGTAGCAGTCTTCACAAGTTGCCCCACCAAGTTTTTTTTACTTGCCCCGGGCAAGTGTTAGTGTCAAGCCCTGTAATACCATCATACCTGTTGATGTTCTGGACTTTGTGCCAGGTGAGTTTGGACTCCAGGCGACGGTGGGCCAAGGCGATGACCCTGAAGCCCTGCTTGGTGTAGTCCTCCAAAACCTCCGCAAAGTCCTCTGGTACTGGAGACACAGAGAGAGAGGAATTATAGACCTACCGTAATTTCCGGACTATAAGCCGCTACTTTTTTCCCACATGCTTTTGACCCTGCGGCTTATACAACGGTGCGGCCAATCTATGGATTTTTACAGGTAACAGGGGTTTTCAACAGGTGGTCCCATAGGGTTCCAGGTGGTCCCCAGACTAAATGATGGAAAGTTGGTTGACCAGATGTAACTCTTAGAGAGCGTAAAAATGAAACCAAATGGACCCTTGCGGGTTCATTTGGTTTCATTTTTACACTCTCAAGAGTTATGATATTCGCCATCTAAATTAGCTCCACTGAATTAATAAGTCATAAGTCACGTTCATTTTGATGTGATTTTGATGTTTTGCCTCTTTTGTTTGCGAAAATCCATCCTGGAATTGTGAACAAAACCAAAAGAAACCTTTAGTTTTGGGGTCTGTGGGGTGAAGATGTTGAATAAATAGTGGGCCCTGGCCTGGGATCAAAAAGGAAAATCACTGCTCTAAGATGAAGCTTATAGTCAGGTGCGGCTTGTACAAGGAAAAAATCAATATTTTGCCCCAAATTTAGCTGGTGCGGCTTATATTCAGGTGCGGCTTATAGTCCAGAAATTATGGTAGTCATGCAGGGGAAATACCTGCTCTCAGAAGCAGGGTCGGACTGGCTATAGGGTGTACCAGGAGCTCTCCCGGTGGGCCGCGGCCATAGGGGGCCGCTCTGTGGTGCTTAAAAAAAAGTGCCCCCCTTTTTGGCAGACCTGTATTGTAGCTGTACCAGTAAGTAACAACATCAAGCCTCTTCTATCTTGGATCATTCTTGCGAGCGACAAAGGACTGTGTATGTGTCTATTAGGCTTATACTATCAGTATGGCTTTCAACCTTTTTCATACCGGGGTCCACTATTTATTCAGCATTTGAGACATGGACCACCATTTTGTGACATTTTAGCCCCACGGAACCCCAAAACCCAAAGATTTCTTCTGTTTTATCTACAATTAACGGGATGGATTTCAGAAACATAACAGGCAAACCTAGATCGCTAGTTGTGTGGATTTGGGATATTTCAGATGAATATTTCAACTCTTGAGAGTGTAAAAATGAAACCAAATGGACCCGCAAGGGTCCATTTGGTTTCATTTTTATGGAGGGGAAGCTGATGTCTAATCACACAGCAACCGAAACAAATACCGTCACAAGAGGTTGGAATGTTAGGTTGGATAGCTTGTGCATGATGACCCCATAGCTCAGTGGTTTTCAACACTGAGAGGATTCCAGGTGGTCCCCAGCTAAATGTTGGACATTTGGTAGCCAAATGGACCTGTAACTCTTGAGATCCTGTAATGAAACCAAATTGCGGGTCCAATTGTTATCATTTTATGCTCCCAAGATCCCATTTTACGCTCCCAAGATCTCTCCTAAATTGTGGACACAGATTTGAAAATCCTTAGTTTTTGGGTCCGAGAGACATTCAAGAGACATCCAAAGGTGGTCCGCGGCTAAAAATGCAGAATAAATAGTGGGAATTTTAACTCTTGAGAACGTAAAAATGAAACCAAATGGACCCTTGCGGGTCCATTTGGTTTCATTTTTACACTCTCAAGAGTTAAAATTCATAATCTCAATTATCCCAGGTCTACACAACTAGAGAATGTAGAAGATTAATGGTCATTTTTATCTGTATGTTCATTTGCCTGTTTTGTGCCCCAAGTCCAGCCTGGAATTGTGGACAAAAGCGCAATAAGTTGCAGCATACTTGCCCGATCGCGCAACCAGGTAGCAGTCTTCACTTGCCCCACCATTTTTTTTTTACTTGCCCCGGGCAAGTGGGCAAGTGGGTATAAACATAGTCCCCCAGAGTAAGACACATAGTAACCCCACCTGTCGTTGGCATGTTAGTACACAGTATCTATGTGTATCGGAAAGGGACGTGTTTTTGTCCACAGCATGATGCCTAATGAACTGACCGATTGACAAAAGGGACACACTTTCAAGTTTTTATCCAGACCCCCCTACTAGCGCCAAAATTGGTGAAAAACTCCTGGCAGAAAATCGAGTGTTTTTTTGTTTTTTTTGCTGGCGAGTTGGGGCGAAATTGGATGACAGGCGCCAGAGATAAAACCCTTGTTTTTCTACCATTATTTTAGAGTCCTCCTTCCTTCCCATAAAGGGCAATTAGTAACCAAACGGACCCTTACAGATCTGAGTTGAATTACATTTAAACATCTGAATTACCTAATTTTCAAGAATCTACACATTTAGAAAATGTAGAAGAACTGCTATGTTTGACCAACATTTTGCTAGTTATGTCACCTAAATTAGTCACTGAACTCAACATCGAATGGCGGTCCGTGGCTAAAATGCAGAATAAATAGTGGGCCCTGGTATGAAAATGTTTGAAAACCTACAGTACTGCTCTAGTGCAGGGGTTCTCAACCTTCTTGCCACGGACCACCATTTGATTACATTTTCACACCAAAGACCTAAAACTAAAGAATTATTTTGATTTTGTCCACAATTCCAGGCTGAATTTTGCCAACAAAACAGTGCAAACTTCTGAATTAAGTGGTGCTAATTCAGATGATGAATATTTTAACTCTTGAGTTCTCAAGAGTTACATCTGGTTAAAGGTAGGGTAAGTGATTTGAAATTCATGGTGTAGTACCAGCCTGGTGCACTAGGGGCGCCCAAGAGTAGCTGCTACACTATGTGAACCTGCTGCTCGATCCTGATTGGAGGAGAATTCACCCTCCACCTGGGGAACTTTTATTAGCTCCTCTGCTAACGTGGGGGAGGGGGAAACTCCATATATGGTCTGTACACCTTATAATAGAGCATTTTAACAGAAAATAAATATATATCTGATATCTGACAAAAGTGAAATCAGTGGTTCCCCGGGACCACTGGTTGAAAACCCCTGCTCTAGCGCTTACATTCTAGTGCATTTTGGAAGTGCCACTATAGTGCATTTTGGATTGTGGCAGTTGGCAGCACCAGGTTTTGACCATAGACATATTATAAAATAGACAGGACACCCTGAGGAAACCCCTGAGGAAAGGCGAAATGGACCAAAAGTTGAGAATGCAGTTTGAGGAGCAGTGGGCCAGTAACATGAACGCGGAATAGGCTCCGCCCCCTCCAGAAATCTGCAGCGCTCTACGCACGCACGCACGCTCGGCGCGTGTGCGTGCGTGCCCCGCGTTCTTTGTTCCCAGAATGCACTCTGTTTTTTTTCCCCCTCAAAGAGGAGTGAAATTGCCTCATGCGCTGGGTGAGCAACATAATGCAAGTGGTTCAGAGAGAGAGAGGGGAACTTCCGGTGTCCTCTCTATTTAATATATACTCTAAGGTTTTGAACCCTCACCTGTGTCCTTCTTGCAGAGGCTGGCCACCACCTCTGGAGCTCCCTTCAGATACGCATCCATGCGTTTCTCTCCCAGCAGGCGAGCCACCACACACATCCTCTGGAGCGCCGAGGAGAAGGGGAACTGACGCACGATGCCGATCTCATACGCCGACTGCATGCACACACACACACACACACAAACAACACACCATAACACACACATGCACACTTTAATTCCATTGTGTACTGAACGCGTTTTGGTGTTTTATCTGTTGGAAAAAAATAGCAGATCTACAAGCTCAGCGATATGAGCTTGTAATTCTGCTATTTAAAAAAAAATGTGAAAATGTGCTGCAAATCTCTGAATACATTATTTTGGAAGCAAACATTTTTAACTCTTTTTTTTTTTTTTTTTTTTTTTTTTTTGCTTCTGGGGGGATCCCTAGAACAACATGTTTCCAGATGGGGGTCTGCAGCCAAATATGGATAATTCTGGTGGTCCTTGGCTTGAAATATGTTAGCATCACTGACACAGGAACACAGATTTTTTTCAGAAAAAATAGAATCTCGTATCAAAAACTTGATTCTAGCGTCAGAAACTAGATCCTAGTGTCAAAACGTAGATCCTAGCATCAGAAACTATAATTTAGTGTCAATAACTGGAATATAGTGTCGGAAACTAGTGTAGAATCTAGCGCCAAAAGCTAGAATGTTGCTGCAGCTATAATCTGGTGTCAGGAACTACTGTATAATCTGGTGTCAGAAACTCGAATCGAGGGTCAGGACAAAATGGGTTAAACTTGTAATTTCTCCTTCATAAAAAAATAGGCTGATGAAAGGTAACCCGACTCTGAAGCAGAAACGATGCAGGACAACAGCGGGACAAATATAGGATATCTCCGTAATACATTTTGAACAACATCTTGTTAGGATGTTGTTTACATAATCGCTGTGGCAGAGCTTCAAAATGTCACCGCGTCATCATGACGATCCCACATTTAGCAACCACGTACGGATGCATAGTGTCTATCTCAGAGCAGATTTTGATATACTGTATGAGGACTGCGCATCATACGGTGGCACTATGATGCGAAGTCGTCATATAAGACATCGCTAGGCACACAGAGCAAGAATACATTTGAAAAAAAAAAACAACAACAAAAAAAACAAAGGTAAATGTTTCCCCCCCACACACAACTTTTTGACTTGTGCTATACAAAACGTTGCATCGATGTATCGATTTTCTGGTTAATGCCCTAGTGTGTAGTATTCCCTTTTTACTTACAACATAGGCAATTTAACATGAAGAAATTCTATTTGAAGCACCAGGAGATTTCGTTTGAAGTTTGAAGAGTAGTACCCAAAACTACTTGTTTAACCCAGAAGGTTAAACAAGTTCAAATCTCTGTCTAGTCTTAAAAGTTTCAAATCCTTAACCCGGGCCAAATCACGTGAACAGGAATAAGGACAAATTGAGTGTCTTGTATTGTCTCGTCTTGTCAACAAGAGGAAGTGGGACACTTACCGACAGCTCGTACAGCTCCTGGAACGACACAAGACAGCATGTGATGAGAAAGTGATTGTGGAACATTCTTACAACAGCAAAAATAAAGTGCTGAGCTCATAGTCAAGATCATCCATTTCAAGCTTATTTGAAACCAGCATCAGTCAATCAGCTCAAATGTAAATTTATTTAGTGTCATATGTTTTGATTAGGTGTTGATTAGGTGTGCCGTCATTTATAGCCGTGTTTTACGGACTTGAATAGCACGGTTTCATCGGTGTATGAATGTGAAAGTGTTTTGGAGAAAGTGAAAAATAAAATGCCGTCCATTTGCCATATGCAGTAAACAAAGTCCAAAATCTCCTGTGACGTCATAGCAATGACAGGCACAGTAAAATGGCGCCCCCCAATGGCTAAAATTATGAACTATTTTTAAACTAAACACGGCGCCTGCTTGGTCCGGCTAAGGCAAAAACGCCCCTGTTCACACCAAGCTAAGCAGTGCATTGCTTGAGTTGTGCATCTGTATGCACATGCACTACTGTGCTGCATCTGTAATATAATTAACTAAATCAATTCACGTGTGCATTCTTTCTCTTGTTACTAGGCGATCGTACATTGTTTTCCATCTCTGCATTATATTGTCAATTTAATCTCTCTGTGCGTTTTCACTGTGTGTGCAGCGCAAGTAAAATATGGATGCAAATAAGATCGCATATGCAATACAATTAATTATCGAATACGGTATGTTTGACTGCTGACTATGCAGCCAGAAACATAAACATTCATTTTACCCTTTCTGTACTGTAACACGTTTTGGCGTTACACTTTAGCTATTGAGAAATATCAGATCTACAAGCTCATAGCGCGCCACTCGGTGGAGGTCTGATATTTTCAAAAAATCGTGAAAATATGACGCAAATCTTTGAATATATTATTTCAAAAGCAAACATCAACAACTCAACAACTCAAATCTGTGCTTCTGGAGGATCCCTGGAACATGTTTTTAGATGGGGGTCCGCAGCCAAATATAGATTATTCTGGTGGTCCGTGGCATGAGATATGTTGAGCATCACTGACACAGGAACATAAGATTTTCTTTTCAGAGAAACTAGCATCTGTTATCAGAAACTAGAATCTAGTGTCAGAAACTAGGATCTAGTGTCGGAAAGTAGAATCTAGTGTCAGAAGCTAGAATCTAGTGTCAGAAAGTAGAATCTAGTGTCAGAAAGTAGAATCTAGTGTCAGAAAGTAGAATCTAGTGTCAGAAAAGTAGAATCTAGTGTCAGAAAGTAGAATCAGAAAGTAGAATCTAGTGTCGGAAAGTAGAATCTAGTGTCAGAAACCAGAATCTAGCGTCGGAAACTAGAATCTAGCATCGGAAACTAGAATCTAGCGTCGGAAACTAGAATCTAGCATCGGAAACTAGAATCTAGCATCGGAAACTAGAATCTAGCGTCGGAAACTAGAATCTAGCGTCGGAAACTAGAATCTAGCGTCGGAAACTAGAATCTAGCATCGGAAACTAGAATCTAGCGTCGGAAACTAGAATCTCATGCCAGAAACTACAATCTAGTCAGGACAAAATAGTTTAAAAGACAAAGACAAACATTCACAGGTGTGTGTTGTGTGTGTGTGTGTGTGTGTGTGTGTTGTGTGTGTGTGTGTGTGTGTGTGTGTGTGTGTGTGTGTGTGTGTGTGTGTGTGTGTGTGTGTTACACACCATGTCCTGCTCTGTAGAGACAGCGGGTTCGGGGGGTAGCAGCTGTTTTGGCGGTCGCACCACGGTGGGCATGATGCGGTTGTGGAGGGCTGTCTCCTCCTCGGTGGCTTCCTCCAGGATCTGAAACACACCAGAGAAACCATTCAGAGCAGTGTTGCCAACTGCCAAAATCCAAAATGCACTAGCGGCACTTCCACAATGCACTAGAATGCGCTAGATCAGTGGTTTTCAACCTTTTTGACTCCAGGGACCACCATTTATTAATCATTTGAGCCACAGACCACCATTTGGTTAGGTTTTCACACCAAAGACCTAAATTTAAAGAATTCTTCTGGTTTTGTCCACAGTTCCAGGCTGGTTTTTGCCAACAAAACAGTCTAACCTTCTTAATTAAGTGGTGCTAATTCAGATGATGAATATTTTAACTCCTGAGAGTGTAAAAATGATTTTTTTTGTAAAAATGAATTTTAACCACGGGGTTTTCAACAGGTGGTCCGGGGACCACCAGTGGTCCCTGAGAAGGTTCCAGGTTGTCCCCAGGCTAAATGTAAGTTGGTTAACCAGATGTAACTCTTGAGAGTGTAAAAATGAAACCAAATGGACCCTTGCGGGTGCATTTGGTTTCATTTTTACACTCTCAAAAGTTAAAATATTCATCATCTGAATTAAGCACCGCTTAATTAAGAAGTTTACACTGTTCTGCTGGCAAAATACAGCCTGGAATTGTCAACAAACCCAAAATAATTATTTAGTTTTAGGTCTTTGGTGTGAAAATGTAATCAAATGGTGGTCCGTGGCTCAAATGCTGAATAAATGGTGGTCCCTGGTGTGGAAAAAGGTTGAAAACCACTGGACTAGAGCATTAGAGCAGCTTCCAGGACAAACGCTCCATCACAGAAAGCCCCAGAGACGTCCAGGACAACCCGGACCATTAGGGAATGTCCCCACGGAGCAATCCGTCTCCCACGGCTGGGAACGCTGCCAAGTCTCATTGTAACAAAAAAAAAAAAATCATCACTGAAAAGTGTTCATGTTGTGCTAAACGTTAGAAACAAATGCTGGCCTTGGTCTACAAGCACGTGTGAGATTGAAGGGTCTATGCAATAGGGCCACACATCGTGAGTGTGGGGTTGATGCACTACTATAATGTAATATCAGAATATAATCCATTTCCTTGCTTTCACATTTATGACAAGTATGTATTTGCATGTATTCATCCATTATTATTATTATTTTTTTTTTGGGGGGGGGGGGGGGGGGGGGGGAAAAGGTATGGGGGCGGAAGTCGCACCCATAGTAGTAGCAGTAGTAGTGTTTCAAGTCATCAGTCAGTCAGTCAGTCAGTCATAGTCAGTCAGTCAGTCAGTCAGTGAACATGCTGAGAGTGTTCAGATAAAATACAGTCAGTCAGTCAGTCAGTCAGTCAGTCAGTCAGTCAGTCAGTCAGTCAGTCAGTCAGTCAGTCAGTCAGTCAGTCAGTGAGACATGCTGAGAGTGTTCAGATCAAATACAGTCAGTCAGTCAGTCAGTCAGTCAGTCAGTCAGTCAGTCAGTCAGTGAGACATGCTGAGAGTGTTCAGATCAAATACAGTCAGTCAGTCAGTCAGTCAGTCAGTCAGTCAGTCAGTCAGTCAGTCAGTGAGACATGCTGAGAGTGTTCAGATCAAATACAGTCAGTCAGTCAGTCAGTCAGTCAGTCAGTCAGTCAGTCAGTCAGTCAGTCAGTCAGTCAGTGAGACATGCTGAGAGTGTTCAGATCAAATACAGTCAGTCAGTCAGTCAGTCAGTGAGACATGCTGAGAGTGTTCAGATCAAATACAAGTCAGTCAGTCAGTCAGTCAGTCAGTCAGTGAGACATGCTGAGAGTGTTCAGATCAAATACAGTCAGTCAGTCAGTCAGTCAGTCAGTGAGACATGCTGAGAGTGTTCAGATCAAATACAGTCAGTCAGTCAGTCAGTCAGTCAGTCAGTCAGTCAGTCAGTCAGTCAGTCAGTCAGTCAGTGAGACATGCTGAGAGTGTTCAGATCAAATACAGTCAGTCAGTCAGTCAGTCAGTCAGTCAGTCAGTCAGTCAGTCAGTCAGTCAGTCAGTCAGTCAGTCAGTCAGTCAGTCAGTCAGTGAGACATGCTGAGAGTGTTCAGATCAAAGGAGAACAGCTGCAGTCAGACGGTTGTCAATTAAGGCTGAACTCTGATACAGTCGCAAAGGAAAATAATAATGACTTGTCTGTGATAATAACCAACATCACAGTTTGAATTCTGTTATACCTTGTGTTGGGATTCTGCTTGATTCCATTTGTTTGGTTCAGTAAGCACAAGCACAACGCGCACTGGTGTCAAAGTAAGGACACCAGGGGTTTACACTGAGGTCTCGAAGGCAGTTGCCCATCGGGCAAGTGCAAGTCAGGTTCTACTTGCCCTCAGCTCATGGTTACATGCCCCCCAAAATATCTTGTAAATGAGAATGTAAAAATGACCCCAAATGGACCCGCAAGACCTCTCAAGAGTTAAAAATTCATCATCTTAATTACCCCAGGTCTACACAACTAGAGAATGTTGAAGATTCGGTCATTTTGATGTGTATGTTAATTTGCCTGTTTTGTTTCCCAAATCCAGCCTGGAATTGTGGACAGCTAGAAAGCAGGGAAAGACACAGAGGCAGAATGCAATGACTGCCTTCAAGACAGATTTATCTTGTGTTGTGTTAAGTCGCACACTTGCCCGATCGGGCAACCAGGTAACAGTCTTCACTTGCCCCACCATTTTTTTTTTACTTGCCCCGGGCAAGCGGGCAAGTGTTAGTGTCAAGCCCTGCACACACACACACACACACACACACACACACACACACACACACGCACGCACGCACGCACGCACGCCCCCACACCCCCGAGCCTCACCCAGCCTGTGGCTTCAAACATCTTGAGGTCCAGTGGGTCTCCAGACAGCTGTCCTTCTATCTTGGTGAGGGAGTGGCAGGAGGCCATGCAGGCCACGAACTGAGACTTCACCAGGCTCTCCTTGTAGGCGTTCTCCTCTGATAGGTGGAAGCTGGAGGAGGACAAGGAGGAGATTAAACAACAACACCAGTGACCACCATGCGGTTGGACATGCGCCGATCCGTTTGCTTGTTCCTTGCAGTTCACCCACTGTGCCCCGTCTAGATTTCTAGTTTCTGAATAACATAATATTCAAAGATTGGCACCACGTTTTCACGATTTTTCAAAAATAGCAGAGATACAAGCTCATAGCGCGCCACTCGGTGGCGCGCTATGAGCTTGTAGATCTGCTATTTTTCAATAGTTAAAACATAATGCTTAGAACACCAAAACCCATTGTGTCCTGTCTAGATTTCTAGTTTCTGATTAACATAATATTCAAAGATTTGCACCACGTTTTCACGATTTTTCAAAAATAGCAGAGATACAAGCTCATAGCGCGCCACTCGGTGGCGCGCTATGAGCTTGTAGATCTGCTATTTTTCAATAGTTAAAACATAATGCTTAGAACACCAAAACGCGTTCAGTACACTAAGGGTTAACCCATTGTGTCCTGATCAGATTCTAGTTTCTCATGCTAGATTCTAGTCCCCCACGGTAGATTCTAGTTCCTCTCAGTAGTTTCTGAAGTTAGATTCCAGTTTGTGACACTAAATTCTAGTCCCCGGTGCGAGATTCTAGTTTTTCTGAAAAAAAAAAAAATCTATTTCTGTGATGCTTAACATATTTCATAGGAAGGCCCCCCAGAAATATCTATTATTTGGCTGCAGAAACTCATCTAAAACTCATCTAAAAAACATGTTGTTCTGTGATCCCTAGAACAACATTTGAGTTAAAAATGTTTGCTTCCAAAATAATGTATTCAAAGATTGGCACCACATTTTCACTTTTTTTTTTCAAAAATAGCAGATCTACAAGCTCGTATCGCGCCACCGAGTGGCGCGATACGAGCTTGTAGATATGCTGTTTTTCAACAGCTAAAACACCCGGGTTTGGCCCGGGAGCCAAACCCGGCCCTTTGGCTGACTCTGACCGCCTTGTGAAAATGTAAAATCTTGTTAAAAAAAAAAAAAAACAAACGACATTCAATGCAATACCTAAACTTTCCTGCCGTGAACCTGTCTACCTTTGTTTTGGAGCCTTTGAAAACAACCTCACTTTTTCATTGCATAATAATACTCTTACTAGAGTCAAATCAATGCCATTTACCCTATTGGCCTGAATACTATGTAAGACTATGTTTTTTTTTGTTTTTTTTCTCCCAATGTAAATATCTGTAAAAATGGGGATGTATTATATGCGGGGGGATATATTATGTGATATTAACTGTTCTTTGCCCACAAATGTGGGTCGTCTTATAACCAGAGTCGAATACGGTACTACTTGCACAGTATATAGAAATTAAATTAATATCACACAGACTAGCCTTTTGGCGTGGCCCTCTACAATATTTTCTGTATCTCATTTGGCCCATTGGGAAAAACAATTGCCCAACACTGGGTTAGGGTTTGATGCATTGCAGGTCATTGGTCTAAATCAGTGGTTTTCCACCTTTCTAATACCAGGGCCCACTATTTATTCAGCATTTGAGCCACGGAGGAGCACCATTTGATGGCATTTTCACCCCACAGACCCCAAAACTAAATATTTATTTTAGTTACCCGCAAGGGTCCATTTGGTTTCATTTTTACGTATTTATTTTATTTGGACTTTGACCTAATTTTTCAAGGGACTCCCACCTTTTTTAACTGAACGCGTTTTGGTGTTCTAAGCATTATGTTTTAACTATTGAAAAATAGCAGATCTACAAGCTCATAGCGCGCCACCGAGTGGCGCGCTATGAGCTTGTATCTCGGCATTTTTGAAAAAATCGTGTGAAAACGTGGTGCCAAATCTTTGAATCTCTGTCTAGAAATCTACACAGGACACAATGGGTTAATTCAAATCCAGTCATGTGTTTAACTTCTTTTTCTTGAGAGAGTTCTGTTCAGGCCAAGAAATGTGTTTTGGAAGCATTTTTTCAGCAGACTTTGTCATGAGTGGAGATTTGGACCTGCTATTGTTTTTCTGTTAAAGCGGATAAAACTGTTAAAGCGGATAATAAAACCCATTGTTACTCTTCATTTTGCATTATTCACTATTAAAGGAATGTTTTTACCAACTGAAAACCCCAACAGGTATACACCAATACAGTCATAGACTCTACATAAATCAATGTCATCTAGTAGCATATTACTGGGGGCATATTACTTTGTTTTTGTAACATATTACTTATACTTATTAATCATTACCTCCATTTTAAAGTAATATATTACATTTAATATGACTTAATAATTTAATAATTACTATTACATAGTATTAAAAAAATAATACAACATATATAATTAAATATTTAGTATCACTATTGATCAAATATTGCGTAGGCCAGTGGCATACCTGCAATAAAGCAAGCACACTTGTCTATCTGGCCAAATCCATATAAAAAAAACGTCACTCCTGAAAACAGTACTGGCATAGACCTACCTCATCCTACTCAGCTATGAACAGTTAAATGTATTCCTTGAATTAATGGAAGTCAGTAAATAATTTGATGACAAATAGAAAAAGAAGGCTATACCCGTATTTTCCGGACTATAAGGCGCACTTAAAAGCCTTTAATTTTCTCAGAAATCCACAGTGCGCCTTATAATCCAGTGCGTTTTATATATGGATTGTTTGACTGCAGGTGCTTCTATTCTGATGGCCTGTAGTAGCTTCTATTCTCTGCACCTTATAATCCAGTGTGTCTTATATATGAAAACAGTTTTAAAAGGTGCGCCTTATAATCCGGTGCGCCTTATAGTCCGGTGCGCTTTATAGTGCGCACCGGACGGTAGAAAAATACGGTAGTATATTCAATTTTTTTGTTAATTAATACATTTATATTACTGCATTTCGGTAATATATTAAGTTCCGTCGTGCACATTGCCCAACACTGTCTAGTAGTAGTTGAGCGACATACCTGCCATTCTCCACTCTCTGGACTCCCCACAGGTCAAGGCCATCTTCTGTCAGAGTTCCAGTCTGATAGGACAGAAAGAAAACACATAAACACCCACAGCAGCGGTCACTTAGGAGCAGGGGCGGATCTAGGCAGGGGGTGGGGGGGTGTGGCAGTCTGCCCCACCAAACATGATGGCACGCAAAACAACCCAGATATGTCAAAATTTCAAATTAAAGTGCTTATATTAAAAAAAAAAAAACTACTACTGCTACTAACTAACTACAGCTGTGGCACCACTAAACAAAAGGCATTTCATCATTGAAAACAGAAAACTCTCTGAGTCAGACCTTTAGCTTTATGCATGCTGCGTGTCTGTTGCAACTTCAACAACAACTAATGTTGTTATTGATGCTTTACTGGATAATTTAAGTCCTTAACCGAAAATGGTATGGGTGTGGCTTCATAAAGCGCCCCCATAACATTTTCTCCTGCCCCCCCTCCCGCCCCAATTGAGGAAATGTTAGATCCGCCCCTGAGGCGATCTCGATCCAAAATGTGTCCCACCTTGTCGAAGCAGACGAGGTTGAGCTGCCCACAGATGTTGATCCTCTGGGGGCTGATGCAGAAGATGCCGATGCTCTTCAGCCTCCGCTGGGCGTACACGATGCCCGCCGTCATGGCGGCCGGCAGCGCCGGCGGAACGGTGATGGTGATGATGTCCAACGACTCGATGACGATGGTGGCGGCTGGCACCTGGCAGGGGGGGGGACGCACGATCACGTTTAACCGTTCAGTTTAGGTGAAACAAATGCTAGTTTTACTACCGTAATTTCCGGGCTATAAGCCGCTACTTTTTTCACATGCTTTTGACCCTGAGGCTTATACAACGGTGCGGCTAATCTATGGATTTTCCAGGTTCCAGGTGGGCTCCGCAGACTAAATGATGGAATGTTGGTTAACCAGATGTAACTCTTTGAGAGCGTAAAAATGAAACCAAATGGACCCTGGTGGGTCCATTTGGTTTCATGTTTACGCTCTCAAGAGTTATGATATTCGCCATCTAAATTAGCACCACTTAATTAATAAGTCATAAGTCATGTTCATTTTGGTCTAATTTTGATGTTTTGCCTCTTTTGTTGCGAAAATCCATCCTGGAATTGTGAACAAATCCAAAAGAAATCTTTAGTTTTGGGGTCTGTGGGGTGAAGATGTTAAATTGTGAAAAAAATTAAAACCACTGCTCTAGCATGAAGCCTGGTGCAGCTTATAGTCAGGTGCGGCTTATACAAGGAAAAATCAGTATTTTGCCCCAAATTTAGCTGGTGCGGCTTATATTCAGGTGCGTCTAATAATGCGTATAATCCGGAAATTACGGTAGTTGGTCAATGGACATTCACTGCTATTGATTTCCTTTCGAACTAATGCCCAGCAACACAGGGTGGTAAACGGATATTTCACTTTCAAAAAAAAAAAAAAAAAAAAAAAAAAACTTTTGGTCATTTCATGGTCTACTCAGTGTCATGTGAACATACCAGCACTGTTTCAATTAGAAACCCACGATCACACACTTTTATTGGATACAAAACAAAAAAGTATATCACTATAGACTAATCGAAAATTATTCAACTGCCAAATTATTCGATTTGACTACCAAAAACAGGTTTGCTTAATGTCCTAGCCTCTAGTTGCTAAGCCCTTGATTGTTACTATTGGTCCAATAGTAACAATAGTAATCCAATAGTAATCAATAGTACTAGCACTTGAGTACACCCACAGAAATCTAGGTTTTTAGGAAATCAGTGGTAGAGGAGGCTGAAAAAACAGCCAAAAAAGGAAAATTCACATCTCTGTACCTACTAGGCTGGGTGCTGGAACAAATGTTGTACATGGTGCATGATTACAATCAACCTTAGAAACACAACAGTATGGTACAGGTAACATGCCATGGCAATTTTCATGTAAGCTGTACATCTAGGCCAAATAAACTGTGGTGCAGTGTTTTTGATGAAATGAGGTGACCGCCATCGTAAACAATTTACTGGTTTGTGCAGCCACCGTTATCAGTTGTGCTTGAATTGTACTGTAAATCTCCACGCCGTGAGGAGAAATTCAATCAATCTGAATCAAAAGTCCACCAGTGAAGCGCCTAATGCAGCGTGCTTCTCAATTCTGTAGAAATATTACGGTCCACAACCTTGCGAATGTTGTTTCCATTATTTTAATTATTGCACTGGCCATGTCTACCGTCGTTTCTGAGAGGTGTTCTTGTTCCCCTAATTCTTTTCATTTCAACCATCTAACACAGGGGTAGGCAACCTTTTCGACATGAAGTGCCATGATTTTTTTCGTTGACCCTCCGAGTGCCACAGTAAAATTTACAATAAAATTAATAAATAAAAAAAATAGGCCCTAGAGTCAATAAATGGAGCATTTTCACGGTTTTTACATATTTAATGTCCATTTTCTGCAGTTTTATGTCATGCTTAGGCCATATTAGACTTAGGGTGACCAAAACTCTTCATTTGAGGAAGTAGGCCTATTACTTGTGAGGGTAAAGTCGGACAGTTAATTGCGGGTAGCAATATATTACTTAAGTTGGTATTAAAAATGCCTCTTGCCATAGGCTATTTGTCCACACATAGTCCTAATAGTGCCATCATTTTGTTATTTATTCATGTTGGTTTGTATTTCTCCTGTTATTTTAAACAGGCCTAAAAACACATCTAGCAAAAAAGAGACAGTGAGAGAAAACAGAAATGGGACTATTAGGGCAATTGACCACTGTAGTCTGTCAGTCACAATGTGGACTGAAGGGTGTCCATTTGTGGGATGACTGAAAAGTAAAATGAGTGACTGTCCCACATAAAGAGGGACCTCTGGTCACCCTGAGACTGTCCACAGAAACAGGGACATCTGGTCACCCTCAAACAACAAGCCGTTTTTCTGCTCCGACAGAAACACACACACACACACACACACACACACACACACACACACACACACACACACACACACACACACACACACACACCACACACACACACACACACACACACACACACACACACACACACACACACACAGGCGACTCAGCCTTTCCAATGCGCAAGGATAGCTCTGCTACAAGCTAGCCATGCTAACAATATTCACATACCAGTCAAAACGCAATAATTTCAGCGTTGTCTGGTTAGGCTGACATGACGGCAGGTCCGCGGGTTCTGCAGGGCAGACACAGACGCCATGCCAAGGAGGAGATTACTTTTTACTGGTGTTGGAGGAAAGTTGGACACGGGGCTCCGCGTGCGTGCACGCCCTTATGATTGATCAGAGCGCAGCAAGTGTCAACACTGGATGTCTGGATCAGACTCGCTCCGGTTGAATATTGATTAAATTAACTAATAATCGCGGCCGATGCAATTTGCTAATCAAATCGCAATTTTGGTTTGAAGCCTTAGCGAAATAGTAGGCCTGTAATCTTTTATTTTACAACGTGCACATTCAATAGGAATAGGAATTATTACTGAGATTAAAAAAAAAAAAAAAAAAAAAAAACTTCCCCCAGAATCTGGCCGCGTGCCAGCTGATACCACCCGGCGTGCCATCGTTGGCACGCGTGCCTAGGTTGCCGACCCCTGATCTAACACACATATGTAAAAGTCAAGGCCCGCGGACCAGATCCGGCCCGCGAGATGATTTAATCCGGCCCCAGGCTTGAAGAGCAAAAATGTCTGAGTCTATCAAAAAAAAAACGTAAGTCTCTAGCACATTCCTATCATAAGTTCTCTTCTGAACGGCATGGAATGCATGTTGTCCAGCAGGGGGAGTCGTTTACCCAGGCTAGGCTGCTGGCGCTGCAAAGTGAGAACTATACTTCAGCAGTACAAGTGTGTATAACCGAGAACTATATTTCAGCAGTACTAGGGTGTGTAACCGAGAACTATACTTAGCATTTAAATTTCAAATACTAAATTTAAGTAAGTATGTAAAGTTAACTAAGTATGGTTTATTGACGCTCTGTAAATAAAAATAGCATCTTTCATAGCAAATGTCTTAATCTAGGCTACAAGTATGAAACCAATAATATACAGTATATTAATATCTATTCTTAATAATAAATATGACTTGTGTGATATACTGTAGTAGTAGAAGTAACGGCTGTGTACGTAAACATGCGTGCCGTGCATGCTTGCGGTCTGCGTCTGGTTGCACCGCGGTGCTCCGGCCCCCATGAAGTCACATGAAGTCCAATGCGGCCCCCACCCCAAATGACTTTGACACTACTGCTCTAGCACATGCTTTTAACTACTCACTGTACCATGACGGTTTGCCTTTACCCTGAGCGTAAAATTAAACCAAATGGACCCTTGCGGGTCCATTTGGTTTCATGTTTACACGCTCAAGAGTTAGAATATTCATCATGTGAGTTAGCCCCAAGTCTACACAACTAGAGAATGTAGAAGATTAATGGTCATTTTGATCTGTATGTTTGACTGGTTTGTTTCCCAAATCCAGCCTGGAATTGTGGACAAAAGCAAAAGAAATCTTTAGGTTTTGGGGTCTGTGGAGCTAAAATGTCATCAAACGGTGGTGTGCAGCTCAAATTATGAATAAATAAATAGTGGGCCCTGGTATTAAAAAAAGGTTGAAAACCACTGATGTAATGAATGATTCCAGGAGCCTTCCTTACCCCATAGGTGACACTGAGGACGATGGTGTAGATGAAGCCGACGCCGGCCACCGCCACCAGGCAGAGGAGGAAGAGGTAGGCATCGCGGTACAGCTTAAAGTCTGTGGGTTTGGGGTAGAGGATGGAGCGCACCAGCTGGCCCTTGGCTGTGTTGAAACCTGGGAGGAGGAGGAGGAGGAGGAGGAGGAGGAGGAGGAGGAGGAGGAGAGAGGAGGAGGAGGAGGAAGAGAGGGAGGAGGAAGAGAGGAGGAGGAGGACGAGGAGGAGGAGGAGGAGGAGGAGAGAGGAGGAGGATGAGGAGGAGGAGAGAGGAGGAGAGAGGAGGAGAGAGGAGGAGGAGGAGAGAGGAGGAGAGGGAGGAGGAGAGAGGAGGAGGAGGAGGAGGAGGAGGAGGAGGAAGAGGAGCAGGAGGAGAGGAGGAGGAGGAGGAGGAGGAGGAGGAGGAGGAGGAGGAGGAGGAGGAGGAGAGAGGAAGAGGAGCAGGAGGAGGAGGAGGAGAGAGGAGGAGAGAGGAGGAGGAGGAGGAGGAGGAGCTTTAACCCATTGTGTCCTGTCAAAAATAGCAGAGATACAAGCTCATAGCGCGCCACCGAGTGGCGCGCTATGAGCTTGTAGATCTGCTATTTTTGAATAGTTAAAACATAATGCTTTTGTGTCCTGTCTAGATTTCTAGTTTCTGAATAACATAATATTCAAAGATTTTTCAAAAAATAGCAGAGATACAAGCTCATAGCGCGCCACTCGGTGGCGCGCTATGAGCTTGTAGATCTGCTATTTTTCAATAGTTAAAACATGATGCTTTTGTGTCCTGTCTAGATTTCTAGTTTCTGAATAACATAATATTCAAAGATTTGCACCACGTTTTCACAATTTTTCAAAAAATAGCAGAGATACAAGCCCATAGCGCGCCACTCGGTGGCGCGCTATGAGCTTGTAGATCTGCTATTTTTCAATAGTTAAAACATTATGCTTTTGTGTCCTGTCTAGATTTCTAGTTTCTGAATAACATAATATTCAAAGATTCGCACCACGTTTTCACGATTTTTGCAAAAATAGCAGAGATACAAGCTCAAAAAACACTCGGTGGCGCCATGAGCTTGTAGATCTGCTATTTTTTAATAGTTAAAACATAATGCTTTTGTGTTCTGTCTAGATTTCTAGTTTATTCAAAGATTTGCACCACGTTTTCACGTTTTTTCAAAAAATAGCAGAGATACAAGCTCATAGCGCGCCACTCGGTGGCGTGCTATGAGCTTGTAGATCGGCTATTTTTCAATAGTTAAAACATAATGCTTTTGTGTCCTGTCTAGATTTCTAGTTTCTGAATAACATACAGTAATATTCAAATATTTGCACCACGTTTTCACGATTTTTCAAAAATAGCAGAGATACGAGCTCATACTGTAGCACGCCACTCGGTGGCGCGCTATGAGCTTGTAGATCTGCTATTTTTCAATAGTTAAAACATAATGCTTAGAACACCAAAACGCGTTCAGTATGCAGGGGTGGATCTAGACACGGGCATGGGGGGGCAATGCCACCCCTAAAACTCTCTGAGTCAGACCTTTAGCTTTATGCATGCTGCGTGTCTGTTTGCAACTTCAACAACAACTGATGTTATTATTGATGCTTTACTTGACTAATAAAAGTCGTGTGACCGAAAATGGTACGGTTGTGGCTTCATCGCCCGTGGCGCAAAGCGACATCCCACCCCATCCCCCCCCCCCCAAAATGGGAAATGTTACATCCGCCCCTGCTTTAATGGCTTGTTGGAACACAAGAAAAGGGAAAAGACACCTCTCGGGGGGTAGAGGGGGAGGTTTAATGGCGTATTTGAGCGCAATAAAGGAGAAAGACAACAGAGGAGGAGGAGGATGTTTAATGGTTGGTTTGAACACAATAAAAGAGAAAATACAGACGACACTCTGCATTTTCACACATATTTTCTTTTTTCTGCTACCCCTGCGCAGTCTGGCTAAATGGGTGTGTCCAAGGTATGGTGTGACACACTCCTACATTAGCTAGTCTTTGTTGCAATAGCCTGGCCTAACCTGAAATGATTTTGAGCTGCCGTCCAGCTCAGCTGCCGCTCATCTGCCGTTAAGATCGTAAAATGAAACCAAATGGACCCGTAAGGGTACATTTGGTATCATTTTACACTCCCAAGAGTTAAATTTTATTGAATCAATTCTGAATTACCTCATTCTCAAGAATCTACACATTTAGAAAATTGTAGAAGAATTGCTTTTTTTGACCAACGTTTTGCCAGTTGTGTGTCCTAAATTAGTCCGAGAGACTAAGACTCAACATGAAATGGTGGTCCTGCGTGGCTAAAATGCAGAATGCCCCTCGTATGAAAATGGTTGAAAACCCAAACTGCTCTAGCGCATTCTAGTGCATTTTGGAAGTGCCACTCGTGTATTCATTTGGGATTTTTTTGGCAGTTGGCAACACTGAAAGGTAGACACACAAACGCATGCGCGCGCGCACACACACACACACACACACACACACACACACACACACACACACACACACACACACACACGCACACGCACACACCTGTGCGGACCACCACGGCCTTGACCAGCTCTCCGGTGTAGAAGCGGGTCTGGATGACGTGCGTTCCACAGAACAGGGTGTGTCTCTTGTGCCCCTCAGTGTTGTACACCTGGTCCCCCTCAGAGTCTGAACCCTTGTCCGCCGGGGACGGGTTGGGAAGGTTGGTCTTTGTGACCGGAACACTCTCACCTGCAGCGGAGAGGAGAGGAGAGATGGTGTTAATAACACCATACCTGGGCATTATGACCGGCCCGGGGACCACCAGTGGTCCTTGAGAGAGTTCCAAGTTAAATATGGAAGGTTGGTTAACCAGATGTAACTCTTTGAGAGCGTAAATGGACCCTTGCGGGTCCATTTGGTTTCATTTTTACGCCCTCAAGAGTTAAAATATTCATCATGTCAATTAGCCCAATTCTACACGACTAGAGAATGTCCAAAATCCAGCCTGGAATTGTGGACAAAAGCAAAATCTTTAGTTTTGGGGTCTGTGGGACTAAAATGTCATCGAATGGTGGTCCGTGGCTCAAATGCTGAATAAATAGTGGGCCCTGGTGTCAAAATGGCTCTTACTTTTATCTTGAAATTAAATGAATATTACGCAGACTTTAGTTCAGCCTTTAGTCTTGGCTCCTCCACAATATTTAATCTCATTATCTCATTTGGCCCCTTGTTAAAAATAATTGCCCACCCATGTGTTACCCACCCATGTGTTACACAGTGTTTGTAGCAGGGGCCCATGCCCATGGGCATGGGGGGTCTCAGCCCTACATCAGCGCCTTAAAAAAAATCCCCTGTGATTCAAGGACTGGCTTCCCTGCCTTTGGGGCCGTTTGTGCCGGTCAGAAATCCAATCCCAGCACCTGACTGGTCAACAGCTCTGTCACTCACTTCATTCCCAACAACGTCTGCCTTCCAAACAACCTATCACCTTTAAGACTGCTGCTTTGACCACGCCCACCCCAGAAACTGCTGTGCACACTATAGCCCCTCCCCTAACTCCTCCCCCTCATCACACAACTACAGCTGTGGGCGTGGCTTCAACTCAGGTGGATCTCCACCAATCACCACCCACCAGGCAAACCAGGCATACTGAATTAACCGGTGGGGGTGCACAGATACAGTAAACACGACATTTTCACACATCCTGTACACTTTTTTGAAAAAGAACATTTGCTACTTCTATAACAATAAGACATTGCAGCTTTAATTTATGTTAGGTATCCATCTAATAAGCAGGATAATATCTGGCTACATGGTCAACCCAGAGCAACCAGGATGAACTACTGTTGGTTAACATTAATATTAATAGGATGGAACACTTTTGTTTGTCATAAAATTGATGTACTTTTTTACCTGACTAAGACTGTGTGATCTGCAAATACAGTACATTAAGAGGAAGAAAGTGTGTGTGTGTGCATGCGCGTGTGTGTGTGTCTGTGCATGCATGTAGTCTCAGACTGTCGTTTGGCATTCATGGCGGTGCAAATACTGATACAGTTTTGCTGACCGTGTTAAGTTTATGCACTTTGGCAGATAACCAAGCAGGTGCTTTTGTCCCCTAAAAAAAACATTTAGTGAAATCCGCCAGAGTGGCTGCTAGACGGGAAATGTTGGCTTCTGACATGTACAGAATGTGCAAACACACACGGGTTCGAAATGTGCTAAATAAATGGCACTTTTCCCTGGGTGCCATCCTGCAGTCCCCCTATAGCAGCCATCTGGAACACAGCAATGCAATGTCATCTGTCCCACTCTGTGGCCAGTAGTACAGGAGAGGGAGGAGGAATAACTCTGATTCCATCCCTGCTGTTTGTATTCGTTTTGTTTCATTTGAGGAACAGTCCAGAGACATTTCAAGTGCCAGCAGGGGAGGATCTAGGCATGGGCATGGAGGGGCAGTGCCCCCCTAAATACCCATTCTGCCCCCCCAAACACGATGCCATGCAAAACAGCCCAAGATAGTTCAAATTAAAGTGCTTATAACAGCATTTCATCATTGCAAACAGAAAACTCTCTGAGTCAGAGAGTTAGCTGTATGCAGATGTATGCATGCTGCGTGTCTGTTGCAAATTCAACAACAACTGATGTTATTATTGATGCTTTACTTGACTAATATAAGTCCTGTAACCGAAAATGGGTATGGGTGCGGCTTCGTCGGGCGATGAAGCCGTCCCCATTTTCTCTTGCCCCTCCAACATGCCCCCCCCCCCCCAGCATCAGAAACTATCATTTAGTGTCAATAACTAGAATCTAGTGTCGGAAACTACTGTAGAATCTAGCGTCAAAAGCTAGAATGTTGCTGCAGCTATAATCTGGTTGTAAGGAACTACTGTATAATCTGGTGTCAGAAACTCGAATCGAGGGTCAGGACACAATGGGTTAAATGGTACTGTGAGAGAGAGAGGGACCGCCGAGCTCCCCTGACCTGTGAGCATGCTCTCGTTCACGATGCAGGTGCCGCTGACCAGCACGGCGTCGCAAGGCATGATGGTCCCGTTGCTGGGGATGACCATGATGTCGCCGGGGACCAGCTCTGTGGACATGGCCTCTTCGATCTCTGTGGGAAAGGTCAAAGGTCAAAGGATCAGGGCAAAGGAACTGGCAGGAAGCCAGCTTCCTTTTTGCACTGGACAAGTTCTTTTACACCGGACAAGATGCAACGGATGCAACGACACTCTACGTCAATAACATGCGCTGTATGCGCACGGGCTCATAGTAGAAGAGTTGCGACATTGAGGGGTCAGAAACTGAGCGCTCCGAACATGCGCGAACATCAGCTGTGACGTGCTTGCGGTTAGTTTAGGGTTAGTGTTGGTTTAGGTATGTTTTATGCAAAATCCTAGCCACCTCCAACCGTAACCCTAATCCTAAACCTCCGACCCTCATGTTATTGACGTAAAGTGTCATTGCGACCGTCATTTTCTCCAGTGCAAAAAAAACTTGTCCAGTGGCCAGTGCAGAACGTCAGATGGCGCAAAGGAAGGTTGTCAGAATGGTCAGATGGAAACCAGAGAAGGGGAAAAACACAAGGGGGACAACCCAGGGTCCAGGGTGGAAGGGCAGAGTATGGATAGAGGAGGGAGAGGGAGGGAGGGAGGGAGGGAGAAAGGGGGGGAGAGGTATTTTGTGCGTCAGAGCCCCGGGAATCTTGTTCAGCACATCACTCATTACTCACGCCTCTCTGAGCAGAGAGAGAAAGAGCTGAGGCATCATATGCGCCCATGCAGCGCAGCACAGCGCAGCGCAGAGCCCCGCCGACTGCTCTGCAGCAGAGGGCAACGCACGCGCTCCCTCCCTCCCTCCCTCCCTCCCTCCCGCAAAACACAAAATAAATACACTTTTAACCCTTTGTGTACTGAACGTGTTTTGGTGTTCAAAGTATTAGCTCACAGCTGCGAGCTTGTAGCTCTGATATTTTTTTTGAAAGAATGTGAAATTGTGAATTGTGAAAATGTGTGAATATATTCTTTCGGAAGAAAATAAAAAAAATAAAATCGTTGCTTCTGGGGGATCCCTAGAACAACATGTTTTCAGATGGGGCTCTGCAGCCAAATATAGATAATTCTGGTGGGTCCTTGGCATGAAATATGTTGAGCATCACTGACACAGGAACACAGATTTTGCAGAAAAAACTAGAATCTGTCAGAAACTAGCTTCAGAAACAGAAACTAGAATCTAGTGTCAGAAAGTACAATTAGGTGTCAAATAGAATATATTCTTAGATTTGTGCATCATAGTCACAGTTTTTCAAAAAAAATAGCAGACCTACAAGCTCATATCGCGCCACTCGGTGGCGCGATATGAGCTTGTAGATCTGATATTTTTCAATAGCAAATATATAATATAATGCTTAGAACACCAAAACGTAGGGTTAAGGGTTAATATGCTTTACAGACACAGTGACGCGATTGTAAATAATGCATGCAAACGTTCGGAATATGCACACTAAACACTACACTACACACACACAGCCGTTAAACAGCGCATCCCGACCGCCGTAGCGAACGCAACGAAACGCCAGACATGGAGGAGCAATCTGAGAACACGTCAGCAAATAAAGGAGAAGCAGTGCCCTGTCTGACGTCAGTCAAAAATTCTCCAGAGAGACTAGACAACGGGTGACGGTGCAAGTATTGCCTTAAAGGGGTATTCCACTTTAGAAAAAACTTTTGGTCATTTTATGCTCTACTCAGTCTCATGTGAACACACCAGACAGTTTATAAGTTACTCCTTTCAGTATTTAGATATTTGATGTTCATTTCAGCGCCTCCAGCTCCTTCCCATAGAAACACATTATAACTTAAAACTCCATTTTAATCATGACAGATTATTCAAAAACAACCATTTTTTTCCCTCTTGACTGATATTGTCCTCGGAATACGTGAGAGGACTGTGGAATTTCATTTACAGTTTTTATTTATTTTTAAATTATTATTGGTTGTTTTCGAATAATCTGTCATGGTTGGACAGTTGTCCAACCGTCGGGACCGTTATGCATGCATGGCCGCAGATTTTGTACACTAAAGTTGCCTATGATACCTTGGGGTGACAATAAACGACAGTAAAAATCACTTCTGCTTCTCAATTGGCTGTTCACTTCGTGCACACGTGCACACACACTCTGTGCAGTACATTGAAAACAATGGGAGAGTAGAAAAGGGACAAACCGTTGTTGGCTCGGCATACGGACACACGGACAATACTGTGAGCTGCCACCATGTCATGAAGCATGATATATTGCTGGAGAGAGAGAGAGAGAGAGAGAGACAGAGAGAGACATACAGAGAGAGAGAGAGAGAGAGAGAGAGAGAGAGAGAGAGAGAGAGAGAGAGAGAGAGAGAGAGAGAGAGAGAGAGAGAGACTGGGTCAAACTTATGGAAAATAATTCAATAAATAAATTAAAGAGGGGGTGCCGTGATTTTTGTATTTTTTCCAATTTTGTACATGTTTTATGTGCAATTATGTCTTCCCTTTCTATTTAGGGTTTCTTCCTGGGGGCTGAACCTTTACAGCCAAACGTTTCAATGAAAAAAACTTCAATATAGTCAACTGCTCAGCCCCTCCCCTAACTCCTCCCCCTTTATCATGCAACTAAAGCTGTGGGTGTGGCTTCAGTTCAGGTGGATCTCCACCCATCACCACCCACCAGGCAAACCAGGCATACTTAACACTCTCCGTGCCAGCCCTTTTTCATATTTTTGGAGGTAGCCAGTGCCAGTTTTTTCATCAAAAACTCATATTTCATATTTCGGTCCATGTTTCCCCACGGACAAGTTAGTTGGCGACACACACTTCCGGTTGCGGTTTGGTGGGTCTCTTGTTATTGTCTATCAATGGTGGATGCGGTCGCTGCTAGCTGCTGTTAGCATGGGGATCGAATTAAACCGGCGCCGGTAACTACGTCACGTACAGTAGCGTTAACGTCAGCGGCATCAATTGTTACTGTAAATCATAATGATAACGGGAGACGTAGATCTATTTCAATGGCATGAAAACTGTTAATGAACTGGCTCGGTGAAATCATAAAAATGATTTAATAAATACTGTACATCTTTTGGGGAAAAAAAATCTTACTTTTCATATAACATTAATACCTGATTATCATGTTTTAGGGTAGAAAAAATCATGGCACTCCATCTTTAATATTCCTCAAGTGTGTGAGGATCCTCGATTTCGATAAAACTACAAAAAAAGACAATTATTTATTTTAAATATGTTTATTATTTGATTCTCCTCCCTCCAGGAGAGATGCAAAAAAAGGGACAAAATGATAGTTCCAGGAACTACACTTTAGTTCCAGGGACAATTTGTTTTAGTTTGAGGGACAACATTTTAGTTCAGGCACAGACTAAATTGTTGTTCTAGAGAGACAACATCTTAGACTTCAGGGACAAAACTTTAGTTCCAGAAGCAATATTTTTAGTTCCAGGGACACCATTTTAATTCCAGGCACACTATTTTAGTTTCAGGGACAAAAACTTTAGTTCCAGAACTTTAGTTCCAGAAAAATGAAACCAAATGGACCCTTGTGGGTCCATTTGGTTTCATTTTTACACTTTCAAGAGTTAAAATATTCATCATGTGAATTAGCCCAACTTAGTCTACATAACTAGAGAATGTAGAAGATTAATGGTCATTTTGATCTGTATGTTCCAGGCGAGCATCTAGCGCATTCTAGTGCATTTTGGATCTTGGCAGTTGGCAACACTGCCTCCAGCAGCGCCAGCGCCCTGGCGCACAGGAGTGAACAGGAATATGGCTCTGGTGTAGGACACCTTTTCTTTTTTGAAGGATAGAAACACTAGTTTGCCTGGCCTGGGCCTGGCGCCCTGGCCTGCCCTGGACTTAAAAAAACAAACAAACAAACAAAAAACCTGTCCAGGTCACTAGGTGACACAGGCCACCGGGAAAACTCCCTGTACTCCAGATGGCCAATCCGCCCCTGCTCCATTTGGCCTCAGTGCAGGATGGTTTAATGTGACACAGTAAATAAAGTGTTTCTTCTGTTACAGTACCGTAATTTCCGGACTATAAGCTGCACCTGAGTATAAGCCGCACTGGCTAAATTTGGGCCAAAATACTGATTTTTCCATGTATAAGCCACACCTGACGACAAGCTTCATGTTAGAGCAGTGGTCTTCAACCTTTTTGATCCCAGGGCCCACTATTTATTCAGCATTTGAGCTACACACCACCATTTGACAACATTTTCACACCATAGAACCCAAAACAGGCAAAACACAGAGACCAAAATGACCATAACTTATTAATTAAGTGGTGCTAATTTAGATGGTGAATACCATAACTCTTGAGAGTGTAAACATGAAACCAAATGGCCCCACAAGGGGCCATTTTTACGCTCTCAAAGAGTTACATCTGGTTAACCAACTTTCCATCATTTAGTTTGGGGGGGCACCTGGAACCCTCTCAGGGACCACTGGTGGCCCCTGGACCACCTGTTGAAAACCCCTGTTAGAGCACCGTTGGTGGCCGTTACCTGTAAAAAAAAATCCATAGATTGGCCGCACCGTTGTACAAGCCACAGGGTCAGAACTTGCATGTTAAAAAAAAGTAGCGGCTTATAGTCCGGAAATTACGGTAAGTACGACGTGTGCCTGGTGTATGAGAGAGAGAGAGAGAGAGAGATAGTTTGGGGGCGAACTAATGAACCCAGGAGCAACAGACCATGTGCAGATGGTCTTTATGCTGAGCTGAATGGTGCTGGATTAGAGCGGGTGTGGGGGGGGGGCGCGGTGTGTAGGGTAGCGTAGGATGGTGGTGGTGGAACCCGCTTGGCTCAGCCTGAACTAGCTGCGACCGGTCCCTCAGCCAGTAATGTTTTACAGAAAACAAGAGCTTGAATGGCCAGGGGGGGGGGGGGGGGGGGGGGGGGGGGCACCACCAGACACAGGCAAGGCAGTTGTAGTATTACTTAAGGCTAGAACCAGGGGACCAGGGGTTTTCAACAGGGGACCACCAGTGGTCCTTGAGAGGGTTCCAGGTGGTCCCCATACAGGCTAAATGATGGAAAGTTGGTTAACCAGATGTAACTCTTGAGAGTGTAAAAATGAAACCAAATGGACCCTTGCGGGTCCATTTGGTTTCATTTTTTACGCTCTCAAGAGTTAAAATATTCATCATCTGAATGAGCACCACTTAATTGAAGAAGTTTACACTGTTTTCTTGGCAAAACACAGCCTGGAATTGTGGACAAAATCAAAAGAGTTCTTTAATTGTAGGTCTTTGCTGTGAAAATGGAATCAAGTGGTGGTCCGTGGCTCAAATGCTGGATAAATGGTGGTCCCTGGCGTCAAAAAAGGTTGAAAACCCCTGCAGTAGACCATTACTAGCACCTCACCTCATCCTCCTCCCCTCTCCTGTTCTCCTTGTGTCCATTGTTGTTTATTTTCCACTCTGAATTCTCTATCTACTTCCTACCTGCCTCCATTATAATCATTTCTGCTGTTTTTATGTTTATTTCCTATTCTATTTATGTCAGTGGTTTTCAACAGGTGGTCCGGGGACCACCAGTGGTCCTTGAGAGGGTTCCAGATGGTCCCCAGGCTAAATGATGGAAAGTTGGTTAACCAGATGTAACTCTTGAGAATGTAAAAATGAAACCAAATGGACCCTTGCGGGTCCATTTGGTTTCATTTTTACACTCTCAAGAGTTAAAATATTCATCATCTGAATTAGCACTATTTTTACTATTAAGAAGTCTACACTGTTTTGTTTGCAAAATCCAGCCTGGAATTGTGGACAAAACCAAAATAATTCTTTAGTTTTAGGTCTTAAATGTCGTCAAATGGTGGTCCGCGGCTCAAATGCTGAATAAATGGTGGTCCCTGGTGTAACAAAGGTTGAAAGCCCCTGATTCATGTCATTGCCTCTATCTTTCCGGACATTAGTGCGGAAAGATAGTGTGTCACAGACAGTATAGTACAAATTATATCAGAAAAAAAAGAAAAAAAAAAATACAACACACGATCGATTCTTGTCCGAGCCGAAAACGTTATGTATGAATCAGATTTTTAGGAAGCGGCCCTGGCTGCATTGATCTCACCTTTTTAATGGTGTACAGAGAGGTAGCTATGGATATGACGGACATGAAGACGATGGCCCCGGCGTAGTAGTAATACTCATCTGCACTCCACAGGATCACACTGAACAGCTGGAAGATGTAGAAGGGATTGAGGACCTGCAGAAGGAAGACATGACAGGGTTTGAAGGCAAAAAAAGAACCTCAAGACTGAAAATGTTTTTTTTTTTCTCCCCAAATCTACACTGATTTCATTAACCAATTTCAGGGGCGGAATGGCCATCTGGAGTACAGGGAGTTTTCCCGGTGGCCAGCGCCACCTAGTGGCCTGGACAAGATTCAAAATGCACTAGTGGACCTTCCAAAATGCACTAGAATGTGCTAGATGCTCGCCTGGAACATACAGATCAAAATGACCATTAATCTTCTACATTCTCTAGTTGTGTAGACTAAGTTGGGCTAATTCACATGATGAATATTTTAACTCTTGAGGGTGTAAAAATGAAACCAAATGGACCCGCAAGGGTCCATTTGGTTTCATTTTTACGCTCTCAAAGAGTTACATCTGGTTAACCGTCTGCCCCCCCAGGGTGGCCTGGCAAAGGCAAAATTGTCCCGGTGGGAAAATATGTGCCAATCCGCCCCTGACCAATTTTATCATTTTTGACCTTATGTTTCTATGTACAGTGGTCCTCAATACTCCACAGAATATTCAAAGATGCGCAGCACATTTTCATGATTTTTTTTTTAAATAGCAGACCTACAAGCTCATAATGTGCCACTTTCTATAAGATAATGCTTAAAACAAAAGCCCCGCGACCCGCCCCCAAATGAAATCCTCACGACTGAAATCCGTCCAGGGCTGAGGACTGTTAAGCCATGGGATTATGATACCAGTACAATTCATAACAAACTCGTTTTCAGTCCACCGTACACAAAGGTACAGACTGTTTGGTGGCAGCGCACATTGAACAGGGACCTTTAGATTGTTTATTTTGTAGTCACACTGCAACAGAAAAAAAAAGAAAAGAAAAAAAAATGGCCATGTTATGCTCTACTCCAGGTGAGCCCAACCAGTAGATTGCGATCTACCGGTAGATCTCGGCCTGATAACGAGTAGATCTCAGGAGATGCGGGGGGAAAGAAAAAAAATGGAAAAGAAAAAAAAAAGTGATTTTGATGTGTGTGTGTGTGTGTGTGTGTGTGTGTGTGTGTGTGTGTGTGTGTGTGTGTGTGTGTGTGTGTGTGTGTGTGTGTGTGTGTGTGTGTGTGTGTGTGTGTACGAAGCGGCTCATTTGGAGGATTGTTGTCTGCTGTATGTGAATTACTCCAACAGTATTGTTCTGCAATTTGTGATGGACTGTTCTTATCATGATTGCATTTGCAATGGCAGTGTTTGTCCAAGTCTGTGGTACTTTATGCTTATATGGACATGAAGTAAGGTGGTAAAACAAAGTAGTGTTGTGTTGTTTTGAAGTTACTGCAGGCTGGCAACGATGCGTGTGGTTTGAAATGTTGATATTGGACTGGTAGATCCCGGAGGGGTTGGCTGCTGAAAAGTAGATCTTGGGTCCAAAAAGGTTGGGCACCCCTGGTCTACTCAGTCTCATGTGAACACACCAGACTGTTTATAAGTTACTAAATTCACTATTTAGGTATTTGATGTTCATCTTAGCTTATCCGCCTGCTTCCTATACAAACCCATTATAACTTAAAACTCCATTTTTTGACATGACCCCCCCCCCCCCCCTCCCCGTTTTTTTCCCTGGTGACTGATATTTTTCTCCTAATACGTGCGAGGGCCGTGGAATTTCATTTACAGTTTAGTCATTTTGCAATTCAGTTTCCATTTAGGCAATTCATTTGGGCATTGTGGCGTCTCGCTGGGAGACCGCCAGCCAGGTAGGAGCCGCCGCTCGGAGGGGAGGCCGGCGGAGAGAGGAGGAGAGGAGCGGCTACGCTTAGGGGCCGTCATAGACGCACGCTACGTACCGAATCACATTCTTCATCAGAGCGACAGACAGCAGCCGTGCGCCCAGCCCCCTAGCCTTCAAAGATCCTGCCGCTCTCTCACTCACACTCTCGCCTCCCAACGAGACGGACGGCTTTGTACTGGCGGTAAGCGAGCTCCACCTCACACCACCTCCTCTACACTGATCACGGCCATAACACAGACTAATCGCTCTCTCTCTCTCTCTCACACCACAGGCAGTGGCACCCAGCAGAGAGCCAGGCGCGCTCCCCCGAAGCGCGCACTTTGTGCCCCGTTAAACGGAGCCTTATTATAACCTGTCCCACTAGAGGATACGGGACCATGTATTAGACCCCCACCGGCTGTGTTGTAAGGACATTTCAGTTCACAAAGACTTTAAGTTAGACTTAAACCTTTCACAGTCGAACCCACCTGGAAGGAGAGACATTTCAGTTCCCCTTATATGAACATTTGAGTTGACTACTTACCTGTCTCATCACCAGTCTGTAACCATTAATAAAAACCGTGGCGGTCTAGCCTCATCTGAATGCTGTCTATTGTGTCATGGTTTGGTCCGGATGCTACACCTGGTGGAGAATGCGGGCATAGCATCTGATCCACGCCATTGATTACAATATGGAACAATCACCGGCCCTGACAGCTCTGTTAAAAAGCCAGGCGAGTTACAACAGGCGTTCAAGCAATTCATAGAACGAGCCACACCGCCTAGGGAAGCAACCCGAGCGCCTGGCCTTGTACTTACGAAATTGTCCCCTTCTGACGATGTGCAAGCATACCTGGAACTATTCGAACGTACCGCCGTCAGGGAAAAATGGCCGGTAATAGACTGGGGGGCGATTTTGACGCCCTTCCTGACGGGAGAGGCACAACGCGTGTGCAGTGATTTAACCATAGCAGACTCCAATGATTACAACAAATTAAAAGCCGCCATTCTAGCGATACAAGGGCACAGCCTGCCAGCGCACGCCCAACGATTTCATAACTGGGCATATCAGCCCGCACTGCCCCCCCGGCCCCAAGTAGCGGGTCTGATGCGCCTCGCCAATAGATGGCTCAACACAGCCGGTGGACCCCCAGCAGTGGACCGAGTAGTGATAGACCGCTGCATCCGTGCCCTGCCGCCAAAAGCCCGTGAGTACGCTGCACAAACCAGCCCCACCACCGTCGACGCGCTGGTGGCGCTCCTAGAGAACCATCAAGTGTGCAGGGAAATGATGGGAGGCTCCCGCCCCGAGAACATCAAAACCGGGACGGAGGAACGTACGGGCCGCGACAAGAAGAGACAGCCCCAGAACCCACACAACGGGAGAAGCGCCGCCCCGGAGCGCGGCGCCCGGCCATCAAACGAACGCGACCGCCGGTGTTATGTGTGTGGAAAACTAGACCATATCTCGTGGACCTGTCCGGACCGGGACCGCGATGTCTCCATGCCGTCCGCCCCCTCCCCGGAGGAGGGAAGGCAGTGTTTACACACCGGGGGGGTCCGCCCCAAAACCTCCCACCTACCGGTGCGCATCGACGGCACGGACACCCACGCCCTGCTGGACACGGGCAGTGTGGTGTCGTTGGTGAGAGCGGACCTGGCCGGACCACCCACCGACGGCAGAACCGTACCCGTCACGTGTGTACACGGAGATCTCCGCCATTACCCTACCTGCAAAGTCCGGGCCCAAACGCCACGGGGGGAGGCCACCCTGGAGGCCGGTATCGTTCCCAACCTACCTGTGCCTATGCTCCTCGGCGCGGATAACGTCCTTTTCCACCGCTACTGGCGCCCACCGGGCACCCCCCGCCCTCGCCCCCGCCGCCGGAGAAGACACCAACGCCCCGAGCACAGCGACAACAACCCCGCCTGCCCCGCGTTCCAGCCCGGGTCCGATGACCCTATGACGGACAGCAGCCAGGGGCAGGAAATGCAGGAAGGAGACGGACCACCCGGAGAAACAGAGGATCCCGAAGGGGGGTCCGCGGACCCCTTTGAACAGCTACCCCTACCTGACGCCGAGCTCCCGAGTCGAGCCGGCGAATATGCATCCATGCAATGGGAGGACAGCAACCTCGGCCCAGCCCGGGAACAGATCTGCGCCATCGACGGAACGCCGGCAGATGGGGTGAGTGAGCTTTCCTACCCATGTTTCATTGTTAAGCACGGGCTTATATACCGGGCAGTGAGAGACCATACGAACAGTGTGATCGAACAGCTGTTAGTGCCAAAACAATATGTCTCGAGGGTGTTGTATCTCGCTCACAGCCATCAGCTGGGCGCCCACCTTGGGGTGAAAAAGACCTATGATCGTATCGTAGCGCGCTTCTATTGGCCTGGTGTTAAACGCGCAGTAGAAGACTTCTGTAGATCTTGTTCAGAATGCCAGCTGAATGCACCTAGGCCTATACAGCGAAACCCACTCATCCCGCTACCCATTATAGACATTCCATTCTCTCGTCTAGCCATGGATGTGGTGGGTCCTCTCCCCAAGTCCGCCCGGGGCCATAAATATATCCTGGTGATACTTGACTATGCTACACGGTACCCGGAAGCCATCCCATTGCGCACCGCCACGGCTAGAACAGTTGCCCGTGAGCTATTCCTCCTATTCAGCCGGGTGGGCGTGGCATCAGAGATTCTAACGGACCAGGGGACATGTTTTATGTCGAGAGTATTATCATCGCTCTATAAATGGATGAATATTAAACGTATCCGCACTTCCGCCTATCACCCCCAGGGGGACGGATTGACGGAGCGCTTTAATCGCACATTAAAATCGATGTTGAGGAAAACAGTTGAAATTGACGGCAAAGACTGGGATCATTTAATTCCCTTTGTATTATTCGCCATACGAGAGGTGCCGCAGGCGTCCACCGGCTTCTCCCCCTTCGAACTCGTATATGGGCGGAGCCCACGAGGCCTACTTGATATAGCGAAGGAGGCGTGGGAGAGCCAGCCCTCCCCCCACCGAAGTGTTGTCGATCACGTGGAACAGCTCCAAGCGCGTGCGCGTAAAGTTTGGCCACTAGTCAGGGCGCACATGCAGCAGGCGCAGCACGAACAGTCCAGAGTGTATAATCGCGGGGCGGTGAGAAGAGAATTCAATGTGGGCGAGAAAGTACTGTTATTAGTCCCCACATCGGAATGTAAATTCCTCGCCAGGTGGCAGGGGCCATATGAAGTTATAGAGAGGGTCGGGACAGTAAACTACAAAATCAACCAGCCGGGGGAAGCGACGGGATCACCAAATATACCATATTAACCTGTTAAAAAAATGGAACGCCGCCACCGAGGTCCCCTTCGCCCCGGCCCTGCTCTCTCATTCTCTCTCTCAGTCCCCGCCCCAGGTACCACTCGGAGAGGAGCTGTCACCCACGCAAAAGCACCAACTCGGAGAGCTAGTGCGCGCGAACGGAGAGGTGTTCTCGGAGACCCCAGGACGCACACACCTCGCGGAGCATGACATCCCCACTACGCCCGGAAAAGTGGTGAGATTACGTCCATATCGAATTCCCGAGGCAAAGAGGCTGGCAATAAAAGAGGAAGTACAGACAATGCTCAAATTAGGGGTTATTGAGGAGTCTAATAGTCCCTGGTCGAGCCCCATTGTTCTGGTCCCCAAACCAGACGGCAGTATTAGATTCTGTAACGATTTCCGAAAATTAAATGAAATTACAGATTTCGACGCTTATCCCATGGCCAGGACGGACGAGCTAACTGAACGCCTAGGCCCGGCCCGCTTCATCTCTACGTTGGATCTAACGAAAGGCTACTGGCAGATCCCACTGTCCCCCACCGCGAAGCCGAAGACGGCCTTTGCGACACCCGAGGGCTTATTTCAGTACACAGTACTGCCGTTCGGGGTGCATGGAGCGCCCGCCACGTTCCAGAGGTTGATGGACCGAATCCTCAGACCACACCGAGAGTATTCGGCCGCGTACTTGGACGACGTAGTCGTGTATAGCGCCACCTGGCGGCTGCATCTGGAACATCTGGAGGCTGTACTCGGAGCGCTTCGAGCCGCCGGTCTCACCGCCAACGCCAGGAAGTGCCGACTGGGAATGAATGAGACGAACTACCTCGGCTACACAGTGGGCCGCGGCTGCATCCGACCCCAGACAGGCAAGGTGGAAAAAATCCGCACGTGGCCCACACCACGCACCAAACGCCAGGTGAAGTCTTTCTTAGGTCTTATCGCCTATTACCAAAAGTTTATTAAAAATTACGCCAGTATGGCTGCACCGTTATACGAACTGACGAGACAGCAGAAACCTCACACAGTGAAATGGACCACCGAGACACAGAAAGCCTTCGAGACTTTAAAGGGGGCTTTGTGCGAGAAACCCGTTTTGGTCAGTCCTGATTTCAATAAACCTTTTGTCTTATATACAGACGCCTCGGCCACGGGCATCGGAGCGGTGCTCGCCCAGCTCGTGGAGGGGGACGAGCATCCTGTCACCTACGTGAGCCGCAAATTACAGAAGCACGAACGAAATTACGCCACCATAGAGAAGGAATGCCTCGCTATCAAATGGGCGGTCCATCACCTTAAATACTACCTATGGGGCCGGTCCTTTACACTGGTCACGGACCACGCTCCACTGAAGTGGATGTCCACCAGCAAAGACAAGAACGCGCGGATAACACGATGGTTTCTCACTTTACAGGATTACAAGTTTAAAGTGGAACACCGGCCCGGGAGGGAATTGGCCCACGCGGACGCCCTGTCCCGCATGTACGAGGGGGAGCGCGGAGGAGGTCCCTCGCCCGGGCGTGGAACAAAGGGGGGGGGTGTGTGGCGTCTCGCTGGGAGACCGCCAGCCAGGTAGGAGCCGCCGCTCGGAGGGGAGGCCGGCGGAGAGAGGAGGAGAGGAGCGGCTACGCTTAGGGGCCGTCATAGACGCACGCTACGTACCGAATCACATTCTTCATCAGAGCGACAGACAGCAGCCGTGCGCCCAGCCCCCTAGCCTTCAAAGATCCTGCCGCTCTCTCACTCACACTCTCGCCTCCCAACGAGACGGACGGCTTTGTACTGGCGGTAAGCGAGCTCCACCTCACACCACCTCCTCTACACTGATCACGGCCATAACACAGACTAATCGCTCTCTCTCTCTCTCTCACACCACAGGCAGTGGCACCCAGCAGAGAGCCAGGCGCGCTCCCCCGAAGCGCGCACTTTGTGCCCCGTTAAACGGAGCCTTATTATAACCTGTCCCACTAGAGGATACGGGACCATGTATTAGACCCCCACCGGCTGTGTTGTAAGGACATTTCAGTTCACAAAGACTTTAAGTTAGACTTAAACCTTTCACAGTCGAACCCACCTGGAAGGAGAGACATTTCAGTTCCCCTTATATGAACATTTGAGTTGACTACTTACCTGTCTCATCACCAGTCTGTAACCATTAATAAAAACCGTGGCGGTCTAGCCTCATCTGAATGCTGTCTATTGTGTCATGGTTTGGTCCGGATGCTACACATGTACAAATACAGTATGGAGGCTGCTGCATTTTCCAAAGCAATATTTTAAAAATAAATGAAAACACTAGGTTTAAAGATACATCGCATGGATGCAACTGGGACGTATCCTCAGTGATGTATCCCAAGGTCATCGGGGTTTCGGGTCTCGCAACATCATACCCCTCACTCAGGCGACCCAGCCGGGGTTGATCAAGTCCCGACTTACGTCCCAGTAGCTACTCTCGGTCAGTCCACTAGGGAAAGACCCAAGGCCATACAATCCACTGTTCCAGAACTATTCCGCCGGTACTGGGAGGCACGATACTCTGGCACATGGAAGGACTAGGCTCTGTGGGTTGACTCCTGTCCAGACCCCTCCTACGTCTCACCAGGTCTGCTCCTGCTCTCACCAGGTTGGCACAGGACCTGTGCGTTGCACCAGACTCCCAGCACCGGCAATACATTCAGGAGCAGTGAATCACAATGGCCCTCCTAACGGCCTCACCAAGGGTTGTTGGGCTTCCTCCTCACGGAGGACACAGGCTGGGGCGCTAACCCATACTGCTCACCCGAGTGCCGTCTACATTCCGGCTGTCACCCGTCTCTCCGGTGGTCACCAAGTCTTTCCCTGGTTGTCACATAGTCTATTCCTATGAGCCACTATAAATAGAAACTAAAGGTTTAAAGATACATCGCATGGATGCAACTGGGACGTATCCTCAGTGATGTATCCCAAGGTCATCGGGGTTTCGGGTCTCGCAACATCATACCCCTCACTCAGGCGACCCAGCCGGGGTTGATCAAGTCCCGACTTACGTCCCAGTAGCTACTCTCGGTCAGTCCACTAGGGAAAGACCCAAGGCCATACAATCCACTGTTCCAGAACTATTCCGCCGGTACTGGGAGGCACGATACTCTGGCACATGGAAGGACTAGGCTCTGTGGGTTGACTCCTGTCCAGACCCCTCCTACGTCTCACCAGGTCTGCTCCTGCTCACTAATAATATCAGTCACCAGAAAAAAAAAGATGTGTCGTTTTAGAATAATCTGTCATGGTTAAAATGGAGTTTTAAGTTGTATTGGGTTTATACAGGAAGGGAGCGGGGCAGCTAAAATGAACATCAAATTGAGTAGACAATAAAATGACCATAAGTTTTTTTTGTTTTTTAAGTGGAATAGCCCTTTAAACAAAACAAAAACAGAATACAGACACAGATCTGAAGCGGCATCAGGTGGAACTAGTCAATTTCACAGTCTCCATATACTCTGTATCATAGCCATTTATCATTTTTTTTAATGTATTTATTTGGTTGGAAAATAAGGAGTCCTCATTAGCTTATGTTCATTCTCCTGCAGCTAATAAGTGAAAAGTAGCAGTAACGACAGAATAAAGCCACTGTGGGGAAGGAACAGAAGTTGGATCAGCTTTGGAATAGGAGAGAGTTGCGACACTCCCCGTTGACTCGGGGAGTCGCACGCGTGTGTGCATGGTTACTTGTTTATGGAGTGGGGACCCACAAAATATTCTTGCACCGGGGCCCATGATCAGATAGTTACGCTACCGAGGGCCACGTTAGCATTAATTAGGCGGTCAAACCGGAAACTGTGGTATTTTGATCATAATAAACCAGGGTTTAATTGTTTCAACATTATTTCTGTCCGTCCCTCCAACTGAGACATTGTGCACATGGAGCTTATAATAACAGATCATCAACATACTCAACTTCACCTGTGAGTTTTCTTTTGTCATGTCGGGCACTTACGTCATAGTTTTAACCGCCCTACATTTATGTCATAATTATGTGTTCCTTTCCTAAAAAAAAAAAACTAAGGCTGTCAGGATTAACTAGTTAATCGTGAGTTAACTCAGCTGTGAGTTAACTCAATTAATTTTTTTAGTGCGAGATTAACTCACAGTAAAAGCAAAGTGGGTCTATTTGGTTAAATCTCGCCAAATGCAGATGAATAATTGTTAAATATCTGCATCAGTTAAGTTACTTCAAAATAAGTCTACACAATTAGAGAATGTAGAAAACAAAATGTGCATGTTCGCTCCCAAGGATACCAACATCAAATTGTTGACTAATTAGTCAACACTTTGATGTATTCTTTAATTTAGGTCTGGAAGTCTAAATAAATGTCTTCAAATGGTGGTCTGTGGCTCAAAAGAATAATAGATAATTGACCTTGATATGAATATTCTTGAAAACACTCATTTAAGGTATATTTAGAACTCATAAAAATATGCAATTAAAGGTAGGGGAAGTGATTTGAAATTCATGGTGTAGTACCAGCCTGGTGCACTAGGGGCCCCCAACAGTAGCTACACTATGTGAACCTGCTGCTCGCTCCTGATTGGAGGAGAATTGTGGTGACCTGGGGAACTTTTATTAGCTCCTCTGCTAACGTAGGGGAGGGGGAAACTCCATATGTGGTTTCCACACCTTATAATAGAGCATTTTAACAGAAAAAAAATATTTTTTGGGTGATATCTGACAAAAGTGAAATCACTTCCCCTACCTTTAAATTGTGATTAATCAAAGATTAACTATGGGCAATCATGCGATTAATCTCGATTAAAATTTTTAATCGATTGACAGCTATAAAAAAAACAAAAAAAAAAAAACTTACAGTACATACAATGCTATACTTAGGACCACAGCATGAGTTCTCAGTGAATCATATAATCCTCACTTGTCCC
The DNA here is from genome assembly GCA_039105355.1 of Benthosema pterotum. Taxonomy (NCBI): domain Eukaryota; kingdom Metazoa; phylum Chordata; class Actinopteri; order Myctophiformes; family Myctophidae; genus Benthosema; species Benthosema pterotum. Next base: position 2,024,378 of record CM076976.1, on the reverse strand, counting down.
ACACTGACCTGAGTGAAACGTCACGGTCAGTGAGTTGACAGAGTGACCGGTACTTGAACCTTCCTGGCATGACGCTCACTTTAAACGGCTCTCGGTGACGAGACACAAAATTCCAGATCTCAGCCATCGGCGTTTTCCCACAATGCGAGTTGAAACATTAAGAGCAAAACTAGCTTCTAATTATAGGTCCTGGAATTCCAGAGGAACAGCTGAGCAGTGCGTGGTGTGTGTGTGTGTGTGTGTGTGTGCGCGGTCGGGAGCCCCACCTCTTTGATAAGCAGCTTGAAAACGGAAGGCACTTTCACTGCAATCTCATTCACTCCAAAGAACAGTCTCCTGTCAGAGAGAGGCCAGACGGAGAGGAGAGTCAGTTACACACAGGGGGTTAAAGGTCACATTTCACACATACGCAAATCAAAGGGAAAACATGGCGAAGACCTTCACATTTATTTAACCCATTGCACCACGTTTTCACGATTTTTCAAAAATAGCAGAGATACAAGCTCATAGCGCGCCACTCGGTGGCGCGCTATGAGCTTGTAGATCGGCTATTTTTCAATAGTTAAAACATAATGCTTCGAACACCAAAACGCGTTCAGTACACTAAGGGATAAAGCAGAGGTTTTCAACCCGTGGTCCGGAGACCACCAGCGGTCCCTGAGAGGATTCCTGGTGGTCCCCAGCATCTAAATGATGGACAGTTGGTAAAATGGGTCCTTATATAGATCTGTAACTCTTGAGAGCGGTAAAATGAAACCAAATGGACCCTTACGGGCTCATTTTACCACCCTCAAGAGTTAAATTATATTTAAACGTTTTGAATTACTTGATTTTCAAGAAGCTATACAAAATAACAAAAAAAAATGTTATTTTGACCAATGTTTTGCCAGTTTTCCTCTCCTAAATTGTCAACACAAACTTGAAAATCCTTAGTTTTGGGTCCGAGTGATCAACTCAACATCAAACGGTGGTCCTCCGTGGCTAAAATGCAGAATAAATAGGGGGCCCTGGTATGAAAAGATGTTCAAAACCCCTGATTTAAAGCCATGGTGGCAGTGTTGAACGAGTAGGGCATCAGTCACCCAAAATTATTCATGCAGGACAACTCACAAAACTGTTGTGTGAGGGAAAACGTTTTAAACAGTCAAAATTAATTACAGTATGCTTGTAGCACATGGTTCACATTATGCTGAATGAATTTCAAGCATTAGTTTTGCTTAAAAAAAAAAAAAAAAACGTTCCTTGGGGTAAACACTGCCATATCCACTTGGCCAAATGTTCTTACCTCACATTTCATCACACTTGTCAGGACCTCTGTGACATTTTTAGCCCAATAAGTGTTTTGTTTTTAGCGAAACCAATGCTTGGGATGGATTTACACAGGAGATTGTTTATTAACCTTCACAAATAATAAATCCACTGAGAAACGGACCTTTGCTCTTCGCAGTTACGGAAGTGTCCGATACGACCCAACTTTACTCTACTGTACGAGGTATGAGGGACTTTAAGCCAAAGGACAGCGACGCCTCCACTACGGCAACAGGAAGTCGATCCGTGCTCGATAGCAGGGGCGGATCTAGGCGATGAAGTACCCCCCATTGGGGAATGTTACATCCAGGGTCGGATTGACCAATGGCCCTACAGGGAGGTCTCCCGGTGGGCCACGACCCGTAGAGGGCCGGTGGTGTCACGCTATGATTAAAAGCACGGGTTTTCAACCTTTTTGATCACAGGGCCCACTATTCATTCAGGATTTTGAGCCACGGACCACCATTTGATGACATTTTAGCCCACCAGACCCAAAACTACTAAGATTTATTTTGCTTTTTTTGGTCCACAATTCCAGGCTGGATTTAGGAAAGAAAACAGTCAAAGGTACAGATCAAAATGAGCATTAATCTTCTACATTTTCTAACTAGACTTGGCCAATTTAGATGAATATTTTAACTCTTGAGAGCGTTAACATGAAACCAAATGGACCCGCAAGGGCCCATTTGGTTTCATGTTTCGATAGACAAACCTGTTCGATAGACAAACCTGTTTGCCGTAGCAGCTGTTCCTACTACGGCTAGTTCCTCTCAGTAGACTGTAGTTTTTGAAGTTAGATTCCAGTTTCTGACACTAGATTCTAGTTCCCGACACTAGATGCTAGTTCCTGACACTAGATTATAGTTCCTGACACTAGATTCTAGTTCCTGACACTAGATTCTAGTTCCTGACACTAAATTCTAGTTTGTGACAATAAATTCTAGTCCCTGGCGCGAGATTCTAGTTTTTCTGGAAAAAGTCAGTGAAGCTTAACATATTTCATAGGAAGGACCCCCAGAAATATCTATTATTTAGCGACAGAACCTCATCTATAAACAGGTTGTTCTAGGGGATCCCCCGGAAGCAAAGATTTGAGTTAAAACGGTTTGCTTCCAAAATAACATATTCAAAGATTTGCACCACATTTTCACTTTTTTTTTTTTTTCAAAAATAGCAGAACTACAAGCTCATATCGCGCCACTCGGTGGCGCGATATGGGCTTGTAGATCTGCTATTTTTCAACAGCTTAAAACACCAAAAACGCGTTCACAAAGTACACAAAGGGTTTAAAGTGCCTGTTAGAACAGTGGCCTTGTGGTTAGAGTGTCCGCCCTGGAACTGGGAGGCCGGGGTTCGATTCCCGGTCGGGTCATACCAAAGACTCTAAAAAATGGGACCCAATGCCTCCCTGCTTGGCACTCAGCATCAAAGGGATGGATTGGGGGTCAAAATCAGCTAATGATTCCCGAGCGCGGCAAGCTGCAGCTCACCGCTCCTTGGAGCTCACCACTCCAAGTGATGGGTTAAAAGCGGAGGTCCAATTTCGCTGCGGTAACGTAGTGACAAATCATGCGACTTTGACTTTGACTTGCCTTTTAGTAGTAGTGGTGGTGGTGTTACCTGTACTCCTGTTGGTTACTGGAGAGCCCTGTGCTGTGCTCCGAATGTAGACCGGAACAGCTTAACTCACGATCCTCCAAACCTCTGAGATCACAAACAGACAAATCAATGTCATGGATTTTTACCAAGTACCTCTAGTTCCGCTCACACCCTTGACAAAATTGACAATTATAAAACTATATCCCCCAAGCTAGTCAACTGTTTGTTCAGCGATACTGGACTTCAAATTCTGTTCAGCGTGTACCATACATACACATTCACATTCTGCCTACCGTGGGCTGAAAAATGTGATCGCTTAAAATAAGGTGACGAATCAGTTATTTATTTTTTACTCATTGTAAAACTGCGGAGGTTGTTTTGTGTAGATGTACGCTTTGTACGGCAGGATATGCTCATCTAAGGACATAAATGCAATTGCACATGCACGCACAGTACAGCCTTGGAACCCACTAATCATCACTGAAACAAGAACTTTAGAGGAGAATTGCACACCAAAAGTTTTTTTTATTTTATTTTTTTTTATTTTTTTTATCTTTATTTGCACTTAATTTGTTAGAAAAAAGTGGTCCAGGTGTTATTTTGTGAAAACACTCCTTAATGACTGTTTCTCCCCTCCCAAAATAGGCTTATAATGGGGCTAAGGGGTCAAATGCAAGTTCACCTATATACATCGCTCCAAAATGCAATTTTCTGCTATATACTGTCTCCCCACCATGTCAGTAGTGTGTTAACACTCACACTTTCACTATCACTTTTGGTACAACAGTGATTCAGCTGTCTCAAAAGGTGGGGGCGTGGCACAGGGTTTATAGAGCTGCGCAGTGACGTCACCACCCCGGTTCCAGAAGTCTTTTCCCCATTCATTTTTCTCATAGACTTTTCGAAAATAATTTATATCAAGACGATTACGCCGCGGACAAAACCAACTCGAGTCGTGACGAATCATGATGACACACACAAACTTTTGGGACAATAAAATAATTTCTAAAAACGAAACAAAAAGTCTTGTAACATGCCGTTTTCTACTTCTTCCCAATTATATATTATATGACGATATTGTGTTTGTTGTCATGATTTGTCACGACCTGAGTTGGCTTTGGCCGCGGCGCGATCGTGTTTTTATTAAGCATTTTCGAAAAGTCTATGAGAAAAATGAATGAGGAAAAGACTTCCGGAACCGGGGCGGTGGCGTCACTGCGCAACTCTATGGCTGAACCACTGCTGAAAAGAAAGTGAAAGTGAAAGTGTGAGGGTTAACACACTACTGCCATGGTGGGGAGACAATATATAGCAGAAAACTGCATTTTGGAGCGATGTATATAGGTGAACTTGCATTTGACCACTTAGCCCCACAAAATAACACCTGGACCACTTTTTTCTAACAAATTAAGTGCAAATAAAGATTAATCCGAAGAAAAAAAGCCATTCCTTTTGCTAACTTCCAAATTCTAAAGAAGTATAATCGGCTTAGCAGGGGAAACCTCAAATACATAAAGTGTCTCCTTACGGCCTAGTTTATGAGATTATGGACGGGTCAGCTCCCCCTGCTCTGTCTGCTCGCATCAACCTCACATCTAGCAGAAAGGCCTGTACTACTCCTGGAAGACGCATTCAGGGCATCACATCAGTGGAACTCTCTGTGCACATGGGTGGTCTGCGCCGGGTCAAACGCACACCATTTTGGGAGGTCTTTGCCTTGTAAACGAAGAGGCTTGAGAACCACCGATTCAGAATGTTCTCTGCCTCAGGCCTTAAGCCATTTATTTCATCCTGACATCAGAGTGCACTTCCTGACACTAGGTTGTAGTTTCTCACACTAGGTTTGTCGTTTCTGTGGCACTAAACAATAGTTTCTGGTACTAGGTTGCAATTTATCATACTAGGTTGTAGTTTCTGACACTAGATTGTAGTTTTTGACAGTAGATTATGGTTTTTGATACTAGATTCTAGTATGATTCCTGACACTAGATTCTAGTTTATCACACTAGACTAGGTTGTACGTTCTGACTATAGATTCTAGTTTCTCCGTCAGTGATGCTTGAACTATTTCATGCCTATATTTTGGCCGTGGACCCACACCTGAAAACATGTTGTTCTAGGGATCCCGTAGAAGCAAAGATTTGAGTTAAAAAAATGTTTGCACGGAAAGAATACAGTATATTCATGGACGGACCATCGTACGCGGCCGCCGGTCACGGTCACGAGATAGTTTTGCTGTTTTTCATGCTATCTGTGCTGCTTATGTGATGGTACTTCTGTCATCATGGTCGGATTCATACTAGCATCAGTATGCTATCTGTAGTGTTGTCTCTGAGGTGAGAGGTTATTGGAGAGGAGAGGCATCCAGAACGAGCCTGAGGCTGTGAGGGGTGAAGGTTTTTCTGCAGATTAGCACAAGACAAGAGTTTGCTTACGTTAGAACTTCAAAGTTCTGCAGGTTGTCGTTCCAGTAGTACGTTGTGCTGTGGAGCGTAAAATAACGGATCTGAGGAGAGGAGAGGACAGGACGAGTGGGGGTGGGGAGGAGAGAGAGAGAGATAGAGAGAGAGGGAGAGAGAAAGAGAGAGAGAGAAAGAGAGAGAGAGAGAGAGAGAGAGAGAGAGAGAGAGAGAAAGAGAGAGAGAGAGAGAGAGAGAGAGAGAGAGAGAGAGAGAGAGAGAGAGAGAGAGAGAGACGGGAAGGAAAAACAACAACATTTGTCATCATCAAAGAGACCAGCGCAGGAAACTCTGGATTGAAACGGAGAAGAGTGTGTGATAGACCCCCTTACCAGATTTGGTAAGGGGGGGCTCCAGGGAAAACCTCCCCCCCCCAAGGGATAAAATTAAATTATAAAATTAGGCAACTAAAAAAAAACGCCCCCCATGTCCTGACCTGTGTAGGCTGGTAGTCGGCGTAGCGCCTGATGAGGTCCTGAGCGGGACTGTTGCTGCCGTCGGCGGGGTGGGGGCTGTATCCGTTGGCCAGGGGGGACGATGGGGAGGAGGGGGCCGAGGTGGGGGAGGAGGGGGGAGAGGAGGGGAGGGAGGAGGTGGTCTGGGTGTGGTCCAGGCTGTGGAACGGGTTCCTCCCCGGGGCCAGCATCACTCGCACCTTGGCCAGGAACCAGCGGCGGAACTCGTCCTGGTGACACACGCGCACATGCACACACACACACACGCGCGCGCGCACAAAACAATCAAACAAACAGATCAAAATGACCATTAATCATTAATAATTAATAATTAGTTGTGTAGACTTTGGGCTAATTCACATGATGAATATTTCAACTCTTGAGAGTGTAAACATGAAACCAAATGGACCCGCTATACTAGAACACTAGTACTAGTATACTAGTACACACATATTACATTTTCACATTATACACATTACATTTTCAATACATTTTCAGTTTTTAATGCCTGCAGTTTCGGTTTTGGAAGACATTGTTTTTTGGGACATCCTCGTAAACAGGTGCCCGTGTATTGAAACACAGTCCTGTGGCTCCGGTCCTTCGACTTTCACCAATTCTTTGGGCCCATTTTGGCCCGCTGAGTATTCGAGTTTGACATCCCTGCGCCTAATGCAAACTGAAAAAAAAAGAAAAAAAAAAGATCTTGTTTGGGTGTTTTGGGTGTCCAGAATTCTCTTCACGGTCATGGGAACACACTTGTGTGTGTGCGTGCGTGCGTGCGTGTGTGCGTGCGTACACAGCAGGGCTTGACACTAACACTTGCCCGCTTGCCCGGGGAAAGTAAAAAAAAATGGTGGGGCAAGTGAAGACTGCTACCTGGATGCCGGGCAAGTATGCAACTTATTGCGCTTTTGTCCACAATTCCAGGCTGGATTTGGGACACAAAACAGGCAAATTAACATACAGATAAAAATGACCATTAATCTTTTACATTCTCTAGTTGTGTAGACCTGGGCTAATTAAGATGATGAATTTTAACTCTTGAGAGCGTAACAATGAAACCAAATGGACCCGCAAGGGTCCATTTGGTTTCATTTTTACGCTCTCAAGAGTTACATCTGGTTAACCAACTTAGTTGGGGACCACCTGGAACCCTCTCAGGGACCACGTGTTGAAAACCCCTGGTTTAAAGCACCCAAGTGGGAAGTAAACTTAAATGCAAAATTTACAATATATTTTTTTTTGGGGGGGGGGGGAATTAAGTGACCATGACCTGAGGGCAAGTAGAACCTGACTTGCACTTGCCCGATGGACAAGTACCTCGGAGACCTTAGTGTCAACCCCTGTACACAGACACACACACGCCAGCACAAGTCGCTACCGCACAGATGTCAAGTTGTTTGTACAAGCATGGTTGCATGTGAGCCTGGCTGGTGGTGGATGTGGTTGTTGTTGTTGTTGTTCCGGAAATGTATTTTCTGCCGCTGATACAATCAATCGGTTGTATTCGCTCACATGTGCTCGGTGGCATGTGAGAACGAGGTTAACAAAAAAAAAAAAACTGGCCTGCATGTGGGACATCTGCTCGGAGGCCTTGAAAGGTCAAACTTAATTTATACTGTGAAGAAAACAATAACCACCATTTTGTGGCTACGTATTACTTCGTTGAACGGCTATTTTGCGCAGAGGACACCATCGTATACTTACCACAACAGCAACAACTCCCTAAATGGATTCTGAAAGGATGGAGATTTGGACAACGCTTTTCATACGCTGCGGTCATGTTTTTTTCTAAACAAATATGACATCTTTTGGTTCTGTGGGTCCTTTGGTGTGTTCTGTTCCAGGGTTCGATCACACTTTGATACCAGGGCCCACTAGCATTTGAGCCACCCCACAGAACCAAAGCGATTTCTTTTGGTTTTCTTTTGATTTTGTCCCCAGATTGGATTTCAGAGACAAAACAGTCACACATTAATCTTTTACGTTCTCTAGTAGTTCAGTCTTTATTCCAGTGGTGCTATTTCAGATTATGAAAATTATACAAAATGAAAATGTAAAATGAAACCAAATGGACCCGCGTTTGGTTTCATTTTTACGCTCTCAAAGAGTTTCCATCTGCTTAGCTGAGGACCGTCTGGAACTCTCTGAAGGCCCACTGGTGGTCCCCAGACCACTGGTTGAAAACCACTGTTCTATTATATAGCACAGTGACAGTTGAAAGTAATGACCCCCCCAGGCCAAGAGTTGAACCCACTGACACTGCTAATTACACCACTGATATCATGAGACATTGTGTCAATTGCAGTACAGTTCATATTGACGGGGTTGAAAGTGTGTGTCAATAATATTGTATTTTACAGTATTAGCCTTGTGGACCGCAGGCGTTTTGTAAAAAAAAAAAATAAAAAAAGAATAAACTAAAAGTCCGGCTGAACGAGTGAGTAAATTTGGCATAGGACTCGGAGTGGAGTAAAAGTAAACCGAATTACACTAACCAATAACAGTGCAGAAGAGAATTATTTCCAAATATGAACGGATCGGTGAACCAATAGGAATCAAGAAATCAAGTAAGAACCTGTAAAATGTCCCAGAGAGGAAATTATCTAACCAAATATGCGTCTTTGGGACTCATGACAAGACAGAGTTTCATTAAAGCATAACTTTCTAACACTTTCTATCCTCCTGGGCAAACCGTGTCTTCACTAAGACGCAGTCACACACGCACGCACACGCACACGCACACACACACACACACACACACACACACACACACACACACACACACAGGGATGCATACTAAGATTAGACCTGCCATTAGACCAACATGAAACAATGGTCAGACTACCACTACTACCACTCAATCTGCACAACTTGCGTGCTTGCAGTTAGGCTTAGAGAAAGTTAGTGTCAATGTTGGACTAATAACTGGTCTAACCACACACGCACACGCATACGCACACACAGACAGACAGACAGACAGACAGACAGACAGACAGACAGAGTGGTGTTTTTTTTGGAGCCCCAGGCAGGATTTTCCCTGGAGTAACCCCTTGGAGGTAAGAGGTAAGGTAAGATGGCGCCCCCAAGGGATAAAATTATGAACTATTTTTGAATGAAAGAACATAATGTGATTTAAATGTACAATTCTAGTTATAGAGGACAAATACTGTATGACATTATTCATCCATATGAGGCTCATCATCAGCCTGGGATCGCCCCCCGTCCCCGTCCCCACCCCCCACCCCCTTCATGGCAACTGCCTTGTCTGCCTAATGGCAAAAAAAAAACGCCCCTGCACGCGCATACACACATACACACACACACACACACCAGGGGCGGATTGGCACATATTTTCCCACCGGGACAATTTTGCCTTTGCCAGGCCACCCTGGGGAGGGAGGCTGCTTAACCAGATGTAACTCTTTGAGAGCGTAAAAATGAAACCAAATGGACCCTTGCGGGTCCATTTGGTTTCATTTTTACACCCTCAAGAGTTAAAAGATTCATCATGTGAATTAGCCCAACTTAGTCTACACAACTAGAGAATGTAGAAGATTAATGGTCATGTTGATCTGTATGTTCCAGGCGAGCATCTAGCACATTCTAGTGCATTTTGGAAGTGCCACTAGTGCATTTTGGATCTTGTCCAGGCCACTAGGTGGCGCAGGCCACCGGGAAAACTCCCTGTACTCCAGATGACCAATCCGCCCCTGACACACACACACACACACACACACACATACAGGCCTATGTGAATTAGGCGGACGCCCCCCACAAACCCGCAGTTTGGTGGATTAGGCGGGCACCACTTTCCACTTTCCTTAGAAAGAAGTGGAACATGTCAAAAAAATTGTTTTGATCCCTAGAACACAAATTTCACTTCAAATATTGAAAAAAGCAAACACAACTCAAGATATAAGAGACTGACAAAATCCTACAAAAGAAGGACATAGATAATGAGGTTTGAAAGCTCCGCCCTTGACCTGACAAAATTCTACAAAAGAAGGACATTAGTTAAATTAGGTTCTAAGCTCCGCCCATGACTCAATTGTGAATTGGAAGGACTAAGAGGACAGATGCTATTCACTGGTGTGTTTTAAGGCACTGGTTCCCAAAGTGGGGTCCGGGGACCCCCAGGGGTACCTGAGGGAGTTCCAGGGGGTACCCAGCTAAATGATAGTTAGGAACCAAATGGACCCTTATGGGTCTATAACTCTGAGAATGTAAAAATGAAACCAAATGGACCTGTTAAACAAATAAACTTTGCTTGTACTATAATAGATTGGGGGTCCCAGAGATAGAAAGGCCATTAAGTGGGGACCTGCAGCCTAATTCATGTCAAACCTGGGGGTCCTTGAAATGAAAATCAGTGAAAATCACTGCCAGAGTCGTAAAAATCTTCTCCTTTGGGGCTTCCTTGGCATATATTTTCTAATGGGGGTCCGCAGGGCTGATGAGTGTCAATTTGGGGGTCCTTGTCATGAAAAACTTGGAAACCAAAGGGGTACCTGGGCCAAAAAAGGTGGGAACCCCTGTTTTAAGGGTCACTGATTAAAAAGTAATGTAAGCATGAATTCATTATTGCTGGCTGTGTGACATTGCTTAGTTTAAGGGCCTGCCCTTGCACCATGCATCTACTTAACACTGACTGTGTTGACCCCTGGGGCTATGACCTGATGATGTGACCAAAACATTGGACGTGATTTTTCACCTGCACCCTATGAATTAAAAGAAATGCTCAAACATGACTCCAGTGTTTTGTTGAATGGGAAAACATGGCACAGGCTGACTAAATAACCCATGTAAACAGTTTTCCCCAACACCGTTGTAAATATTTTAGTGCCAGCATAGCTTTAGACATTTGTAGGTGTAACTACAAATACATTTTGGATACAAATGTGGGGAAAAGGGTGATATAAACTAGCTAGTTTATATCTGGGCTCCCTCACTAGGTTGTGAGACAATGCAACCTGGCATATAGGTGGGTAGGCAGGCCACCCAATCAGGAGTGTATATTCCTTGCTGCATCAGGTGAATGATTAGTGTGACTATAGAGCTTAAACTTGCCCAGGAGATGCGTACAGTATACATGGGATTGAATGAAAGAGTCTCAGAGTAATGTTGGAGAACCCAAAGACATTATGATGTCATCTCCATTATGATGTCAGCTACAGTCAGCTGTAGCTTTGTAGACTTATCAGACGTATCAGGTTTATACTAGTGATGGGACCCAGAACACATATAGGAAGGGACCAGTTCAGAGAGCTGAACTGGCTCCCAGTAGAAGCCAAGGTTACAATGGCTAGACTAACCGTGGTCCATATAATTAAATGTGGAGAGGTCCCAACAGTGTTAATATCATGTTTCAGGCAGGTGAACGAGGTCCATAACCATTTCACCAGAGCCAGTATTACAGACATGGTTCTTCCTGTTTTTAAAAGTAAAGTTGGCAAAGGCTCATTCATTTACATATAGGAACCACTCAGTGGAATAGCTTGGAAACCGGTGTGAAATTGACAGCCAATCAGATGTCATTTAAACAGAAGACTAAATTATGGCTACTGGAAAAGGTTCCCCTATAAAGGGTCATTTAGAGGGAGGGAGAGGTGTACTTGTGTTTTGGATGTAATGTATGTATTGTTATGCATATGAATCATAATGTTTGTTAAAGTATGTACTGCTCAGTGTTAATGGGCCTGACTGCATTAGTGGTAAACTACTTAAAGAATGTGGTCTGTTTTTATGTAGTATTTTCACTCACATTTTCCAAATGTCTTTATCACAGAATTGTGTCCCAATAGAATAGATCAATCAGTATGATGCAATAACAGGATACTCAGATTTTGTCTTTCACCTGTCAGAACAATTCACTGCTGTAGTTCTTTTAGCTCAGTTCAACTGCTGCCCTTCCCCCATACTGCAATGGTTGGGTCGTTAATTAAGCAATGCAGCCTAATTAACGACCCTGCACTCTACAGGCAAACTGCCTAAATCTTTTGGTTGGTTGAAGCAGTCTGGACAAAACCCATGCAGGTGCATTAATGTGTGTTTTTTGGTAATCTTACATTGCCCCAGTATCAATCTCAATTTCTAGTATCTATGTCTATTAGTAAATTGTAAGGCAAATATCAACATCCTAACATATGCTGTCTCTCTGTTAGAGCAGTCTGGTTGTGTAACTTTTCCAAATTCTCGATGTCTTTAGCAGAACAATATTAGCTCAGCATAGACGATTGAAGAAAGCAATCCTGTTTTCTCATATTTTAGCACTAATCACTAGTTTAATATGTTCTTTAGCATTCCCATATACTTTAGTTGGGAGCCCGCGCGCTGTTTTTGGGCTGAACCGAGTCTTTATTGGATTTGGGGGAGATCGGCACATAAAGGGGTTAATGTGCATTAATTAACAATTCAATAATTAATAATCATATACTTTGTGCATATCCATATTCACAAACACTATATAAAGATACATTTGATGCATTTAGACCAAGTAATTTGCATTAAATACCATACAACTGTATTTTGTATGGATTTTTTAAAAACATTTTGGACATTAAGGGGTTAATAATTGAAAATGCCCGAGGCATATCAGTGGGCACCCTCTTGAATTCTTAAGAAGTGACTCCAATCTACAAGAATCACTACTATATCACGTATCCAAAACAGTTTCTATCAATGTTTATTTTAGCCAGTTTAAATACACTTATAATATGTGATTAGAATAGATGTTTGTGTGAGGCAAAAATCAGTATGATGCAATAACAGGATACTCAAATTTTGTCTTTCACCTGTCAGAACAATTCACTGCTGTAGTTCTGTAAGCTCAGTTCAACTGCTGCCCTTCCCCCATACTGCAATGATTGGGTCGTTAATTAAGCAATGCAGCCTAATTAACGACCCTGCACTCTACAGGCAAACTGCCTAAATCTTTTGGTTGGTTGAAGCAGTCTGGACAAAACCCATGCAGGTGCATTAATGTGTGTTTTTTGGTAATCTTACATTGCCCCAGTATCAATCTCAATTTCTAGTATCTATGTCTATTAGTAAATTGTAAGGCAAATATCAACATCCTAACATATGCTGTCTCTCTGTTAGAGCAGTCTGGTTGTGTAACTTTTTCAACTTCTCCATGTCTTTAGCAGAACAATATTAGCTCAGCATAGTCTATTGAATTTAGTCATATTTGGTGGTATCCTGTCCAAGTGAAAAAGCTATTATGCTGAACCTGTATGAGGTTCTAAAATTGCCAATGAAGAGTGAGAGATGTTTATCATGGGCAGATGTTATGTTGTAGACAATGTGTGTCTTCACATATTGAAAAGTATGCCTTTCTGGAAAGCAATCCTTTGTTTTCTCATATTTTAGCACTAATCACTAGTTTAATATGTTCTTTAGCATTCCCATATACTTTAGTTGGGAGCTGTTTTTGGGCTGAACCGAGTCTTGTAGCTTAGGGCAACCTCTTAAGAATTCAATTTCAACCTCTTAAGAATTCTCCCAAAATATGGAAGGAGTCCACTGTAGTACCTGTTGCAAAGGTCCCATCACCAAAGGGGCTGAATGACTACCGCCCTGTGGCATTGACCTCCCTGGTAATGAAAAGCTTGAAGCAGAGTTTAATGGTCATGACCCAGGATGTAATTGATCCACTACAGTTTGCTTATCAGCCCAGGAAAGGTGTAGATGATGCCACAGCAACACTACTACACCTTGTTGCTGGGCATCTAGATGGAAACAAAACACATGCACGCTTATGCTTTGTGGACTTTTCATCTGCGTTCGACTGCATGCAGCCACACATTCTGGCCCGTAGACTGCAGAATATGCCCAACATTGACTTTGGTACTATTTGCTGGCTAGTGGACTTTCTCACTTTGAGATCACAGAGGACCCGTGTTAACAGCACACTGTCTGATGCTCGCTTGTGCTCCACTGGATGACCCCAGGGAAGGGTCCTGTCCCCCCTGCTGTTTGTACTGTACACAAATGACTGTCAGAGCACACTTCAGTCAAGGTCCATCATTAAGTTTGCCGACGACTCGGTCATAGTCAGCCTCCTGCAGGACAAAGAGTCAGACCACAGTCCTGTTCTGGAGAACTTCATCAAATGGTGTGATGATTCGTACCTGGAGCTTAATGGCGGAAAAACGAAAGAGATGTTCATTGACTTTCGACGTGATCCCCCTGCCAAAGATCTTATTCTCATTAATGGCTCTGCTGTTGAGAGAGTCAGTGAATACAAGTATCTAGGTACAGTTTTAGATGATAAATTGACCTTTGACGCCTACACTGACCGTATTTGTAAGAAGGCCAATCAGAGGCTGTTTTTCTTGAGAAAACTGAGGGGCTTTCAGGTGGACAGGACACTGATGAAGATGTTCTATTCATCTTGTATTGAGTCCATTTTAACATATTCTATCACTTCCTGGTTTGGTAACCTCAGTGTGGCCAATAGAAACAGACTAGGTGGTATAATCAAGGTGTGCCAAAAAGACCATAGGTACACCCTTGAACCCCCTGAACCACATTTACCAGACTAGAGTCACTCAGAGGGCAAAGGCCATTCTGGCCAACCCTCAGCATCCTCTCTTCTCAGAGTTCAGACTCTTGCCCCCAGGATGCAGGTATGCCCCTAGGAATATGAAGGCCAAAAACAACAGATACACACAATCTTTTGTTCCCTCAGCTGTTGGTTTTATAAATGAGCTTCTTAAACAAGCTTAGCTGCTATGCACAGTCACTTTAGTGGGAAGTGGCGGAACAATGGGAGGTTACAGGGGCCATCAACTCCACCCATAATGTCTCATTTAAATATCCAACCACCCCCACAAACTGTAGCTGTCAAAGAAAAGAATGTACAGTGAATAGCCATGTGAACAGCAATGGTTATTTTGTGCAAACTTTGAAAATGCAAATAACAAATAGCCTTAAAACCCTATTTTAAAAGATTTTTCAGCCTCTAGCAATTAGAAACAACATTTTAAAAAATTATATCTTATCTTGGATTTCTGGTCTGCTGCTTCTGACTTACAGAAGTGCATTGTCTTTAAAGGACAACTTTAGTTTAAAGTTCATGTACTAGGTTGTTGTTAGCGGAAGTAAAAGATGGGTGTTAATTGTTTTACATTCCTTGCTTTCTTTTAGCTAGGATTTTATCTGGAAGGGGGCCAGACAGGGGCGGCCTTAAGGATCTGGGGGCCCCTTGCATGACGTCATCATATTAATAATTAAATAAAAGATCGAATATTAACTATAAAACAACGGCCGCGTTTGGTCCGCGCGCCGGCCCATTTTGGTCCACGGCCCATACGTTGCACATCATAGCCTCGCAAACAGACTGACACAAGGAAGCGACAACAACAAAAGCATGGAGCTCTGAGCTGCGCACTTTTCGATCCGCGATGCAGGCTTGTCTTGTGTCGCGTCTCATACGACATGCGCATCTTGTCATGGATAACAGCCAGGGGCAGGGAGACCCGGAGAAGTGGCATTGTCCCTTGTGTTGGTGCGGATACAGACGGACAGGACAGCCTGTTTACTGCGCCGAGCCACCGTCAACTTTTAGATGTGTACAATGATAGCACGTGGGTTCTATACGCCTTATAGAACCATTTTCTCTAAAGTTCAAATAATACTGTCCCCCGTCCCCGGACCACTTTTGATAATCATATACCACCGGTTGTGACAAAAGCAGCAAAACTCCTTTCTTTCTCTCTGGCTCCGTGTCGTCTGTGTGTGTGTGTGAGAGAGAGGGGGCTAATGGGCGTTCCAATCAGTGTTGCCAACTGCCAAAATCCAAAATGCACTAGTGACACTTCCAAAATGCACTAGAATGCGCTAGAACGTGGTTTTCAACCATTTTCATACCTGGGCCCACTATTTATTCTCCATTTTAGCCACAATACCATACCCATTTGGTATTATTTTACGATCTCAAGAGTTACAGATCTATAAGGTTCCATTTGGTTACCAATGGTCCTTTCTAGGAAGGAAGGAGGACTATATCATAGGAGGCGCCTGTCAATCACTTTCGCCCAAACGCACCAGCAAAAACGCACAAGAGTTTCCGCCAGGAGTTTTTCACTCATTTTAGTGCTAGAGGGTCTAGAAAAAAAGCTAATATAGTGACAAATGCGCCAAGTTGGCAACACTGGTTCCAATGCGCTGATGCAGCTGCTACACTACACCGTACGACGGTGCGTAACCGAGAAGTAGGCTACATTCTCCGCAACTATAAATGAACGCAAACCATATATACATCGTGGGGCCCCTGGAGGCTCGAGGGGGCCCTAGGGAGGCTCGGGGCCCCTTGCAATTGCAAGGGTTGCTATGTCCTTAAGGCCGCCTGTGGGGCCAGATATACTTTATTGGTGTTTATTAGTACTTAGTAGATAATAAAAAAAGAAATCGCATTAAAATTTTGAAAAAAAAAAGTATTTAAAAAAATAAAGTTGTCCTTTAAAATGTAATTGAATTAATAAAAATATATAACTTACAGGTAACAAGTTATTATTATTATTATTATTATTATTATTATTATTATTATTATTATTATTATTATAGAAAAAAGGCTGAGAGCGGTTTTATATCAGACATTGACAGGCAGGCAGATATAATAATGATCAAAATAACAATCACGTTATAAAAGCCCTGGGTGTTTGCTTTTTTATCGGAATAGCACAGATGCGTGCTGTTTATGTTGTACTAATACTACAGAACATTCTAAAATAAATGGATTTAAGATTATTAAAGCTGGGCTGCTGCAATGAGCCCAATGCATTTCTGCCTACTCCAGGTCCAGGACTTGTCCCTATTTGTTGTCCCCATTCTAAATAGAAGTCTATGTAAACTCCGTTCACCTTCATGGGTGCGGTCTAATGGCGGCTCTTCTACATAGACTTCTATTGAGAATGGGGACAACAAACAGGGACAAGTCTTGGACCTCATTTGCGCCACCCTCGTTGAAACCAATGTATTTTCCAACTCCAGCTTGGGCTATTCAGGCTGCACGAACAGCGCTCGAGCGCTCAGTTTCTAACCCCTCAATGTCACAACCCCACTGCTAGATGGCTCTGAAATAGCCTACTAAACATTGTCGGCGGTGGCGGCGCTATGTTTTTAATGTTTAAACAAGGACGGATAACATTGTTATACAGCTTAATAGGCGATATGCACTGTTTTGACTTGACAAAATGAACTGTACCAAAGACTACAACGTGGTCAGTCTGCTGTTGGTTAGTTTTAGCCGAGCCGAGCATAGCTAGGCTCAAGGACTTGCACACATGAACAAAGTGAACAAAGGGGGCATGGGTTCAGTTTACCCGTCTGCAAAACAACAGTCCTTTCCACACTACTTCCAGATCTACAAGCTCACAACGCGTCGCACTGTGACATGCAGCTGTTGTAGCTTGTAGATCTGCTATGTTCGGGGCATTTTGATCAAAATTCCCCTTAGGGAACGTAGCCCCTGCCCCTATAACGGTCTGTGCACGTACCGTGAGAATAGAATACCGGTAGTCATAGAATGGTTGTGGAAAGCAGGAGAAGAGACGCGAGGAGTGATTATGGATTATTACGTTATGGATATGTGCGCTATGATGGGACAGAATCATGACAATAACACAAAACAGAAGGGGTCTTTGTGAAGGGGAATAATCTTTGCGCACCACCGACTTGTACATGGAAGCAAAACAGCTCCTCCACCACCCCTTTGCAAATAACAACCGCGACTTTAATAGTAGAGAGAGGGAGACAGCATGCTTTTTTCTCCCTTTTTTCTTCTTTTTTAATGCAATGCTCGAACCCCAAAATCAGAGCAAGTATGCAGCACTAGTATCCACACTGCAAAACCTTATCACTGTGTCACATAATAGTAGGGTTGTTTTTTAAGGCTTTCCTTGTCAACATTGATCTAGAATAAAACACAGATCTTTCATCAGGTGTCCGTTCATCTCCAACTGTGTAAAATAAATGTTTAATTAAAGCTGCAAGCAGCGATTTACGGGCCCTCGATCGTGCAAGTTTCGTGCAAATATCGGCCAATCAGAAAAGGGGACGCGGCTAAGTCACAAGGAGCCAAAACATAGTCCAATGATACCACCCATATGTCTCTATGACATAGCATTGAGGAGTTATGGCAGGAAATAGTATTGACCAATCAGGTGAGGGGGCGGGGCTAAGTTACACCAATCAATGTCAGGGATGCGTCAGGGACTCATTACCAGTCCAATGACGCCACCCATATGTCTCTATGACATAGCATTGAGGAGTTATGGCAGGAAATAGTATCGACCAATGAGAGGAGGGGGCGGGGCTAAGTTACACCAATCAACGTCAGGGACGCGTCAAAGACTCCTTACCGAGTGCATTGCTATCACCCATATGTCTCTATGACATAGCATTGAGGAGTTATGGCAGAAAATAGTATCGACCAATCAGGTGCAAGTACAGGGGGCGGGGCCCCTCTTCTGATTGGTCGATACCAATACGAACATCAGGGATTCATTACCGGGTCCCATGATGCCACCCATATGTCTCTATGACATAGAATTGAGGAGTTATGGCAGAAAATAGTATCGACCAATCAGGTGCAAGAGAACAATAGATCGTTCCAATGGCCAATCGCGATCATGTATGCAAATGCTGAGTGAGCTCCTTTCCACCCCCAAAAGAGAGGTAACTTTACAGAAAAATAACTCCCTACTTTGGCAAATAAATACACACATTGAAACAAACATGGTGCAATATATGTGAATTAACAGGACAGTGACAGCCAGCCAATCAGATGCTTCGTGTGTGAATTATTCATGAGCAAGTTGTAAGCGAGTGCAGTAACATACACAAACTTAGAGGGCGCTGTGTTGTCGAGTTTGGTATTAGCCGGACATTTGAAAAAAACAATGGTTTGGGGGTTTCTAGACCACTTGAGACTTTCAGACTTTCTCATGTGTTAGCAGGACACCTATCCTGTCCTGCCAATCCACTTTGGGGCTCTCTAGACCCAGAGAACCTAGACTGCATGCTTATAAAATTCCATGTTTTAGCAGGACACCAACACTGTCCGGCTAATCCAAATGTCCGCCTATTGTGGCATGTATTCATATGAAATGTCCGCCTAATTCACATTGGCCGACACACACACACACAAACACACACACACACAGATGACTTACGGTGGAGCGCAGCAGCACCACCTGGGCGTCGCGGGCGGTGCTGCGGCTGCAGGTGGACTTGACGCACCACTCCGGCATCCAGTAGAGCAGCAGCAGCAGGAAGCCCCCCGTACACAGCACCCCCACGCCCACCAGAGCCACACGCCAGCGACACAGACAGTAACCCTGCAGCTCCTGGATGGAGGGAAGGAGAGACCAGGGCGGTCAGTAAGGGCCGGATGTAACCATTCCCGATGGGGGGGGGGGGGGGGGGGGTATGGGAGCGACTTTTTATAAAGTCGCTCCCATACCATTTTCGGTTACAGGACTTTTATTAGTCAAGTATAAGCATCAATAATAACCAGTGTTGTTTGTTCGGGAATATTTTGATTTAGTCTTAGTCTTTTCAATTAGGCAGATTTAGTCTTTTAGTCCCATTTAGTCTTCTGAAATTCATTTTTTTTTAGTCTAGTCTTTGTCAACGAAATGTAAAAAAGGATTTAGTCTAGTCTTAGTCTTAGTCTTGGTAGTTTAGTCTTACATGGAAATACATTGTAGGTTCATGTGTGTTATACAGATTTATAGTTTTTAGTATGAAACATGTCTCATTTTATTTCTTGTATAAAATTAATGCAATAGTAATAAGTTCCTTTCCTGAAAACGTATGCAATCTATACTGCAGATATGTTCACATACTTAAAAAGAACGAAAAAAGAAGATAAATGTTTCCTATTTCCATTAGTCTTAGGTTATGATTTAGTCTTCGTCTTAGTCTTTTGAAAATAATAAATAAATAATAATAATAAATATCAAAAACCTTAGTCGACTTACTCTTTAGTCTTAGTCTACAAAAACAACACTGATAATAACGTCTATTGTTGTTGAAGTTGCAACAGACACGCAGCATGCATAAAGCTAAAGGTCTGACTCCGAGAGTTTTCTGTTTTCAATGATGAAATGCTGGTTGGTTTAGGGGTGACACAGCTGTAGTTAGTTAGTAGCAGTTGTGGTGTTTCAAAGCATTTTGAATAGAAAACACTTTCATTTGAAATAGCTTGGGTTGTTTTGCATGCCGTCGTGGTTTGGTGGGGCAGAATGGGGCATTTAGGGGGGCATTGGGGGGGTTGTTTGACTTCAAGGCAGGTTTCAACGGTTAAAGGCAAGAAAACGGGATTGCTAATAGTGAAATGACGACATACGCCTATCAACGGAGAGACGCAATAATCAATTCACAAACGACGTCGCATACTGTAAGTGTAAAAGCAGGTCCAAACCTCGGCATTAAAATCTGTATGTTGAACGGTCTAGCTCAGTTGTTTTGGGCCTTTTCATTTTCTAGGGCTATTTATTTGGCGTTTGAGCTACGGACCCCCATTTGATGATTTTTTAGCCTCCCAAGACCCAAAAACCCACAGTCTTTTTTGTACACATGCCCCTTTGCTGTATTGATGTTGGTACCATTAGGAGAGAGAACAGGTAAAACATTGATCAAAATAACATTTATTCCACATTCTCCAATGCAGCCGTTTAACAGTAATGTCACTAGTTTGGCTCCCTGGTAAATGTTTAAATTCTCTTTTTTGGTCACAGTCTAAAACGTTTGGGAACCACGCGGATAGAGCATTGATTCATGGCACCAGTAGTAGCACAGTGTGAGAGATAGAGAGATAAGATGGGTATCAGTGGTATAGTACAGAGGTTTTCAACCAGTGGTCCGGGGACCACCAGTGGTCCTTGAGAGGGTTCCAGGTGGTCCCCAGCTAAGTTGTTTAACCAGATGTAACTCTTGAGAACGTAAAAATGGAACCAAATGGACCCTTGCGGGTCCATTTGGTTCCATTTTTACACTCTCAAGAGTTATGATATTCATCATCTGAATTAGCCATTTTGGAATGTATGTTTTGCTTGTTTTGTTTCCCAAATCCAACCTGGAATTGTGGACGAAAGCAAAAATAAATATTTAGATTTGGGGTCTGTGGGGCTAAAATATCCTCAAATGGTGGTCCGTGGCTCAAATCCTGAATAAATGGTGGTCCCTGGGATGAAAAAGGTTGAAAAAACCCCTGAGATAGGAGGAGAGAGCACTGTTTCAACAACAGTACCAGACCAGTTGGTTCCGGTGAGACAGAGACCGTCCATCAGTCACGTACCATCTCATCCTCCTCCCCCTTGTTGAGAACCTTGATGTCTTCTCGCTCCATGATGCAGACCGTTATTCCAAGCCCCTCTGCCCAGTCACTGGAACAACACAATAGAGAAAGCGACACGATACATCAGACAACAGCGACAACATTATCACACACACAGCCAGGGGCGGATTGGCCATCTGGAGTACAGGGAGTTTTCCCGGTGGCCTGCGCCACCTAGTGGCCAAGTGGACAAGATCCAAAATGCACTAGTGGCACTTCCAAAATGCACTAGAATGCGCTAGATGCTCTGCCTGGAACATACAGATCAAAATGACCATTAATCTTCTTCATTCTCTAGTTGTGTTGACTAAGTTGGGCTAATTCACATGATGGATATTTTAACTCTTGAGGGTGTAAAAATGAAACCAAATGGACCCGCAAGGGTCCATTTGGTTTCATTTTTACGCTCTCAAAGAGTTACATCTGGTTAACCAGGTTAACCAGCAATTGGAAATTGGGGGAGCAGGAGCCTGTTGCTTTATCATTGTCACTGATTTATTGTAAAATAACTATAACAAATTAGACTGCCACATTTGCCTTGGGTTATTATGATTTAAAGATGCGGTGAATCGGAAATGGTTATTATGGATCCCACCCAGTTATCTGGCACAGAGGGTTTTTTAACCAATCAGAGCATGCATCCCTTCAGGCGATGGGATTAAATTAAAAATACACAAAAGTGAGAATTTTTGTGAAAACTTTGCTGACAGTTTAAGTAATTTGCGCATCACCATCATGCTTTCTTGCGATGTAATTAGTTTTAGTCTGCATTTATTAGCTCTCTTTCATTAGCATTTTATGTCAAGGTGTGATGATAATAATATTGACTAACAGTATTATTCACAGTACGGTGTTATAATAAGTTTAAGTATGGACTGGAATACAGTAATGTCTAAGTATAGCTCAGTGGTCCAATAGGCCGACCAGCAATCAACCACAAGCATGACAGTGCAGCCAACAGCTGTTTGACCTCCCTGTAGCCTGCACCTGAGACTCACACACACTACACACACACGCACCAGGGCTTGACACCAACACTTGCCCGCTTGCCCGGGGCAAGTAAAAAAAAATGGTGGGGCAAGTAAAGACTGCTACCTGGTTGCCCGATCGGGCAAGTGTGTAACATAGTGCAATATAACACAACACAAGATAAATTTGTCTTGAAGGCAGTCGTTGCACTCTGCCTCTGTGTCTTTCCCTGCTTTCTAGCTGTCCACAATTCCAGGCTGGATTTGGGAGACAAAACAGGCAAATTAACACATCAAAATGACCATTAATCTTCTACAGTGTAGACCTGGGCTAATTAAGATGATGAATTTTTAACTCTTGAGAGCGTAAAAATGAAACCAAATGGACCCGCAAGGGTCCATTTGGTTTCATTTTTACGTTCTCAAGAGTTACATCTGGTTAACCAACTTAACTGGGGACCACCTGGAACCTGGGGGGCTAGTGACCATGACCTGAGGGCAAGTAGAACCTGACTTGCACTTGCCCGATGGGCAAGTGCCTCGGAGACCTTAGTGTCAACCCCTGCGCACGCACGCACCTTGCGGTTCCTCTGTACAGAGGGACAGCTGAGAGAAGGGGAGAGGGGGCAAACTGCATATAGGGTAACACAAACACTTGATGACTCAGTACTTCAGCTGCTGCCAGCACAACTGGTGTGTGTGTGTGCGTGTGTGTGTGTGCGTGTGGCTGTGCGTGTGTGTGTGTGTGTGTGTGTGTGTGTGTGTGTGTGTTAGGGGTGGGACAATTCACCGAAAAAAACCGAACCGTTCAATACGGGCTCCAAGGTTCAATACACACTAATGAACCGCAATATTTCGGTTCAGACAGACACATTTCCTTAATTATAGTATGGATAATATCCTTATTAATAAAGCAGATATTGTCTTGTGAACTAAACTAATTTAACTTTGTTGTCTACAATGCTGCATGTCTGCATGCTACCTGCCTGATGCTTAACTGAAACGTGCGTTCATGTTAGTCTAGGTATTTTATATTTCCCTTGAAAATAGCCTAATCATGAGGCACAAATGGCAATATACATTTTTTCTTCTGTAAGTAATGAAAAGGAAGAAGTTTGTTTAATGTTTTGAAAATCTTGATTTATTTTTTTATACGTTCAATTTGGTTTTAAAAAGCAAAACGTACCGAAACCGAAACCGTGGCCCCCATACCGAGGTATGAACCGAACCGCGGGATAAGTGAACCGTCCCATCCCTAGTGTGTGTGTGTGTGTGTGTGCGTCGCGCGGGACAGAGAAGTGAGGGATCAGTTAAGAGTTTTCAGATGATGCATCTCAATGATATCCATGTGCAGATACACTGTGGTTAAAATGCACATGCATTAGTGCGATTGAGTGGCAAATTGAGTGACAAAGTGAGTTTAATGTTGTTTAATGTCATTTAATGTCATTTAATGCAATCATTTCTGGTTGGATGTATTGCCAGAAAGATTTTATTTTTATTTTTTTTATTTTTATTTTTTGCCAAGCACTCATTAGGCGTTTTTCCAATTCTTAAAAAATAAAAAAAAATAAAAAAAAAAAAAAAAATCCTCATGACTCAACCTTGGCCAACCATTAAGAATAATGACAATCTTCTTCTTCACTTGAGCCCACAGACCCAGAAGACATCGAAAGCAACATAAAATCTATGGAAGGAAAAAGAATAATGCATCAAGAATGCATAAAACTGCAATCTACGCTCAGATAAAAAAAAAACAAAGTTGAGCCTGCAGGCAGTAGGCCAACAGCAGGACTGCCACTGCCATATAGATCTATGGTAAACAATGCAGCTCTTTATCAAGCCTTAGTGTTTCTATTCTGTCTGACCTATATTTGCTGTGTTTGCCAGCTAATGGATAACTGCAATGTTCAGTAAACGATAAACATTAACTCCACACACACATTAACAGACAAGAGGTCTGTTTATGTGCTAAAATGTCCTAAAATGCTGTCATTTCGCCAATTTAAAGGTAAGGGAAGTGATTTCACTTTTGTCAGATATCACCCCCATTTTTTTTTCTGTTAAAATGCTCTATTATAAGGTGTGCAGACCATATGTGGAGTTTCCCCCTCCCCCACGTTAGCAGAGGAGCTAATAAAAGTTCCCCAGGTGGTGGGTGAATTCTCCTCCAATCAGGATCGAGCAGCAGGTTCACATAGTGTAGCTACTGTTGGGCGCCCCTATAGTGCACCAGGCTGGTACTACACCATGGATTTCAAATCACTTCCCTTAGCTTTAACTGTGAAAGTGCGATCTGCTGTGAATGGAGCTGGATGGACAGAGTGGTTTGTTTGGACAGTCAAGAGTGCTTTTCAGCCAACAGTGGTCTCTGTTCAGCCGTAGTATTCAGCGGGAGTGACGCTACTCTCCCTAATTAGAGTACTCTAGTCATCGCCAGACACTCCCGGTGCCATCTGTAAACTCTCCAGAGTTACAGACCCATACGGGTCTAGACTATCATTTAGCTAGGGACCCCTGGAACCACCACAGGTATCCTGATCTCCAGGGTTCTTCTGAGTGTCTGTTTTCACAACCAAATGACTAGTGATAGAGATAAACAATATTTTAAAAAATAAATGAAAACTGTAGATGCAATTCCACGGCCCTCTCACGTATTAGGAGGACAATATCAGTCACCAGAAAAAAGATGGGTTGTTTTCGAATAATCTGTCATGGTTAAAATGGAGTTTTAAGTTATAATGGGTTTGTATAGGAAGGACGTTCCGGCAGATTAATGAACATCAAATATCTAAATACTGAAAGAAGTGACTATAAAACTGTCTGGTGTGTTCACATGAGGCTGAGTAGACCATAAAATGACCAAAAGTTTTTTTGAAAGTGAAATACTGCTTTAATTTTCAAGCATCTACACAATTAGATTCTATGTTGGCGACATGAACTTGAAAATCCTTAATTTATATATAAATTGCTGGCTGTTCTCCATCCCTTCATGACCTGGAGTGACCAGTTGTCCAGGTGGTTCGGTCATGTCAGAAATAAATCTCTCAGTCCTGCATGTTCGGGATGCCGCCTGGGCTCTGGCCCAAGCAGGAAACATCCTGCCCTGCCAGGCGTTGCCACGCCATGCAGGACTCTAGGCAGGCCCAGATGGAACATTTCCCAATTGGGGGGGGGGGGGGGGGGCAGGCGAAAATGCCATGTGGTGCGAAGCAACATGGGCGATGAAGCCGCCCTCATGCCATCTAAATTCATCATCTAAATTCTTTAGTTCTGTGACCGACAACATTTATATCTTGTACAGGACTTGTATCAAGCAAGTAAGGCATCAATAATAACATCAGTTGTAGTTGAAGTTGCAAACAGACACGCAGCATGCATGAAGCTAAAGGTCTGACTCAGAGAGTTTTCTGTTTTCAATGATGAAATGCTGTTGGTTTAGCGGTGACACAGCTGTAGTGAGCTGCAACTGAAATATCTTGAAATTTTAGTTGTTTTGCATGCCATCATGTTTGGTGGGGCAGTCAGGGCATTTAAGGGGGCAGTAGTGCCCCCCCCCCCCCCGACGCCTGACGCCTGTAGGTGGATGGTGTGTGATGGGTTCATGGGCGTGGTGCCACCCCGGCCCCAGTAGGTGTGCAATAACAAAACAGAGCGCAGCGGTTTGTGCCCAGTGGGACGGCCATCCTCTTTGTGCTTAATACGGGGTGGATTTGGGTGTCACTCGATCTAGATGTTGAGGGCAGCAGATAGAACAGGGCATGGTGGTGACAGTTTGATGCCCTTTAGACGGGAGGGAGGGAGGGAGGGAGGGATGGATGGATGGATGGATGGATGGATGGATGGATGGATGGATGGATGGATGGATGGATGGATGGATGGATGGATGGATGGATGGATGGATGGATGGATAGCGCATTACTTTATATATCAGTGGTTTTCAACCATTTTGATACTAGGGCCCACTATTTATTCAGCATTTGAGCCCCAGACCACCACTTAAGGACATTTTAGCCCCACAGACCACAAAACTAAAGATTTATTTTGCTTTTGTACACAATTCCAGGCTGGATTTGGAAAACAAAACAGGCTAACATACAGTACAGCCCAGATAGCAACATGCATTGATTCAACCAAAATTCAATGTTGAATCAATGCATTTTGCATTGATTCAACCAAAATTCAACGTTGAATCAATTCATTTTGCTATCTGGGAGTAGATCAAAAATGAGCATTCGTCTACAATCTCTAGTTGAGACTTGGGCAGATGATGAATAGTTTAACTCATGAGAGGGTAAAAAACAAATGGATCCACAAGGGCCCATTTGGTTTCATTTTTACGCTTACATCTGACTAGCCAAGAGTTACATCTGACTAACCAATTTTCCATCATTTAGCCTGCGGACCACCTGGAACCCTCTCAAGGACCACTGGTGGTCCCCGGACCACTGGTTGAAAACCACTGGTATATATCCATCAGATAAAAGGGTGTAACAAACTTTTGTAGAAGAAGATCTAACAAATTGCCAGGGGGCGTAACTATACTTGATTGGCATAGATATTATAGATAGATAGATATAGATATTAGCACCAGGGCTACTGTCACAAGCCAAGAGTGCAACAGGCAGGGAAGAGCGGCACTTGTTTTGATGAACTGCCGTTTTGCTTTCACCGCCGCAATCATTTGCACTGACACAAATGCTCCCAACTTTGAGGTGCAAAACACAATTCCGAGCCGTGAATACATGTTGACAAAAGCAACCAAACCAACGAAACACAAGAGCCATGGTTTGTTTCCAACACACGTTCAGGCATAAATTAACCAAGTGAGATTAGCACTGAACTAGGCTCAAAGGACAACGTTATATAACATCCGTCATTCCACAAATGCCGACCGGTCAACTGACAGTGATACAGGCAGGTCAGAAATTGGGTTAGCAAGAAAATGTTAGATTTAACCATTGGTTTTCAGGGTTATGACGGCAGTGCTTCACTATAAACTACTCTAACCTGCTCCAAACCTGCTCACGACAACAGATCAGTAGTTTTCTACCAGTGGTCCTTGAGAGTTCTAGGTGGTCCCCAGCAAAATGATGGAAAGTTGGTTAACCAGATGTAACTCTTTGAGAGGGTAAAAATAAAACCAAATGAACCCTTACGGGTCCATTTGGTTTTATTTTTACACTCTCAAGAGTTAAAATATTCAATCATGTGAATTAGCCTACATAACTAGAGAATGTAGAAAATGGTCATCATTTTTTATCAAAATCCAGCCTGTCATCGTGGACAAAATCTAAAATTAACATTTAGGGGTCTTTTTGGGTCTGTGGGGCTAACATGGCCTCAAATGGTGGTCTGTGGCTCAAATGCTGAATAAATAGTGGGCCCTGGTATCAAAAAAAAGTTGAAAACCACTGCAACAGATAATCTTTTTATATATATATATATATATATATATATATATATATATATATATATATATATAGCATCTTTATCAATGGCGCTTTACATATATTTGTGGATTCCCATTCACACAGCAATGTCTTGCGCAGAGGGTGACCAGATCTAAACTGTTAATTTGAAGTATTGCATGTGTGGGACAAGTGGGAAAACGTGTTGCCAACACAGTCAAATTACCAAATTATTAAGATCTTGATGTCATATGCATCATATGCATCAAGATGTCAATTCAAATATAGCAAAAACATCTGGTCAAGAAGCTCAAAACGTGCCGTGTGTGTCGTGTTTTTGAGCTTGTAGATCAACTATTTTTGATATGACAGTACATGCAATGTGGCCTCTCTGGAGTGAGGGTGGAAATACTGTATAGTGGCACCAGGGGAATACTGCGGTTATTTTAACATACAGAAAGCCAAGCATTAGGGCATTTGAACACTGACGACTGCCAAGTCACAATGTGGGACAGGGGCTCAATTAGTGGGACACCTGAAGAGTCTTTAAGTTTACTTCCTACTTGGGAGTTCCGGCAAGATGGCGGCCGAGTAAGACGTGTGTGTTGAACCCTGAGGAGGTGCATTCTAGTTTAACATTTTTCAAATACTTTTTTGCTGCCTACACGGTGTTTTGTTAACTAAACTGACCTCCTAAGACACTGGGGCACATTTTTTGGATATAGGCTCTTTTTTACATGTCTAACAAGAGTGGTGAGAGGGTTACTACTCGGTCACAGGCCACCGGCGCTGCAATGGCCGACGAGCAGGAAGACGCTACGCTCACAAAAAGCATGCTACGTGAGGTTCTTCAGGAGTCTTTGAAGGACATTCTTTTGCCTATGCTGAACGACGCTATACAGCCAGTGATGGTGGAATTCGAGAAAAAGCTACTAAAGAAGATTGACGATATTGGGAAAGAACTGCGCCCAGCCGTTGCAGTTTTAAAAACATCCGTGGCTGAACAAGGAGAATCCATCGAGAACATCGGTAACGCCATGGAGAGCATGCAGATGAGCCTCTCTAGTTTGGAGAAACACTATGAAGATTTGCTGGAGAAGGTGTCGAGTCTCGAGGATAGGTCTCGCAGAAACAACATCAAATTCATCGGGTTTCCAGAGAAAAGCGAGGGCTCTGACCCGGTGGGTTTCATCCAGAACTTTCTGCAGAAGTCATTCCCCACCGAGTTCTCCTCTCCCCCAGAGGTCGACAGATCACATAGGGTCGGGGGCTCTCCACGTACCCCTGACGAGAAACCGAGGGCTTTCCTGGCGAGGATCCACTTCTACCGAGTGAAAGAACGCATCCTAAAGCTCGCCAGAGAAGCTGACCAGCTCACCTATAATGGAAGAAACGTCTACATTTTCCCCGACTGGTCCGCTGAAACGTCCAAGAAAAGAGCTGCATACGGGCCCACAAAGGCGTTTTTAAGATCTCTGGAGGGAGAGTCGGTGAAATATGGGCTCAGGTACCCGAGCAAGTTCTGGATCAACGTGGATGGATCGACTACCACCTTCTCTTCTCCGAAAGAGGCGATGGCTTTCTGCAAGGGCAAGTTTAAGAACCACGCACGCCAGGATCCAGAATAACGGTATCCTTTTTTGTGATGTATCACTTTTCTTTTATAATCATCGGATGATTATTCGGCGTGGACTATGGACATAATGGACTGGTGCGCTCTGAAGTCAGTTCATCTTTACGCACGGTAATCCTCCTCTTCCTCTTCCCTGTTGTTTTACTTTTATTGTGATGGGTAAAGCGACTTCATTCACTGCATTCATATGCATATGCACCCTAATATCCCTTATCTAGCACATATTACGTTTGTGGATGGGCTGGGGGTCCGCTACGCGGACCCCCAGTCCATCCACATCCTCTTTTATCTATTTTCTTTTATCGTGATGGCCTTTAATGTGGGGAGAGGGGGGGAAATTTAATTTAATTATTTAACGTTATAGTTGGGCTTTACAATACATGTTCTCGCTTTAAGATGCCCATTTTCTTTTACTAAACGGACCTTTATAGTTTATTTAGTTCTAGTAGGATTACTTTTCTTGTGTGCCTGCGCTCATTCTGTGTGTGTGTGTGTGTGTGTGTGTGTGTGTGTGTGTGTGTGTGTGTGTGTGTGTGTGTGTGTGTGTGTGTGTGTGTGTGTGTGTGTGTGTGTGTGTACGGAAGTCTTCGAGCTCAAGTCACGCATGGTTGGGTCGGGGCTTTGGGAATGGACAGGGCAACGACATTGAGGGGTCGAAAAATGCCTGGCCGGGCGGTTCATGTCCTCGCGCGGGTCCGGGGGATCAGTGCATTCGATAGCTTCTGGCTGTTCTATTCATTGCCACTATCTAGTGGGTATCTGTGCGAGGGAGCCGCCATTGGACTGGCCCCGCGGGGTGATTGGAGTTGACGTGGCGCTGTCTGTTTCCAGGGCTCTGAGTTATATTTTTGTTTCGGTTTATATGTATGTATATGACTCGAGGTTTTTATTTTTATCTTGTCTGTGCCCATTTCAGTCTTTAATCTGCATATTTATTGTTTCCCATAAGTGCAAGTGATATAAGGTGTATTGTTCAACATTTTGCTCAGGTTTCATTCTTATTTTCACGTTTTTTTTTTTTTTTTTTTGTTTGCTGTATATTGTACTGAAAGATCATATTACATGATAAGTAATAGACTCGTTCCATGACAAATTGTATTTCATTTATTATTTCATTTAATTTCTTGAATTTCATATCACTACGCATGGATATCACAACTCTGCTACTTGCTCCGTCTAATTGTAAGGACTGCATGGGAATTGAAGCACGGACTAATTCTTTCGGGTTTATGACTGCACATACGGGGTGTAACCACTGGAGGGCACTGTTACTTTACTTTGTGGGCACTACTTTGTCTAGCCTATATGCTCATATGAGACATTTTGTTTGATCAGTTTAGGAGTTCTTTTTTTTTTTTTCATTCTTTTTTCTTATTTTGGTTGGGCAGTTATGTGTTCATGTTTATGTAAATATGGTTATATATACATGTTTATTTTTATATTTTATTTAGGATATTAATATTATTTTGTCTAGCACTCTCAGGGGGATATGAATGCTTACTTAGGTTGAAGGGGGTGGGAACTTTTTTTGCTCTACTGAAGCTAATAAGGGTTTTACCACAAGCTTCACTGTTGCGTGTTTTTTGTTTTGTTTTATTTATTTGTTTATTATCATTGCCTTGTAAGGACATGTATTTTGTTGGGCGGGTTGTTTGGGATGGGACCAAGGGGGTTATCTTTGTAATTGTTTACTGTGCTTTTTCTGTATTGACCTCGAACTACAATTATGACAGAATTTAAGTTTTTAAGCTTCAATGTAAGGGGAGTGAATGTGCCTCATAAGCGAACTAGCATTCTAGGGGTTTTGCGCTCCAATTCAATTGATTTTGCATTTATTCAGGAATCTCATCTTTTAAAACAGGACGCCAATCGTTTGGCTAATAAACATTATCGAGTTCTGGCCTTTTCTGCTGCAAATTCTAAAACTAAAGGAGTGGCTATTTTAGCAAAACGTAGAATTAGACTAGATTTTTTAGGTGATTGGTCTGACAGTGATGGTAGGATAACTATTGCTAAAATCCGCTTGGAAGGTAAAATGTTAGCTCTAGTGTCGGTTTATGCACCTAATGTTCTAGACAAAGAATTCTACAGGCTACTAACTAAGACCTTACTGGACTTGACAGAATATAAAATCATAATTGGCTCTGATTTCAATGCAGCATGGAACCATGACTTAGACAGATCCACTTCAACAGAAAGTAGAGAACAAATACTAACATCCGCAGAACTTCGTGCCTGGGCTAGCTCAACCGGCATGGTTGATATTTGGCGTTTAATTAATCCCACAATTAGAGATTACAGTTTTCTGTCGGGAAGGCATGGCTCATTTTCCCGCATCGATTATATATTTGCTTCCAGGGATTTATTTCACAAAATTATCAAAGCCGAGTTGCTTCCAATGACACTCTCAGATCACAAAGCAGTTTTATGTGTAGCATCATTCCGGCAGGTGTTGAAGAGAGCGCCTAGGTGGCGGTTTAATAACACATTATTGCGTAATACAAATTTTGTGGAGCAATTCCAATCTGATCTACGGGAATTTGTAAACATCAATGAGGGCTCAGTTGACGACCCTAGAATTCTATGGGATTCAATCAAGGGTTTTATCAGAAATAATTCAACACTTTATTCTTCTAACATGAGAAAGCTTAGGTCAGCCAGACTGGTGGAACTAGAGACTCGCTTTTCCACTTTGGATTCCGCACTACAGAATAGTTTTGACGAACATACAGCAACACAAAGGGAGCTAGTTAAGAAAGAAATAAATTCCATTCTAAAACAGCGTTCGGAGTTCCAAATCAGGCGCACAAGACAAAATTATTATTTTAACAGTGCAAGACCTAGCCATCTACTAGCGTTACGTCTTAAATCGAATGAGCAATTTGTAGACATTGTAAGTGTCAAGTCAACAAATGGGGACATAATCACGGAACCTAAAGAGGTCAACTCTGTGTTTCGTAATTTTTATAATGAGCTATACACCTCTGAGGTTGTACATAATGTGGTGAAATGCAATGACTTTCTATCTAAGATTCAGTTACCAACACTCAGTGAGGAAGACGTAGAGACTTTAGATAGGCCAATTTCTATAGTAGAACTAAAGGAAGCAGTTAAGGGAATGCGTAGGGGCAAATCGCCTGGTTTAGATGGGATTCCGCCTGAACTATATGCTCTATTTTGGGATGATTTGGGTCCGCACATGCACAATATGTTTCTGTCTGCTATTGAGGAGGGGTCCTTTTCTAGAGATGTTAACATAGCCATTATATCTTTGTTGCTGAAGAAAAACAAAGACCCCACGGAATGTGGGAGTTATAGACCGCTCTCACTCTTAAATGCTGACCTTAAAATCTTCGCGAAAGTGCTCGCACGTCGTCTACAAGGCTTAATGACTAAGCTGGCCCATTGTGACCAGACAGGTTTCATAGGTACTAGATTGGCATCAGATAATGTCAGAAGGTTGTTGCATATTATTGATAAAGCTAATGAGATTGCATCCCCAGCGGCGGTGCTAGCGCTGGATGCTATTTGCCTTTGACCGACTGGAATGGCCTTATTTGTGGGCCGTGCTTGACAAGATGGGTTTTGGTCCCACGTTCATTAAGTTGGTTAAAGTGTTATATTCCAACCCATCAGCGATGGTACTAACGGGTAGGATCTGTTCTCCACTATTCACAGTTGGTAGATCGGCTAGGCAGGGCTGCCCTCTTAGTCCACTGCTTTTTGCTCTATCGCTCGAACCGTTGGCACAAACGATACGACAGTCCACAGCGATCACTCCCATTTCGGTTAATAATACACGTCACCATATTTCTTTATATGCAGACGACATCTTGTTGTTTATTGAGAATGCTCCACAATCAATTACTCACGTCCTCAAAGTGTTTGACCAGTTCAGTGACGT
This sequence comes from Benthosema pterotum, assembly GCA_039105355.1. Classification (NCBI taxonomy): domain Eukaryota; kingdom Metazoa; phylum Chordata; class Actinopteri; order Myctophiformes; family Myctophidae; genus Benthosema; species Benthosema pterotum. The sequence continues at coordinate 1,991,295 of CM076976.1, read as the reverse complement.
TTCAGGTTACAAAATTAATTGGACAAAATCTGCCCTTTTGCCACTAAATGAGGGGATGAGGTCTGTTGTTCTGCCCCCTATAATTCCAGTAGTCAACAGATTTAAATATCTTGGCATAGATGTATTTCCTTCTCTTCAGGATATTGTTAAAAATAACTATGGTGACACTCTGAACAAAATTTGTCTTGATTTGAGCAGATGGTCATCATTGCCAAACTCCCTTCGGGCTAGAGTATCGATTATAAAAATGAATGTGCTTCCTAGGGTAAACTTTGTCAGTTCTATGCTTCCATTACCACCACCCTCCCAGTATTGGACTAAGATTCATTCGGCTATTTCTAAATTTGTATGGAACGGAAAACGCCCACGTCTTAAACTTTCTCTGCTGCAGCGCGCCAGAGAAGACGGTGGTCTTTCGTTGCCTAACTTCAAATTATATTATTGGGCTTTCACCCTTCGCCCCCTTTTGAGATACTTGGACTCTTCAAGAGTCTCTTGGCGAGAGCTTGAGGAGAGTTTGGTACATCCTATTGAGTTGAGAGACTTGATCTATTCAAACATTTCTAATAATCAATGCAAAGTTCGCTTTGGGCCAATCATTTCTCAATTGGTAACAGTGTGGAGAGCCGCTGAAAAGATGTGCAAGATTGATTTAAAGTGGAACGTACATTCCCCAGTTTTCAACAACGAGGGGTTGCTTATAGATGGTCGTCCTATACGTTTCCCACGATGGAGCTCCAAGGGGATCCACACTTTAGGTGATCTTTTCAATGAAAATGGATTACGTTCTTTTCGGAATCTATGTGATATTTTTAATTTGCCTGGTAACTCTTTTTTTTTCTACTTACAATTGAGAACTGCCATGAGGACTTATGGGGTACCTTGGCAAACCCCCCTTACGATGCACCCTTTGCATAATCTTTTCTGCAATGTCAGATCAAGAGGTTTTGTTTCCAGATTGTATGCTTGTCTATTAGAATCTAATTATGGCACCTTGCCTGTTGACACTCTATGGAGGATTGATATACCAAATCTAGATCTAGATTGGAGCTGGGACACTGTGTGGTCCAATATTATGTTGGCTTCTAGGAACCCTGATCATCAACAAATTCATTTAAACTTTGTTCATCGAACATATTTGACTCCACGTAGGTTATGTGCTATGAGAGTTTTAAATAACCCCAACTGCATTTTTTGCAGTTCTAACAGCACCGGCACATTTTTTCATATGGTTTGGGATTGCCCAGGTGTTCTCGCATTTTGGAATATGGTTGCTGCTAAACTCTCAGTACTGTTACGAACTAACATTACTCCTTCTCCATCTTTATTCATTTTAAATGATATATCCAAATTGAACTTAAATAATACCCGTAAACGTGTCTTCCTTGCTGGGTTAACAGCTGCAAAGAAGATGGTTGCTACACGTTGGAAACCTCCTCATTCGCTATCTTTCCATCAATGGGCCTTAACCTTCCTAGATATTATATATCTGGAAATGTCAACGGCAAGGTTACATGGAGCAAAAGAGGAGAATGTTAATATTTGGTCTGGCATTGCAGATGCAGTTAAGAACATGTTAGGTTAGGTCTTATAATCTCTGTCTTAATGTGCACAGTATATTTGTATTTGTTATTATTATTTATTTATTCTTTATTTTCCTGATGGCTTCATTGGTCCCGGGGGGGAGGGTTGGATGGGGTTGTTTTTGTCTTTTTTTTAATTATTTTTGTTCATGTTTTTTATTGTAATATTTCATTCTCGGAATATCATATATTTTTTTGTCTATTTCGTAAATAAAAAACATTTGATAACAAAAAAAAGTTTACTTCCTACTTGGGTGCTTTCCCTGAGAGAGTTCCAGGTGGTCCCCAGCTAAGTTGGTTAACCAGATGTAACTCTTGAGAACGTAAAAATGAAACCAAATGGACCCTTGCGGGTCCATTTGGTTTCATTTTTACACTCTCAAGAGTTAAAATTCATCATCTTAATTAGCCCATAGTGGTCACAGACCCAGTGGTCCCTGACCCCAGCAAAATGATAGTTTGGAACCAAATGAACCTGGTAGAGAGATAGGTAGAGATAGCTAGAAAGCAGGGAAAGACACAGAGGCAGAGTGCAATGACTGCCTTCAAGACCAATGTATCTTGTGTTGTGTTATAGTGCACTAAGTTGCACACTTGCCCGATCGGGCAACCAGGTAGCAGTCTTCACTTGCCCCACCATTTTTTTTTACTTGCCCCGGGCAAGCGGGACACCTGAAGAGTCTTGGAAATGAGGGACTGTCCCATGCAAAGATGGACATCTGGTCACCCTATCAGTGACGGGTCGACACCAACTCTGGGGGTTCGAACTGGCGACCTTGTGGCTGCCGCGCAGCCACTCTACCCCTGAGCCACTGCCGCCCCTTATAAAAGCACTGATACATAACCAGCCGACTTCTTGGAAAACAGCATCACCATTCATAGAAGATCTCATGGAGCTCATGTGCTGTGGACCCTGAGAGGGTTGAGGGCAAATGAGTTTCGAGACCAAGCAAAACTCTTTGGCATTCTTGTCAATTTTTACAGGAAAGGAAAAGATTCTCAGAGGGAGTTATCTGGGTCAGCCTTCTTCTTGAGCTGTTAGCTGCCAGCAATATCAAAGAAGCCATTTCATCGTGCTCTTGTGTAGGTACTACAGCATATCATCTCACTAAAGAGCACTAACGCATTGTACTTGCGGTCTTTGCACTTACGATATGACAAGTACAAGAAGCCAACGTACTGCTGCTCTGAACTATGGTTTTACCATATTGCTACCAAGACACTGCTGAGGTTGCATCTGTTTAGAATAAGGCTGACGGTGTGCCGTGAGCAATGCTGCTGTTGGTGTTGCTGAAGAAGCTCACCAGGAGTCAAACCTGGACGAATTATTGAATAAATAAGGCTACGATGCCAAAATCACCACCCTGTCTACCAGGAGTACCTTGGTGTCGCATCATTGAGACTTTAAGCAGACGACAGCGACGTCTCTACTACGGCAACGGGGAACTCGATTCGTGCTCAACTGACAAAACTACGGCAACAGGGAACTCGATCCTTGCTCAACTGACAAACCTGTTTGCGGTAGCAGACGTTCCTACTACGGCAGAAACTACACTTTTACGTAGTGTCCACAACGCCTGTTTGACACACACTGCATAGACGTGTCACCATGGTAACCCGCCGCCGTAACCCGGATGTCTGTTTGCTTAACGTTTTTCACAGCTACAGCCATTGCGTCATAGCAGCCGTAATTCCAGTAAAGTGAGCCGTTCTAAAAATGTCGCAGCTTAAAGTGTGTGCAACAGCAATTAATCGCTATCAAACAAATAATTCAATTAGTTGTTAACTAATTTACTAATTGATTAATCAGCAATCAAATCAGCAATTAATCACTGTAGTTTTTACAATTTATCATGGGTGCTTTCCCACTTAACCACAGTTTTCCAGTGTTAGGTTAAGTTTAACTAAACTAAAGAGGAGTGAGCAATCTCTCTTCCTTGCAATCTGATGATAGAAATAGCCTGAATAGCCATTTTAAAAGTTCAGAAGAGTGCCAATGCTTTTAAACTGACACTAGCTATTGTGTATCTATGCTTTAATCGATTATATGTAGTCAGAATAGTTTTAAAAATACCATGAGTTGCTTTGAATTTAGATTTGTTTTTGTCCTTTATTTGAATACCATCTTCATCAGCAGCTAATCTAAGGTATTTTTGAGTACATTCTCTTTTTTGTTAAGGTGATAAACAAATTAGTGGCATAATCAGATAATCAATCGATTAATCATCTAGATAATCAGCCGGTGACTCGATTAGGGACATAACTAAAAAAAACTGTTGTTAGCTCTATTCACCTTGGGTTGGTTCCCACAGTGCCTAGATTGCATTTGTTTGGTCAAAAGAAGCGCCATGCGTTGTTCTGAGACAAAAAAATAATATGTATTATTCAACTGAAGGCTGGCAAAATGTAAAACAGATCTGACAAAGAACCTGGTCGGCTCCAGGCATTAGCAGTGAAGTAAGCAAACATTCTCTGGTGTGTGTCAATCGGTGTGCAGGCACTTAAAGTAAAGACAAAAAACATGTTCTGTAGGTGTAGACTCTGTAAACCCTGACACTCACACAGAGAACACATACTGTACTTCTGGAGACTGGCTTATGTCACGGCCCAGACAGTGAACAAAACAAGACCGGTAAGAACACAAAATAAATTACAGAGAGAGAGAGAGAGAGAGAGAGAGAGAGAGAGAGAGAGAGAGAGAGAGAGAGAGAGAGAGAGAGAGAGTTAGAGAGAGACAGAGACAGAGAGAGACAGAGAGAGACAGAGAGAGACAGAGAGAGACAGAGAGAGACAGAGAGACAGAGAGAGACAGAGAGAGACAGAGAGACAGAGAGAGACAGAGAGAGAGACAGAGAGAGACAGAGAGAGAGAGAGAGAGAGAGAGAGAGAGAGAGAGAGAGAGAGAGAGAGAGAGAGAGAGAGAGAGAGAGAGAGAGAGAGAGAGAGAGATTTTTGGCAGGACGTGCTGTCAGATCAACAATGGAGCGACACACGTTGGGGACAGACAGCGGGATAATGAGAGCAAGAGAAGGCGAGACAGACATTTAAGTCAAGTGTCAAATAAGAAGAGAGAGAGAGAAAGATAAGAGAGAACGAGAGAGATAATGAGAAATAATAAATAAATAATAATAATAGTAATAATACTTGTGACTTTACTATACTTTTAGGTTCCTTAGTTTATGAAAGGTAATAGAGCCAACGTTTTAGCCAAAAATAAAATCAAAATAAATACAGTATATAGCTATAATTTTTTCGCATATTCGCCCCCTATGTTGCTTCTACTTTGATGCTTCAGCTGTTTCCCTGCAGACAGACACTTGCTTCGTCCTGCAGACGATCCAGAACTTTGTGTCAACAAATCATGAAAACAAAACATTGTCGGGCTCAGGTGCTAATTTGTATGGGGCGAGGCAGTGCTTTAGCCAATCACAGTACAGCAGTCTCCATACATAATGAGCCAATAGAGTGGAGGTGAGGTGGAGTTAGATTCTGTTTTTAAAACAATGTTTTTACAAACACAGTATTTGTACACACTAAAGTTGCCTCTAATGCCTTTAATACTTGTCCTGTATTAGGTTGTCAGAGTTATAGTTGTCTAGCTATAGCTGTTACTATAGCAGTTCTCATAGTAGTTATAGTTATAGCTTAGTTGTAGTATGTTTTAGTATGTAGTATGGTGTAGATGTTAGATCTACAGTAGTTGTTGTATACTATAGTTGTAGTACTATTATGCTTTTCTAAATACTTTTACACGTTTGGGTTATTATAGTTTAGCTAGCACCTTAACTTTATAAAATAGGTTGTTCAGTTATCTAACACATATTGCCTTCATCTGTTGCACTACTGTTACTTGCTGCTCGATTGTTGCCCATTTTGTCTTTTGAGTATTGTCTTGTGACACTGTGAAAAAGCTGGAACCGTTATTTCATCCCAGTATGTCTCGACATATACACTGGTGTGACAAATAAAAGAAACCTTGAACTTTGAAAGCAAGCAAGCGAAACACACACACACACACACACACACACACACACACACAACCCCACACACACACACACACACACACACACACATATATGGATTTGGCTGAGTGCTTTGACCCTGGCTGGCCAGCGTTGTGTCAAGGTGTTGTATCCAAGGGCAGGGCAACCCCTGAATCCCCCCTCCCCACCCTGCACCACCATAACCCCCCCCTACCCACACCCACACACCCTGCCCGCACAGATCTTATCTAGCCACAGTTTCCCTGGCACACAGCAGCATGTTTTGCTTGGGACCAAGCCCTTCCTAGTATTTTACTGTTGGGACCCCCCCCCCCCCCCCCCCCAGCTCTGGACACTGGGCAGCAGTGGGAGGGAGTGACCAAACCTAACCCTAGCGCCACTTCCACACACTCACTGCCACGGACTCGACTGGGAAATGCCGGGGTGAGTGCATCATACGTTTAAAAAGAAAAAGAAAAAGAAAAAACACTGCGCAACAACTTTGTCCTGCGCTCCGCTCGATTGACTGGGAGTATTACGGACATCGTGTGAATAGAACCAGGCCCTTTGGAACAATGGCCTCAAAGGATGAATGCGACGCAGCCGGCCGCCCGCCCGCCCGCCCCGCTGAAACAGCGACAGCGACAGCCTGGGCCAAGTTACAGCAGTTGACACTAAGGTCTCCGAGGCACTTGCCCATCGGGCAAGTGCAAGTCAGGTTCTACTTGCCCTCAGGTCATGGTCACCCAAAAATATATTGTAAATTTTGCATTTAAGTTTACTTCCTACTTGGGTGCTTTCCCTGAGAGAGTTCCAGGTGGTCCCCAGCTAAGTTGGTTAACCAGATGTAACTCTTGAGAACGTAAAAATGAAACCAAATGGACCCTTGCGGGTCCATTTGGTTTCATTTTTACACTCTCAAGAGTTAAAATTCATCATCTTAATTAGCCCATAGTGGTCACAGACCCAGTGGTCCCTGACCCCAGCAAAATGATAGTTTGGAACCAAATGGACCTGGGAGAGAGATAGGTAGAGATAGCTAGAAAGCAGGGAAAGACACAGAGGCAGAGTGCAATGACTGCCTTCAAGACAAATATATCTTGTGTTGTGTTATAGTGCACTAAGTTGCACACTTGCCCGATCGGGCAACCAGGTAGCAGTCTTCACTTGCCCCACCATTTTTTTTTACTTGCCCCGGGCAAGCGGGCAAGTGTTAGTGTCAAGCCCTGCAAGTTACATGCAGTACAGGCGGTTATTATGTCAGGATCACCTAGTAGTCAGATAACAAGCTTTTTTAACCTCGTATGCCCTTCTGGGAGTCCGCAATAATTGCAGAGGCTCCCGAGAGAGAGAGAGAGACACATTACCCCAGTCTGTTGCTGCAAACGCTGAATGAGTTACCATTTAAAACAGGAACTGGAAAAATAAACAGTTCATACTTTAGGTGAACTATGGACTTAAGTGAGTGAAGTGCAACATCAGGTAGTACCGTAGAGCAGGGGTTTTCAACAGGTGGTCCGGGGACCACCAGTGGTCCTTGGGAGGGTTCCAGTTGGTCCCCAGCTAAGTTGGGTTAACCAGATGTAACTCTTGAGAACGTAAAAATGAAACCAAATGGACCCAAATGGTAAAAATGAAACCAAATGGACCCGCAAGGGTCCATTTGGTTTCATTTTTACACTCTCAAGAGTTAAAATATTCATCATCTGAAGTCTACACAACTAGAGAATGTAGAAGATTAATAGGGATCTTTAGTGTTTGGGGTCTATGGGGGCTAAAATGTCATCAAATGATGGTCCGTGGCTCAACTGCTGAATAAATGGGTGGGCCCTGGTATCAAAAAGGTTGAAAACCCCTGCCGTAGAAGGGTATGCAGGTAGTGGTATGACATGGCTGGTGTCGAACATGAACATACAGCACATCAGAGCAGTGCAGGGGCGGATTGGCACATATTTTCTCACCGGGACAATTTTGCCTTTGCCAGGCCACCTGTGGGGGGGGGGGGGGGGGGGGGGGGGGGGGGGTGCAGCTGGTATGGACCCGCAAGGGTCCATTTGGTTTCATTTTTACACTAGAGAGTGTAGAAGAGAATGTAGAAGATTCATGGTCATTTTTATGTGTTTATTTGCCTGTTTTGTTTCCAAAATACAGGATAGCTAGAAATCCTGGATAGCTAGAAAGCAGGGAAAGACACAGAGGCAGAGTGCAATGACCGCCTTCAAGACAAATTTATCTTGTGTTGTGTTATAGTGCACTAAGTAAGTTGCACACTTGCCCAATCGGACAACCAGGTAACAGTATTCACTTGCCCTACCATTTTCTTTTTACTTGCCCCAGGCAAGTGGGCAAGTGTTAGTGTCAAGCCCTGCAGGAGGGCTGATTTTAGAACCGGGGAACCCTAGGAAATGTGGAACACTGGCAATTTTCAGGCTGGTTCTCCAGGTGTCCTTACCTTCAGAGTCTGGGCCGCGATACCCCAGGCAGCCCTCCTCCCCTCGGTTAGCTCACTGTCACCACACCAACCTGGACCCCTGAAAAACACACGCACACACACACACACACACACACACACACACACACACACACACACACACACACACACACACACACACACACACACACACACACACACACACACACACACACCCATTAGGGCAGGGGTTTCCAACCTTTTTGACACCAGGGACCACCATTTATTCAGCATTTGAGCCACAGACCACCATTTGATGACATTTTAGCCCCAAGGACCTAAAACTAAAGAACTCTTTTTGTTTTGTTCACAATTCCAGGCTGGAAAACAGTGTAGACTTAAAAATAGTGAGAATTCAGATGAATATTTTAACTCTTGAGAGTGTGAAAATGAAACCAAATGGACCCTTGCGGGTCCATTTGGTTTCATTTTCACACTCTCAGGAGATACATCTGGTTAACCAACTTTCCATCATTTAGCATGGGGACCACCTGGGATCCTCTCAAGGACCACTGGTGGTCCCCGGACCACCTGTTGAAAACCCCAGTATTAGGGACATGTCTGTCAGGCACGGCCAATATTCACAAGCATGGAAGGAAGCTCTGGATAGGAGAGAAGGGCTGTCAATGATATTACATCACATGTGTCAAAGTCAAGGCCCGCGGGCCAGATCCGGCCCGCGAGATGATTTAATCCGGCCCCAGGCTTGTAGAGCAAAAATGTCTGAGTCTATTAAAAAAAAAGTAAGTCTCTAGCACGTTCCTATCAAAAGTTATGGTCGTTTAAAGAAATGCTTTTGAGCTCTCTTCTGAACTGCATGTAATGCATGTTGTCCAGCAGGGGAGTCGTTTTACCAGGCTAGGCTGCTGGCACTGCAAAGTGAGAACTATATTTCAGCAGTACAAGGGTGTGTAGCCGAGAGAACTATACTTCAGCAGTACTAGGGTGTGTAACCGAGAGAACCATACTTCGGCAGTACAAGGGTGTGTAACCGAGAGAACTATACTTCAACAGTACAAGGGTGTATAAGCGAGAACTATACTTAGTTAAATATACATACTTATTTAAATTTAGTATTTGAAATTTAAATGCTATTTTCGTATGGTTTATTGATGCTCTGTAAATAAAAATTGCATCTTTCATAGTAAATGTCTAAATCTAGGTTAAGTATAAAACCAATAATGAAAAGTCATTAATATATATTAATAGCTATTCTTAATAATAAATATGACTTGTGTGATATACTGTATAGAAGTAACGGCTGTGTACATAAACATGCGTGTGCCGTGCATGCTTGCGGTCTGCGACTGGTTGCACCGCGGCGCTCCGGCCCCCATGAAGTCACATTAAGTCCAATGCGGCCCCCACCCCAAATGACTTTGACACCACTGTATTACATGAACACCAAAGCAATTATTTGGGATGAAAGTGTTACTTTGCATAATCTCCAGAATCGATGGGGGTCGATGGAGATGGAGTTGTGAATGACATCTTGAAAATGATGCCTTTCCATAAGCACTTTTTCGCTCATTCATTCTTTTTTTACGTTATTTAGGGGGGGCAGGAGAAAATGGCATGCAACAGTCAGACCTTTGCGTAAAGCTAAAGGTCTGACTCAGAGAGTTTTCTGTTTTCAATGATGAAATTGGTTTTCATCACCACTAAACCATCATTGGTTTAGTAGTGACACGCTTGTCATAAGGCAGGCATCATAAGGCAGCCATGTGTCTCCTGGTGAGTCCAGCCTGGTGGCTAAATGACTCTGTTGTGGGGATGACAAGAGAGTCAAATAAATCCTGGGATGTTGAGAAACCCTTTGTGGGGCCTCGCCAGTGCATCAGCTCCAACCTCAGGGATATTTATAGACTCTATGGTCAGGCTTGTTGTTGTCCCCTCATTTGATTAGCCTGCCATTGTGTCTGGTCAGCCCTAGTAAAGCTCTGTAGGAAAGGGACAGAGGCAGGGACAGGGAGGCAACTAGCCGCTGGTGGGCTTTGGTTGGACCACAGAATTAGCTGTGAGTGTCAGGCGTGTTGCTGCCTTGCAGGGATGCAGCAGTAAACATGGGTTTGAGAAGGGATAGAAGACAAGTCACCACCGCCACGGAGACCATGAACTGTCATTGGTTTGATGATACAGAAAGAATATTGTAGTGTGTCCAGTCCAGGGGGTGACACTAAGGTCTCCGAGGCACCTGCCCATCGGGCGAGTGCAAGTCAGGTTCTACTTGCCCTCAGGTAATGGTCACTTGCCCCCCAAAAATATATTGTAAATTTTGCATTCAAGTATACTTCCTACTTGGGTGCTTTAAACCAGGGGTTTTCAACAGGTGGTCTGGGGACCAATAGTGGTCCCTGAGAGGGTTCCAGGTGGTCCCCAGTTAAGTTAGTTAACCAGATGTAACTCTTGAGAACGTTTCATTTTTACACTCTCAAGAGTTAAAATATTCATCATCTGAATTAGCCCCAAGTCTACACAACTAGAGAATGTAGAAGATTAATGGTCATTTTGATGTGTATGTTAATTTGCCTGTTTTGTTTCCCAAATCCAGCCTGGAATTGTGGATAGCTAGAAAGCAGGGAAAGACACAGAGGCAGAGTGCGATGATTGCCTTCAAGACAATTTATCTTGTGTTGTGTTATTGTGCACTAAGTTGCACACTTGCCCGATCGGGCAACCAGGTAGCAGTCTTCACTTGCCCCACCATTTTTTTTACTTGCCCCGGGCAAGCGGGCAAGTGTTAAGTGTCAAGCCCTGTGTGTACACAATCTGTGTTTGTAAGCAGATTTGAATGTAGCTCCATCTCACCTCCACTGTATAGAGCTGGGCAGTTCCGCCCATTTCATGACGCCGCCCGCGTTCCAGAAATGGAATCCTCTTTCATTTTCCTCATAGACTTTAGCAACAACAACAAAAAAAATTGTGTTAATATAAACACGATTACGCCACGGACAAAGCCAACTCAGGTTGTGACAAACCATGACAACCACCACAATATTATCATGCAATATCTAATTAGCACAAAGTAAAACGGCAGCATACACAAACACTTTTTGTTTCGTTTTTCCATCTTAGAAATGATTTGATTGTCCTGATCTTTTTTGAAAAGTCTATGATGAAAATGAATGGGGAGCTCCATTGCTCAGCTCTATTGGCTCATTATGATACTGCTGCACCGTGATTGGCTAAAAGCCCCCCCCCCCCCCCCCCCCCCCCCCCCCCTCACACACTAGCGCTGCCTTGTCATGAGCCAGACAAAAGGGATTTATTGACAACAACAAAGTTATGGACCGTCTGCCCGGGCAAATCAAGTGTCTGTCTGCAGTGAAACAGCTGCAGCATCAAAGTAGAAGCGACATAGAATGGAAACAATATAGCTAGTTTGGCCTAAAAGGTTGCCTATGATAGCAGGGCTTGACACTAACACTTGCCCACCTGCCCGGGGCAGGTAAAAAAAATGGTGGGGCAAGTGAAGACTGGTACCTGGTTGCCCGATCGGGCAAGTGTGTAACATAGTGCACTATAACACAACAGAAGATAAATTTGTCTTGAAGGCAGTCATTGCACTCTGCCTCTGTGTCTTTCACTGCTTTCTAGCTGTCCACAATTCCAGGCTGGATTTGGGAAACAAAACAGGCAAATTAACAGACATCAAAATGACTAATTAAGATGATGAATTTTAACTCTTGAGAGTGTAAAAATGAAACCAAATGGACCCGCAAGGGTCCATTTGGTTTCATTTTTACGTTCTCAAGAGTTACATCTGGTTAACCAACTTAGCTGGGGACCACCTGGAACCTGGGGGGCAAGTGACCATGACCTGAGGGCAAGTAGAACCTGACTTGCACTTGCCCGATGGGCAAGTGCCTCGGAGACCTTAGTGTCAACCCCTGGACAGCTTTAAATATTTGATTCTTCCCCCTCCAGCAGAGAATAGGCTGGTTCGTATTAAACAGAGATGATGCATAAAGTGCAAACCTCACTTTTCTTTCTTTTAACCCATTGTGTCCTGACCCTCGATTTGAATTTCTGACACCAGATTATACAGTAGTTCCTGACACCAGACTATAGCTGCAGCAACATTCTAGCTTTTGATGCTAGATTCTACAGTAGTTTCTGACACTAGTCTATAGTTATTGACACTAAATTATAGTTTCTGATGCTAGGATCTACTTTTTGACACTAGAATCTACTTTCTGACGCTAGAATCGAGTTTTTTGCACTAGATTCTATAGTTTCTGACACTAGATTCTATTTTTTTCTGGAAAATCTGTGTTCCTGTGTCAGGGATGCTAACATATTTCAAGCCAAGGACCACCAGAATTATCCATATTTGGCCATATTTGGATCCCCATCTGAAAACTTGTTCTAGGAATCCCCCAGAAGCAAGAAATTTGAGGTAAAAATGTTTGCTTCCAAAATAATGTATTCAGAGATTTGCAGCACATTTTCACAATTTTTCAAAAATAGCAGAACTACAAGCTCATATCGCGCCACCCCCCCCCCCCCCCCAAGTATTTACTTTCTCTTATTGATCTTACACTACCTTGCACATTGCCTTTTTCGTTTCTTATTTAACAGAACACTTTTTTTATGGTAAGGTATGCCGCGAGCGAGTGGGACACAGTTCTACCGTAAATGGGCAAGGAAAGGGGAAAACAGGATTTTTTTTTTTTTTTTTTTTTTTTAACATTGTCCAAATTCTGAAGCCTCAATTTCGATTAATTTTGAAGCCCTAAAGACCCTGAGTCCCGGCCTAGGAGCAAAATAAAACATATAGTATGTCACGTGATGTAAAAAACAATTCTCTAAGAGCTATCCGGTAAGTGCTTCCCACACACAAGTAAGGTGCCCAGCAGCATACAACAAAGGATTAAAACCTATCAGTCCATTTAGATATTCTAAGGCAGGGGTTTTCAACAGGTGGTCCGGGGACCACCAGTGGTCCCTGAGAGGGTTCCAGGTGGTCCCCAGCTAAGTTGTTTAACCAGATGTAACTATTGAGAACGTAAAAATGAAACCAAATGGACCCTTGCGGGTCCATTTGGTTTCATTTTTACGCTCTCAAGAGTTAAAATTCATCATCATAGTGGTCACAGACCCAGTGGTCCCTGACCCCAGCAAAATTATATTTTGGAACCAAATGAACCTGGGAGAGAGATGGGTAGAGATAGCTAGAAAGCAGGGAAAGACACAGAGGCAGAGTGCAATGACTGCCTTCAAGACAAATTTATCTTGTGTTGTGTTATAGTGCACTATGTTGCACTCTTGCCCGATCGGGCAACCAGGTAGTAGTCTTCACTTTCCCCACATTTTTTTTTTACTTGCCCCGGCAAGCGGGCAAGTGTTAGTGTCAAGCCCTGTTATACAACAAAGGATTAAAACCTATCAGTCCATTTAGATATTGTAAGGTAAGAGATAGGGGTGTCTGGTCCTTTGTCAGTCACCACCTATTGTCCTGGTGACAAAGACAGTATCATCATCAGCATCACCAACATCAAATTATCGAGGCCACATTCTGGGCTAAACCTAGAATAGATAGGTTTTTGTATAGTCCTTAATCACACTCTCAGTCAAAAGGGATTTACAAGCCCACATTTAACAAAGGAAACACTTCCTGGAAAGCAAAAGAAAGAAACGTTGGAGCGGTTACGGTTACTGTGTCATTGTTCCCTCTGTGCATCCCTCTTTCTAACCCCTCTCCAATTCAATGACCTAGAGATAATCATCCATCCATCCACCTTTATCCGCTTATCCGACGCAGGGTCGTGGGGGCAACACCTCCACTAGGGAGCTCCAGACTTCCCTGTCCCCAAGCAACATTAGTGACCTCCTCCTGGGGGATCCCGAGACGATCCAAGACCAGAGAGACGATGAATAACCCCTCAATCTGGTCCTTGGTCTTCCCCGGGGTCCTCCTCCCAGGGGGATGAGCTCGAGAGGCATCCTAACCAGATGCCCCAACAGGGGTTAACACTAAGGTCTCCGAGGCACTTGCCCATCGGGCAAGTGCAAGTCATGTTCTACTTGCCCTCAGGTCATGGTTACTTGCCCCCCAAAAATATATTGTACATTTTGCATTTAGGTTTACTTCCTACTTGGGTGCTTTAAACCAGGGGTTTTCAACAGGTGGTCCGGGGACCACCAGTGGTCCCTGAGAGGGTTCCAGGTGGTCCCCAGCTAAGTTGGTTAACCAGATGTAACTCTTGAGAACGTAAAAATGAAACCCAATGGACCCTTGCAGGTCCATTTGGGTTAATTCATAAAAATGAATATTTTAACTCTTGAGGATGTAAACATGAAACCAAACAGACGTGCAAGGGTCCATTTTGTTCCATGTTTACGCTCTAAAAAAAGAGTTATGTTACGCTCTCAAAGAGTTAAAAACCATATTAACTAACTTTCCATCATTTAGCTGGGGACCACCTGGAACCCTATCAAGGATCACTGGTGGTCCCCGGACCACTGGTTGAAAATCCACTGGACTACAACAACATACCAAACAACAATTACAAAACGATGGTCTCCAGGCCCCCCTGGTAGTTCTGATTTTTCCTCCCACTCAACATTGACCTAAGCGCTGCTTTAAAGCAAACAGTCTAATCATGATGTACTACATTTTAGTTTCTCGTAAGGCCTGCTAAGGCCTGGTTAAAGAAAAGATAAAACAGCAGAAACGCGCGTACTCCCGGGGGGCCGGAGTACGAAACCCAGCAGTTTGAACTATTGCACTGTAGTCCTTTCCAGTACCTTTAACCCAAAGAACACAAGGCATGATAGCAGGGAAGAAGAGGTGTGCAAAGAGCTCTCAATGATTGAGCAATTCCTTTTGGAGTGGAGTGCAGTCATTTCCTTTCAAAGACAGCAGTTGTTCAGCAGCCCAGCCAGCCGCCCCCACACTGCATTTCACAACACTCACAGCCCCAGCGCGGAGCACACACACAAGCAAAAGCTAAATGATTGTTCACACACAAACCGAGGACTACAAATCAGACAGGTTAAAGAATGTATTTGATCACTTTTCCATTATACTCTCTTCCTCCTGTACATGAACTTGCTGGGGAGGCGGTGGGTTAAACAATGAGCCGTGACCCGACAGCGAGCTGTCAATTCATGGAAGCATTCTGAGGGAAAAATAAATGGTCTTTATCACTTCCCGTCTGTATCGCGGGGCATTATAGCGCGGCTTTGTTTTTCACCACCGCGCCACCGCGGAACGAACCCCGTCCTGGCTGTAGATCACTGTGGCTACTCCGGCCTTGGGGTTTTCAACCTACGACTACCTGCCCTTCCTTTGCTCACAGGCCAGGCCAGGTTGTGATCTTACGACCCTTCAACTCAACGCATTGTTTGGAGAAATTTACAGCCTCGCTCCTCCTGGGTTCCCCTCCAAGCAAAACAACTCCAACATACAGGAAACATTTATTGTCTATTAAACCCGGTGATATCATAATATCCAGTATGAAATATGGTGATCAAAGACAGCTGCGAAGTGCAAGCAAGCTGCGGTGATTCACGGTCTGAGATAAGCTACGGGTTACAGGTCTGCGCCAATCACAGGAGTTAGTAAACACAGAGTCAAAGGGAATAGTGAAGCGGGGCTGCCTGCGTCGTTGTAGCTAAATAAACAGTTCCTTTTCCACCACACGCATGGTTTCAAACCGTCCTGCTAGTCTAAACACGAAAACAGACGATTCCAGTTACCCACCTGCAAATGTGAAAAGAAATTCCCACCAAAAAAAAAAAAAAAAAAAAACTTTACTAATCCTGAGGACAGGCCTCTGCTGAAATGCCTTCCTCAGCTCCCACACTCGGGAGCTGATCCGAATCCAGGATGAAAAAGAAGATCCAAGATCCCCCTGGGGTTCTGAGAGACAGTACCAACTTTATATATCAAACCTGGAAGGTGCTGGAGCTGACGTTAAGCATGCTACCAACAGCTACAGCCCATCCAGGAGGAAGAAAGGGGCGGAGTGGAGTTGACATGGATGAGATGAGGGGTAGTGAGGGGTGAGTTGGAGAAAGGATGATATAACGACGGTGCTGGACAAAAGGTGTGTGCCGCCGGCCTTGCCTGGTATGTGAGAGCTTTACATCCCAAGAGAGAGCCATGAGGGGCAGAGGAAAAGTGGAGGTGGGACGGGGACACACACACACGCACAGAAAATAATCTAGTACAGATCAAATGTGTGCTAGAGTTCTAAGTCAAGCCACACGCTCTCGGATTAGTCGAGGCATTGCTCGACACCCTGGAAAAAAACCTGCCGATACCGGCGACCGCCGTGAGATTGTACTGTAGTTTATTGCAGTGGTTTTCTCAGCCAGCGGTCCTTGAGAGGGTTCCAGGTGGTCCCCAGGTAAATGATGGAATGTTGGTTAGCCGGATGTAACTCTTTGAGAGCGTAAAAATGAAACCAAATGGACCCTTGCCTAACCCTTAGTGTACTGAACGTGTTTTGGTGTTCTAAGCATTATGTTTTAACTATTGAAAAATAGCAGATCTACAAGCTCATAGCGCGCCACTCGGTGGCGCGCTATGAGCTTGTATCTCTGCTATTTTTGAAAAATCGTGAAAACGTGGTGCATTATGTTATTCAGAAACTAGAAATATAGACAGGACAGGGTTAATTCATTATTAAACATTGGTCCAAAACATGGACCGATGTCAGTGTAACGCCGGTGTAGGTTTTTCCAAAAATCGGTATCGCCATCGGCCTCAAGAATATGGCATCGGTCAGTTACGTACTTTCTACCCCAAAGTATTCTGCTCAAACAATGGCTGGGAAATCTCTGTAGCCGTAAAAAAAAAAAAAAAAACATTTTAGGATCCCGCTGCCATGAATGTGTTTACTACCGCAGGCCAAATAATATTTTGCCAGAAACAGTCAGTCATCATACAAGCCTCATTCTTGACAGCCCACGTTAAGCTAGAAACGCCACCTCCTACATAAGGTCAACCCGAAGATGAACAAAGGAGAAATATCTCAAAACAAGAGTACACTAATGGTCATTATGAGATGTATGTACACACTGCCAAGTCATGATGAACCACAAACGCTGTGGAAAGACACAATAATTATGGCAAAGTTGCTTAAAATCCTTAAAGACATGAACCACATAGTGTCCCTATTCTGGGTATGTAATGATAGGCAAACATTCAGAGTAAAAATAGACAATCTGAAAGCTTGTTTGAGTACGTAACCTCAAGTAACAACATGCCACAATGTTTGTATTGGCCATTTTCTGCAAAGAGGTTTGTTGTAGGACACGGCTTTTCAACAGGTGGTCCAGGGACCACCAGTCGTTCCTGAGAGGATTCCAGGTGGTCCCCAGGCTAAATGATGGAAGTTGGATGGAAGTTGGTTAACCGGATGAAACTCTTTGAGAGCGTAGAAATGAATGTAGCCTGTATCATGTTTACACTCTCAAGAGTTAAAACATTCATCATGAATATTCATCATATTCTTCATGTGAAGCGCAAATCTACACAACTAGACAATGTATAAGATTAATGGTCATTTTGATCTGTTTTGTTTTCTCCGAAATCCAGCCTGGTATTGTGGACAAAAGCAAAATAAATCTTTAGTTTTGGGGTCTGCGGAGCTAAAATTTCATCAAATGGTGGTCTGTGGCTCAGATTCTGAATAGATAGTGGGCCCTGGTATGAAAAAGTTTGAAAACCACTGTTGTAGGGGAAACAGGGGCAGAGAAAGTCCCGGGGGCGAATCAGGCCTGTGTAGGAATATCTTTGGCCCGTGAAATGATATTTAGTTACTATCAGAACTGGCCCTCTGGTACCATGATAAGAATTGACAACTAACTAACTGCAACTAATTGTTTTAATTTCATTAATCAGTTGAAATTCTTTCATATTTGAATATGAAAGCAGTGCTTGTTGGAAAACAGCAAACAGCGAACAGAACTTTTATTAATACAATTTTCAGTTTTGCAAGTGATCTTTGGATTTATCTTGCTATTAATGATACATTTCAAAGAAAATTACTTTCTTTGCCATTTGCCTGGGACATTCTTGTAAACTCACAGTGTGGCCCCGACTTGTACCAATTGTTCCATTTTGGCCCAATGTGTATTTGAGTTTGACATCCCTAATATACAGGCTTCAAACTTTAAAGCAGTGGCTTTCAACCGGTGGTCCGGGGACCACCAGTGGTCTTTGACAGGGTTCGAGGTGGTCCCCCAGCTAAGTGATGGAAAGTTGACTAACCAGATCTAACTCTTTGAGAGCGCAAACATGAAACCAAATGATTTTATGTTTACACTCTCAATAGTTAAAATATTCATCATGTGAATTAGGCCAAGTCAACACAACTGCAGAACATAGCATGGGGATGTGGATAAAAACAAAATAATCTTTAGTTTGGTGGAGGGTCCGAGGGGCTAAAATGTCATCAAATGGTGGTCCGTGGCTCAAATTCTGAATAAATCGTGAGCCCTGGCATAAAAAATGGTTCAAAGCCACTGGTTTAAAGAAATGCAGCCTCTGTCTCAGCATGTCATTCAAATCCTAGTCGATGTTCCGTCCTTTGAATGCGGCCACTAGTTCTGACTCCCCCTGTGGCAGCAATGGACTGCTTGTATCTCAGGTTTTGCATTATCGTGCAAAATTTCACAGTTGTTTCTATTTTCAACCAAAAGCACTTCATCATGCTTCCAGTGATGGAGGGAAGAAGGGGCAACTGGTTTGTCTTGGCCCTTTGTTGGAGGTAAACCGCCAGGGCGGCAATGTTAAGGCCCGGGCTCTCTGAACTGCGAATCAGGGCCGTTCAGGGGGTAAACAGCGCTAAAGGCAGCTCAAGGGACTTTCACCATGTCAGGACATTTCTCATCCCAGCTCTGGATAAACACTGGGCACGTCTTCCATCACAGGCTGCTGTCTTAGAGCTCACCTGTGAAAAGTACTCGGGCAGCGGCTCAAAGGATAGGGGAAGGTTGGCGCCACACTTCTCAATTCCCCAACTTAAACCACCTCTAAAAAAGGTTCCAGTTCGAGAGGACGCCGCCGAGCTTTCTCTGGGAGAGAGGGCAAAGGTTTAAGAGGTCAAAAAGGCAAGAGCAGGCGTCTTGACCATGATAGTGAACCTTTTAACCTAGTGCGCCACAGAAGGGGTTGCTAGGGCCATGTTAATACTTCAGACATGCCAAGGGAACCATAACAATAGAGAAACTCCACTGAGCTCTCGTGGCTTATCCAAATGCCATTGTCTAACACAGACCATAGAAACGTACAAGGCAAAACTGTGATAAGAATGAAGTAAATGTGACGAGCACATGCTACAGCTCCACGACACGCTGCTGAAGGAAATGGTAAATGGTCAGGGCTTGACACTAACACTTGCCCGCTTGCCCGGGGCAAGTAAAAAAAAATGGTGGGGCAAGTGAAGACTGCTACCTGGTTGCCCGATCGGGCAAGTGTGCAACTTAGTGCACTATAACACAACACAAGATAAATTTGTCTTGAAGGCAGTCATTGCGCTCTGCCTCTGCGTCTTTCCCTGCTTTCTAGCTATCCACAATTCCAGGCTGGATTTGGGAAACAAAAACAGGCAAATTAACATACACATCAAAATGACCATTAATCTTCTACATTCTCTAGTTGTGTAGACCTGGGCTAATTAAGATGATGAATTTTAACTCTTGAGAGTGTAAAAATGAAACCAAATGGACCCGCAAGGGTCCATTTGGTTTCATTTTTACGTTCTCAAGGGTTACATCTGCTTAACCAACTTAACTGGGGACCACCTGGAACCCAAGGGCCCAAGTAGGAAGTAAACTTAAATGCAAAATTTACAATATATTTTTGGGGGGCAAGTGACCATGACCTGAGGGCAAGTAGAACCTGACTTGCACTTGCCCGATGGGCAAGTGCCTCAGAGACCTTAGTGTCAACCCCTGATGGTGCATTCTTATAGTGCCTTTATCCGAGGTGCTTTACATAGATGTGCGTCACATTCACCCATTCACACACACGCTCATACACTGATGGCAGTGGAAAGTGGAAACCATGCAAGGCACAATCAGCGCATCAGGAGCAATTAGGGGGTTCAGTGTCTTGCTCAAGGACACTTCGACACCAACCACTGGGGGAGCCCGGGTTCCAACTGGCAACCTTGCGTTTACCAACCGGTAACTCTAGCCACCGCCGCCCTGAACTAACCAATAACAAAAAAAATGTTAATAAGAGAGTTGCATGACCAGCGCACTGGTCATGCAAATCACTTATTACTTATCACTTATTATGACTTATTATTGACTATGACTTATTATGACTGAAGTGGCAAGGCAATGGTGCCTTGCCACTTTCACTTTTATACTACACGTGTTTCTCAACTGACATTGACCGCTTTTGTGATATTTTTGTGGGATTTTATGATGACAAGGGTTTATACTTAGGTGTTTTCTTGACCGATTGAGGATCTAAGAGGACTGAGGTGCCATTTTCTTATTTTTTGAGGGTGTGGTGGTGGGGGGGGGGGGGGGGGGGGGGGGGGGGGGTAAGATTTGTTCTGGAGCTTTGTATGCCTTTACAGTATTGATAGGTTTTAGGTGGTAAACCCACTAAAAACTAAGTAATCACCAAACAGTAGTTCGTAAAAAAAAAGTTAAGTAAAAGCAAAAAGCGTTCATGTGAGCAGTGAGTCACTTGCCACTGTGGCGCATGACGCCATGTTGTAGTTTCCAGTGGCGGTGGTTGCCATATCACCTAAAACTGGAGCTTGAATAAGCCTTAACCTCGATTAGGAGCTATACAAATAAAAATGTGACATGATTCCACAGCTGGGATATCCCTTGTTTGTGAAATGTGAGGCCTAGATATTTAACTGATTGGGTCATCTCTCCAACTGGGCCGCAAGCGTTGAGCTTATCAGAGCTACACTGCCTGGACCTCCCTCAATAAAATGAGTCATTGTTCACATTAGGAAGAGGGGGGGTCAGACAATACATTTTATGAGGAAATGGTAGCCACAAGTAACTATGAGTATGTTTGAATTAGAATGCGGGTATTATTGTGACCCCTTAGTCACAATTTCCTCCATCAACTGTAGTCTAAGAGGCAGTGGTTTTCAACCAGTGGTCCGGGGACCACCAGTGGTCCCTGAAAGGATTCCAGGTGGTCCCCAGCTAAATGATGGACAGTTGATAACCCAAATGGATCTGTAACTCTTGAGGTCGCAGCATGAAACCAAATGGACCCTTATGGGTCCATTTGGTTTCATTTCACACTCTCATGAGTTAAATTATATTTAAACAACTAAATTACTTAATTGTCAAGAATTTACACAATTAGAAAATGTAGAGGAATTGTTTGTTTTGACCAACGTTTTGCCAGTGATCTCTCCTAGATTGTGGACACAAACTTGAGAATTCTTGGTATCTGAGAGACTGAACTCAACACCAAATGGTGGTCCTCACTGGCTAAAATGCAGAATAAATAGTGGGCCCTGGTAAAAAAAAAAAAAAAAAAGGTTGAAAACCATTGGTCTAAGGCAGAGATTTTCAACAAGTGGTCCTTGAGAAGGTTCCAGGTGGTCCCCAGGCTAAATGATGGAAAGTTAATTGGTTAACCAGATGTAACTCTTGAGAATGTAAAAATTTACAAAAATAAAAAAAATTCACACTCTCAAGAGTTAAAATATTCATTCATTATTCATTGTCTGAATTAGCAACACTTAATTGTTTTGTTGGCAAAATACAGCCTGGAATTGTGGACAAAACCAGAAGAATGCTTTAATTTTAGGTCTTTGCTAATGTAATCAAGTGGTGGTCCGTGGTTCAAATGCTGAACAAATGGTGGTCCCTGGAGTCAAAAAGGTTGAAAACCCCTGGTCTAAGGTATACAGTTTAATTACAGTCTTCATCTGGCCATGGGGAGAGTATGTTTTGCACGTCCATCTGCATGCGTGCATGTGTGCTTGTGTTGGCCTGTGAGAGCAACACCAGTTTGTGCTAACTAATTACACCAATTTTTGACAGTTTTGGTCCAGTTTGAATTACAAGCCTTGAATCACTACAGACGATGCAGGGACAACACACACGCACACACACACACACACACACACACACACACACACACACCACACACACACACACACACACACACACCACACACACACACACACACACACACACACACACACACACACACACACACACACACACACACACACACACACAGCAATAAGTTACTATCTATCTATCCATCAGTTCAAGTGAACTTTGTCCCTGGTGGTCCTAGAAGATTTAATATTAAAGCTGGTATTCTACATTAAAGGACCACTTCACCACTTTTCAACATATCTTCATATAATAGGTGCTCGCTAATGTACATGATAAAATACCACTATTTTTTTTTCCTACTCAGTCTGTGTCTCGCAGGAGGGCTGTGGGCAGTTCAGACGCCTGCATTGTTTTTTTTGTTTGTTTGTTTGTTTGTTTTTTTTAACAATAGGTTTGTGAAAAAAGATTTATGCTATGAAAAAATGGTAGTATTTTGTCATGTACATTGTCTAAACATGTGTTGCAAAGTGTGTGTGTGTGTGTGTGTGTGTGTGTGTGTGTGTGTGTGTGTGTGTGTGTGTGTGTGTGTGTGTGTGTGCGTCGCGTGTGCGCGTGTGTGCGTGCGCAAAGGTCAGTACTAGTTACTAAGTTATGAATATCTTAAATCCAAGAGCTCCGTGTACCATGCTATGAGATACAATAAACATTTTGGCAAAGGCCAGGGAAACCAGGAAAAAAAGCAATAGAATTGAAGGAAAGTGTATTTAAATGTGTACAGAACAAATGCGGTAACATAATGTCCCCCAATTCCTTTGGAGTCAGATTTTCCCATCAGTCTTTCATGGTCAATTAGAGCATGTTCAGGATGAAACTAAGTAACAAACTGAAGATAGCACAACTGAATGTCCTGTACCAGATTGTTGCCAACTTGTTGAAACTGTGATAGATCTATTCTAGAGAAGCAGAGGGGCGGATTGGCACATATTTTCCCACCGGGACAATTTTGCCTTTATTAGGCCACCCTGGGGGGGGGGACAGCTGGTTAGCCAGATGTAACTCTTTGAGAGCGTAAAAATGAAACCAAATGGACCCTTGCAGGTCCATTTGGTTTCATTTTTACACCCTCAAGAGTTAACATATTCATCATGTGAATTAGCCCAACTTAGTCTACACAACTAGAGAATGTAGAAGATTAATGGTCATTTTGATCTGTATGTTCCAGGCGAGCATCTAGCACATTCTAGTGCATTTTGGAAGTGCCACTAGTGCATTTTGGATCTTGTCCAGCAGGCCACTAGGTGGCGCAGGCCACGGGGAAAACTCCCCTGTACTCCACATGGCCAATCCGCCCCTGTAGAAAAGTATGAGTCTGCATGGAAGCAACTGGCTAGAAGAATGTGTGGCAGGATAACTACGCCAGTTGTTACAGTCACCGTCCTAAACGCAGCCTCCACATTAGCCTGCACTTAGTTTGGTAGATGTTAGTGAAGAGGAGACCCGCTGCTGTTCTGTGTCGGTGGCAACTTGACAAACTTCTAGCATGGATTGAAATGTCACATTAAACAAATGAACAAATCAGTCTAGTCTATACTATAAATTGTAAATGCTTAACTTTGTGTGTTCTACTTTCTACCCTCCCAACACAGTCATTCACTGGGTGTCGATATTTACAAATATTCAGATTAATTCATATAGTTTGTATGCCAACCAGTGAGCCCATTTCGACACGGGACGCATCTGTCACCTTATAGCTCACCTTATTACATTTTAACCACTATTTTAAACTTTTAGAAAACTGATAGAGATGAGTAGTAGATTTACAAGCTCATTATTGTAGTTCTGCCTCTTTTTTTTTTTTGAAACATCATGAAAAGCTCATTGAATTTACATTCTTTAACTTCAACTTTAAAGAACTTTTTGTTTCCTTTCGGAAACTTCTTTTGTGCAGTGGTTTAAAAGTACAACAGAGAAGATGCAAAACATACATCACTATAAAAAGACTACAAAAGTGATAAAAAAAAAATGACATGAAAAAAATAGGTTTTTCCACAGTGAAAGTTTTTAACTCAACTATTTGACTTTGGGAGGTCCCTGGAACAACATAGGGTAATTTCAAATGGGGCTTGCGGCTAAATACATATCCTTTGGGGTCCTTGACAAAGTTTACATGAAATAGTTTGAGCACCAGTGAATATAAACGGTTTTTGTTTTGTTTTGATTTTTCATATCATTTCAACAGTCAGAATCGTCTCAAGTCTCACCTCACCTGTTGATTGTGTGACACATATAATAGGTTTGTGCTTCCTAAAAAACAGTCTGTTCACAAAGTTTTAAACTACTGCATGTTGATGGTCTGTAACGTGTTGTCTGACTGCCTGTGGCAGGTAAATAAAATGTAAAACCAGAGCTTGACACTAACACTTGTCCGCTTGCCCGGGGCAAGTAAAAAAAAAATGGTGGGGCAAGTGAAGACTGCTACCTGGTTGCCCGATCGGGCAAGTGGAGCATGCCATCAAACTGCAAGTCTGATAGCATGCAGTGGAACTCTGCAGGATCATTGAAGCAGTGGAGCTATGGGCCATAGCTATAAGCAACCATATTCCTTAAAGAGCATGGGTTGTTCACGGAGAAACAAATAAAGTTACTCCTATTGTTACAATCAGACTAGGCAGTTGCGCTCAAATTTCCAATTTTCTAAGTCAGGGGTTTTCAGCAGGTGATCTGAGGACCACCAGTGGTCCCTGAGAGGATTCCAGGTGGTCCCCAGCTAAATGACGGAAACTTGAAACTAAATGACGGACCCTTGCGGGTTAGGGTTTCATTTTTAGGCTCTCAAGAGTTAAAATATTAATTGTGTGATTTTAACCCACGTCTACACAACTAGAGAATGTACAGCCGCTTCGACCTCTATCCATCGATTGAATAGACACTTATCAACAGAAATGTTACGATCAATCGTGCCGGTATAGCAGATATTCAGATACCCGCGGGCAAGTAGATATTTTGTATTCATTGCATCGGTGGATCACGGATACTACTAGCAGGGCGGGGCGAAGCATAGTTTTACTGAAGTTTTGTTTAGGGTTAGTTACCGCATGAAGCACCGTCTAACCCTAACCCTAGCCTAATCCTAAACCCTAAACATAACCCCAGTAAAACTATGCTATGCCTACACCTAACCCCAACCCTAAACTTAACCTCAGTAAACTTATGCCTAAACCTAACCTAACCCTAACCATAACTTCAGTAAAACTTCCTTCGCCCCGCCCTACTAGTAGTATCCGTGATCCACCGATGCAATGAATACAAAATATCTACTTGCCCGGCGGGTATCTGATATCTGCTATACCGGCACGATTGGATCGTAACATTTCTGTTGATAAGTGTCTATTCAATCGATGGATAGAGGTCGAAGCGGGTGGAATGTAGAAGATTAATGGTCATTTTGATCTGTATGTTTGACTGTTTGGTTTCCCAAATCCAGACTGGTATTGTGGACAAAAGCAAAAGAAATCTTACTTTTGGGTTCTGTGGGGCTAAAATGACCTCAAATGGTGGTCCGTGGCTCAAATCCTGAATAAATGGTGGGCCCTGGTATGAAAAAGGTTGAAAACCACTGTTCTAAGCAGCTCAACTTTGCACGACTTTTACTAGCATAACTATCATGACTTTTGGGCAAGCTATAGTAAACCTGACCTGTACTTGCCCAGTAGCCTCTGACAGAGTGACCTTAGTGTCAATAGACAGACAGACAGACAGACAGACAGACAGACAGACAGACAGACAGACAGACAGACAGACAGACAGACAGACAGACAGACAGACAGACAGACAGACTGATTGTGACAGAGGCGCGCAGGCACACACACCCACTGAGAGAGAGAGAGAGAGAGAGAGAGAGAGAGAGAGAGAGAGAGAGAGAGGAGAGAGAGAGAGAAGAGAGAGAGAGAGAGAGAGAGAGAGAGAGAGAGAGAGAGAGAGAGTAATTTAACTTGGTTTGGTCCTCTTCCACTCTCATGTTTACTGTTGTCGTTGCCATGACACCTGCATTTCCTTCCGGGATCAATAAAGCTTGATCTCAGCTTATCTGTCTCATCTGATCTCATCTGATCTCATCTCCACTTTTGTCTGCAGACAGCACAGCTCATCTGACAGGTCATGACAGGCAAAGACCAGCAGAGGCAACAACAACAACAAATCAGGCTGTAATTGTACGTATACAGGGCTTGACACCAACACTTGCCCGCTTGCCCGGGTCAAGTAAAAAAAATGGTGGGGCAAGTGAAGACTGCTACCTGGTTGCCCGATCGGGCAAGTGCACTATAACACAACACAAGATAAATTTGTCTTGAAGGTGGGCATTGCGACCTGGGCTAATTAAGATGATGAATTTTAACTCTTGAGAGTGTAAAAATGAAACCAAATGGACCCGCCAGGGTCCATTTGGTTTCATTTTTACGTTCTCAAGAGTTACATCTGGTTAACCAACTTAGCTGGGGACCACCTGGAACCCTCTCAGGGACCACTGGTGGTCCCCAGACCACCTGCTGAAAACCCCTGGTTTAAAGCACCCAAGTAGGAAGTAAACTTAAATGCAAAATTTACCATATATTTTTGGGGGGCAAGTGACCATGACCTGAGGGCAAGTAGAACCTGACTTGCACTTGCCCGATGGGCAAGTGCCTCAGAGACCTTAGTGTCAACCCCTGGTATATATGAGAGGGGTAAAGCAGATCATGAATGAACAGCCAGCCCAGAAGCAGCATGAACCAGGAGGTCTACTATGGTGTGAAAAGACTCCAGACCCCAGGAGGAGGAGGGGGAGGAGTCTCTGACAGGTGACATCACACACAGGCTGACAATCAGGTAATCAGAGCTGAGTGGCCAGCAGCTTGCTTGCCTGAGAGGCTACTTCTAGACCTGGCTGAAGTCATTCCACCTCTATACCTCCTCAGAACAACACACACCACCAAGATCCTGTTCACCTTCATTCTTCCACCTCTATGCGTGCGTCCATGACCAAAGTAAGCCACCAAGCCACCTAGTCTGCTCAGGTTATGGACTGTGGACCATTTGTTTGCCTCGGACTGTTTGTCCATTGAAGGGGAATATTATATATACAGTATGTCACAAAAGTAAGTACACCCTTGCATTTTTTCAAATATTTATTAATAGATCTTCCTGGGAAAACTTTGACGAAATGACACTTCAGTACAATATAAAGTAGCCACTGTACAGCTTGGAAAATGCTGTAAATTTCATTTTTTCATCAAAATAACTGAAACACAGCCATTAATGTCTAAACTGATGGCAACAAAAGTAAGTACACCCTTCAGTGAAAGTGTCCAAATTGGGCCTAAGTCGCCCAAGTAGACATTTTTCCTCTCCAGTTCCATGTGACTTGTTAATGTTAACACAGTCTCAGGTGTGAGAGGTGAGCAGGTGTGTTAAATTTGGTAATATCGCCCCCTACATCTCACAATGGTCACTGGAAGTTCAACATGGCACCTCATGGCAAAAAAGCTCTCTGAGGATCCGAAAAAATTATTGCTCTAGATAACATGGGCCTCGGCTATAAGAACATTGCCACCATCCTGAATTTAAGCTGCAGCACCATGGCCAAGGGCATACAGCAGTTTAAGAGGACAGGATCCACTCAGAACAGGCTTCAAGATGGTTGACCAAAGAAGTTGAGTGCACATTCTCAGCATCAAATCCACAGGGAGACGTAGGGAAATAGTCGTCAAAGTTCTGTCAGCATTGCTACAGAGGTTGGAAGGGTGGGGGGTCACCCTGTCAGTGCTCAGACAATACGCCACATGCTGCATCAACTTGGCCTCTATGGCTGTAAACCCAGAAGAAAGGCTCTTCTCATGATGATGCACAAGAAAGCCCTCAAAATGTTTGTTAGCCTCATCAGACCACAGGACCTGGTTCCAGTAATCCATATGCTTAGTCTCCTTGTCCTCAGCAAACTGTTTGGGGGCTTTCTTGTGCATCATTATGAGAAGAGCCTTTCTTCTCGGATGACAGACATTGAGGCCAAGTTGATGCAGCATGTGGCGTATTGTCTGAGCACTGACAGGGTGACCCCCCACCCTTCCACCTCTGTAGCAATGCTTACAGAACTTCTATGACCATTTCCGGATGTCTCCCTGTGGATTTGATGCTGAGAATGTGCACTCAACATCTTTGGTCAACCATGGCGAGGCCTGTTCTGAGTGGATCCTGTCCTCTTAAACTGCTGTATGCCCTTGGCCATGGTGCTGCAGCTTAAATTCAGGATGGTGGCAATGTTCTTATAGCCGAGGCCCATGTTATCTAGAGCAACAATCATTTTTTCGGATCCTCAGAGAGTTTTTTTGCCATGAGGTGCCATGTTGAACTTCCAGTGACCATTGTGAGATGTAGGGGGCGATATTACCAAATTTAACACACCTGCTCACCTCTCACACCTGAGACTGTGTTAACATTAACAAATCACATGGAACTGGGGAGGAAAAATGTCTACTTGGGCGACTTAGGCCCAATTTGGACACTTTCACTGAAGGTGTGTACTTACTTTTGTTGCCATCAGTTTAGACATTAATGGCTGTGTTTCAGTTATTTTGATGAAAAAATGAAATTCACAGCATTTTCCAAGCTGTACAGTGGCTACTTTATATTGTACTGAAGTGTCATTTCGTCAAAGTTTTCCCAGGAATATATATCAATAAATATTTGAAAAAATGCAAGGGGTGTACTTACTTTTGTGACATACTGTATATCCTCTAATTTATGTTTATATTATCCATATGTATGCTTATGTATGACCATGTTTCTAGTATATATAGTCCATATACATGATATCTTATAATATATATATTTGCCTATATGTATATGTTTGATATCTTGCTCTATATGTATGTATATATATATGTATATATATATATATATATATGTATATATATATATTATATATATATATATATATATATATATATATATATATATATATATATATATATATATATATATATATATATATATATATGTGTATGTATATATATATATATGTGTATGTATATATATATATATGTGTATGTATATATATATATATGTATATATATATATATATATATATATATATATATATATATATATATATATATATATATGTGTGTATGTATATATATATATATATGTGTATGTATATATATATATATATGTGTATGTATATATATATATATATATATATATATATATATATATATATATATATATATATATATATATATATATATATATATATGAATATGGCTCTCTAATTATAAGTATACATATCCTTCCTATATATCCTTATTTCCTATCCTTGTTTATTGATTATTGAATGATTTAGTTATGTGATTACCTTATACCATGTTGAATTAGTCCTGATTTGCCTGTTATTGCTGCACATGATACCTATTAGGGATGCAATGATTATTTCATTATTATTATTATTATTATTATTATTATTAATTATTGTTTCCATCTCATGTGCAGACCACGCGTCCAATAAATTGTTAAGAAATACCCTCTGCCTCCGCCTCTCCCTTGGTCAGCCTGGCCGGTGGCCTTGTCTGTCCACACCCTGTCAGCCACTTTACCTGAGCCAACCCTACCCAGAGACATAGACTCTTTTCAATGGTCCTTCGAGCCGGATAGTGGTTGAACCATGGCAGACAGAGAGGAAGGCAGAGGGTTGGAAGAGGATGAAGAGGAGGAAGTGGGTGAAGAGGAGGAACTGGACAAAGAGGAGAAAGTGGATGAAGATGTCCAACTGCAGCCACCAGACCCAAGGGCTATGAAGCCCCTCCAAGGGGCCCCGGGTTCAAAGGTGGCCCACGCCACAAGGCAACAGCTACGGCAACAACCCGCTGCCGCCTTACTGCTGGTTGAGGGATTGCCTCACACCCAGCGGAGACGACAGCCGCCACCGACCGCTGCAGCCAACGAGGACCTGGGCCAGCCCATGGAGAAGGAGCCGCAGACCTCAACAACCCAGGCACCCTCCTCACACCACTCTGGTGCACCAACCCAGGCACCCTCCGTGCACCACTCTGGCACATCAACCCGGGCACCCTCCGTGCACCACTTTGCTGCACCAACCCAGGCACCCTCTGTACACCACTCTGGCGCACCAACCCAGGCAGGCTCCGTACACCGCTCCAGAGTCCCACTCCAGGGAGCAGCCAGCCACCGCTCCAGAGCGTCGACCCGAGAAGGTTCTGCTCGCCAGTCCGGGGCGTCCAGCCAGAGGAGCCAACGAAGCCAACTCTCGGTAGCTCTGAGTGACACACAGATCGCCATCCTCAACGAGAGGAAGAGCGCCATGGCCGTGAGGGAGATTGAACAGCAGATCGCGGAGGACAGAGCAGTGGACGAGCGATGCCGGATCCTGGAGGAGCAGACAAGGAGAGACCTGCAAGAGCGGGAGGCCATCACCAAGCAAATGACCCAACAGCGGCGGCTAAGACAGGCCAGGCAGAAGCTGGAGGAGGCACAGATGATCTCCTCCTTCCTAGTGCAGAACGGGCTCGGCGAGCTTGGCACGGATTCCATCCACCATGCAGAGCCTGTCCACCAGTCCGTCCACCATGCAAAGCCTGTCCACCAGTCCGTCTACCACGGTGAGCCTGTCCACCAGTCCGTCTACCACGGTGAGCCCGTCCACCAGTCCGTCCACCACGGCGAGCCCGTCCACCAGTCCGTCTACCACGGCGAGCCTGTCCACCAGTCCGTCCACCACGGCGTGTCCGTCCACCAGTCCATACTCCCAGCGGCACCAGTCTATTCAGCGGAAGCCGTTCACCGACCAGCCGGCGTCCATCCACCAGAGGGCACAGTCCAGCAGGTGTCCGTACACCACCCTGCTTACGCCGCCCTCCGTAGCCAATGCACTGCTGCAGAGCCAGGATCAGGAACATACCACGCTGAGCTGTCACGGGAGGTTGACCATACCTTCGCCTCTGTGGTTGAGAGGACTCCTCATCAATCCAGAGGGGGAGACGAATCCAGTCCATCTCCATACCGCCGGTTGCCACCACCTACCGGGCAGAGGCCAACCCGTCCAGAACCTGGTCACTCCACTATGGCAGAACCATCAGCCCGTTACCACGAACCCAGCAATGTGGGGCGGAGCAACACTCCAACAGCCGCTGGTCCACCAGGCCTCATGGAACTGTTGGTGGCCTCTGCGTATGGCGTACCCCGGCCCAGACTCCCATACTTCGAGAGTGGGAAGGAGAGTGACTTTATCCTGCTGGAGATGGCGCTGCAGAGCTTGCTGGGAACCCACAGTCATCTCTCCGAACAATACAAATACCAGGTACTGTTGGACCAGCTCCGTCTGCCCAGTGCCTACACCCTGGCCAAATCCTATATGCACTCACCGACTCCATATTCATCAGCCCTCCAAGCCCTGAAGGCGAGATATGGAGAGCCTCGTCAGTTGGTCCAGAGTGAGCTCCATCGACTCTTTGAGGGACCTTCTGTCAAGGAAAAGGATGCTGCTGCCTTCCAGGACTTCACCCTAGCGGTGCGTTCCCTGACATCCATGTTGGAATCAATCGAAGGAGAGGACTGTATTGAGCTGAAATGTGGCTCCCATGTGGACAAACTGCTCTGCAAGCTGCCACCTGCCCTTACAGACAACTTCATTGAGCACTGCCTGGCCCGAGGCATCCTGAAGGAGGGCTCCAGCCGCACATATGTCCTCAAAGACCTGGCCGGTTGGCTGGAGGTTAAGGCCAGGGCAAAGACCATCGCCCAGCAGGCCACCGTCGCAGCCACTAATGCGGCAGTGAGGAAGGAGTCGGAGGACAAGGACAAGAAGACTCCTCACAAACCTAAACCAATCACAATGTACTTCAGTGGCACTGAGGACGGGGAGGAATCGCCGCCTCCTCACAAAGGCAAGAATACCAAGTTCCAGCCATATTGCCCTTACTGCAATAATACAGACCACTTCATGGGTTCCTGTCCCAAGGTCCAGAAGCTCACCCAACCACAGCTCAGAGCCTGGATAACAGCCGGTGATCGCTGCTATAAGTGCGCCCGGACCCATAAAGTGGAAACCTGTACCCTAAAGAAACCCTGCAATCGGTGTAGAGACATCCACCTCACCGTTCTGCACGATGTCATCCCCCACTTCCAGAAGGAGCCGGTCCCGACGGAGCAGAAAGTGCTGATGGTGGGAACAGCCTCCAAGCAGTCTTGCGTTGACCAACCAAGCTGTTCATCCAAGGTCATGTTAAAGGTGGTGGAGGTCACCTTAAGAAATGGACAAGAGAGCATGAATGCATTCGCCGTCTTAGATGATGGATCTGACAGAACCATCATTCTCCCAGCTGCCGCCCGGCAGCTTAGCCTGAAGGGTACCCCAGAGACCCTTAACCTCAGGACGGTGAGACAGGACGTGCTCCAGGTGAAGGGTGCCACAGTCACCTTCTCCATTTCTCCCCCAGGTCGCCCGGACCTGGTGTACCCAATTAAAAATGCCTTCGCCGCTCATGACCTTGACCTGCCCGAACACGCCTGTCCAGGGAGTGCCCTCCAGAGGCAATATCCTCACCTCAAGGGACTCCCACTGCCTAACCTGGTCAAAGCTAAACCTCTCCTCCTGATTGGGTCCGACTACCCGTCCCTCATCACTCCGATTGAGCCAGTGGTGGCAGGGCCAGCCGGATGTCCCGTCGCTGTCCACACTTCCCTAGGTTGGGCAGTCCAGGGTCCGGCCCATACCTTTACCCACGTCCAGGGGGCACAACCAGCTTGGACCACAACCTTCACCGGGAGTAGACCCGCTCCAGCACCTAACATCTCTGCTAAGCTTCTGCGCGACGTGGGGAGAATGGGCGCTTTCCAACACGATACAGTCCGGCAGCACTCGACTGACGACGTCACCTGTGGGGAAACTCTCCAACAACGCACCGAGCCCTGTCACCGGACTGCCATACCACCGACCGTCAGGGAACCACCACATCTGTCTGCCTCCCTCCCATCGGCGGGTGAGGAATTGGGGCAGAAGAAATCCTCACAGTGCCACCACGTCTCCTCTTCACCGACCACCGCTCTCTCCGGCCCTATGGAGTCCCACTCCTGGGAGGAGCTGATTGCCGCTACACTGGGGGGTGCTGACGGGGTGGCTCCCTCAGCATCTCCCACGACGGAGAGGTGTGAGACAGAAACAGGCAGATTCCCGAAGACTATCCCTGACCACGATGTCCAAACCATGGAGGTTCTGGCGGGAACCCAAATTCATCTCCGCCCCGTTGCCGGGTAGTCTTCCTGAGGTGTCGTAGAAGGACGAGCATGGAGTCTTTTGGGTCTGGAATTCACCCAAATTCCGGGGTGGCTGTGAAAAGACTCCAGACCCCAGGAGGAGGAGGGGGAGGAGTCTCTGACAGGTGACATCACACACAGGCTGACAATCAGGTAATCAGAGCTGAGTGGCCAGCAGCTTGCTTGCCTGAGAGGCTACTTCTAGACCTGGCTGAAGTCATTCCACCTCTATACCTCCTCAGAACAACACACACCACCAAGATCCTGTTCACCTTCATTCTTCCACCTCTATGCGTGCGTCCATGACCAAAGTAAGCCACCAAGCCACCTAGTCTGCTCAGGTTATGGACTGTGGACCATTTGTTTGCCTCGGACTGTTTGTCCATTGAAGGGGAATATTATATATATATCCCTCTAATTTATGTTTATATTATCCATATGTATGCTTATGTATGACCATGTTTCTAGTATATATAGTCCATATACATGATATCTTATAATATATATATTTGCCTATATGTATATGTTTGATATCTCGCTCTATATATATATATATATATATATATATATGTATATATATATATATATATATATATATATATATATATATATATATATATATATATATATATATATATATATATATATATATATATATATATATATATATGTGTGTGTATGTATGTATGTATGTATGTATGTATGTATGTATATATATATATATATATATATATATATATATATATATATATATATATGAATATGGCTCTCTAATTATAAGTATACATATCCTTCCTATATATCCTTATTTCCTATCCTTGTTTATTGATTATTGAATGATTTAGTTATGTGATTACCTTATACCATGTTGAATTAGTCCTGATTTGCCTGTTATTGCTGCACATGATACCTATTAGGGATGCAATGATTATTTCATTATTATTATTATTATTATTATTATTATTATTATTATTATTATTAATACCAATTATTGTTTCCATCTCATGTGCAGACCACGCGTCCAATAAATTGTTAAGAAATACCCTCTGCCTCCGCCTCTCCCTTGGTCAGCCTGGCCGGTGGCCTTGTCTGTCCACACCCTGTCAGCCACTTTACCTGAGCCAACCCTACCCAGAGACATAGACTCTTTTCACTACTAGTACTACCGTAATTTCCGGACTTAAGCTGCACCTGAATATAAAGCCGCACCAGCTAAATTTGGGGCAAAATATAGATTTTTCCATGTATAAGTCGCACCTGACTATAAGCCGCACCAGACAAAAAGCTTCATGTAAGAGCAGTGGTTTTCAACCTTTTTGATCCCAGGGCCCACTATTTATTCAGCATTTGAGCTACAGACCACCATTGGGCAACATTGACAACATTTGACAACACTCCACAGAACCCAAAACTAAAGATTTCTTTGGGTTTTGTTCACAATTCCAGGATGGAATTTCGCAAACAAAACAGGCAAAACATAGAGATGAAAATGACCATGACCAATTAATTAAGTGGTGCTAATTCAGATGATGAATATCATAACTCTTGAGAGTGTAAAAATGAAACCAAATGGACCCTTGCGGGTCCATTTGGTTTCGCACACATAATATCAGACATATTTTTTTTGCTCCCCATCATGAGCTAGCTATAGCCACCACAACACTTGATTTATAGCTGACCGCAGCGCAGTGTCACGCACACACAGAATCTACAAGCTCAGCTCGCATTAAAGGGGAATTCCAACCATTTTCAACATTTTTTTTTTCCTGAGAGTGTACAAATGTACGCTCTCAGAAAAAAGAAACGTCTAAAGAAATCCATTAACATGGCGAAATACTTCTTGGTGAGGTCATCAAGATGTGTTTCACCATGTTAGTGATTTTCTTCAGACCTCCATTTCAGGGAAACACAGAATGGGGAAACGTTTTTTTATCATGTCCACCCAGCACCTCTAGGGTATACTAATGACATATTAGAATATTGACAATGGGTGAAATTCCCCTGTGTACTGAACGCGTTTTGGTGTTTTTAAGCTGTTGAAAAATAGCAGATCTACAAGCTCATATCGCGCCACCGAGTGGCGCGATATGAGCTTGTAGTTCTGCTATTTTTGAAAAATTGTGAAAATGTGGTGGGACTAAAATCTGGCATGAGGAACTAGAATCTAGCATCAGAAACTAGAATCTGATCAGGACACAATGGGTTAAGCACAACAACCGGGGGGGCTAAATCGTTACATGTGTGAATCAAACATTCAACACACGTTGATAGTATGTATCGGACTGAGAATATTCCAGTTCCACCCCCACTAATAATAACAACAGTATTAGCTGTGTCTGAACTGAATGACAGCCAGCCAGGGTTGGCGCGGTAGAGAGAGAGGTAGAGCCGTAGAGGTAAATGGTATGTCTGTATGGGTAGTAGAGCCATGTCTGCTGCTGATGATGGGAACAACACGGCAAGGATGAGCCCCGTGATGTCACACTGACTGTCAGGGGCGGATTGGCCATCTGGAGTACGGGGAGTTTTCCCGGTGGCCTGTGCCACCTAGTGGCCTGGACAGTTTTTTTTTTTTTTTTTTTTTGGCACCCAGGGGCAGGCCAGGGTCAGGGTGCCAGGCCCAGGTCAGGCAAACTAGTGTTTCTATCCTTCAAAAAAGAAAAGGTGTCCT
Source organism: Benthosema pterotum (assembly GCA_039105355.1). NCBI lineage: Eukaryota > Metazoa > Chordata > Actinopteri > Myctophiformes > Myctophidae > Benthosema > Benthosema pterotum. The sequence continues at coordinate 1,955,268 of CM076976.1, read as the reverse complement.
ACACCAGAGCCTTCAAGTTGCCATATTCCCGTTCACTCCTGTGCGCCAGGACGCTCGCGCGCTGCTGGAGGCAGTGTTGCCAACTGCCAAGATCCAAAATGCACTAGTGGCACTTCCAAAATGCAATAATCTACATTCTCTAGTTGCGTAGACTAAGTTGGGCTAATTCACATGATGAATATTTTAACTCTTGAGGGTGTAAAAATGAAACCAAATGGACCCGCAAGGGTCCATTTGGTTTCATTTTAACGCTCTCAAAGAGTTACATCTGGTTAACCAGCTGCCCCCGCCAGGGTGGCCTGGCAAAGGCAAAATTGTCCCGGTGGGAAATATGTGCCAATCCGCCCCTGCTGACTGTACAGTTAGAAAGCAGAAGCTTTGGCTCGATCTAGACTCGTGGAGGCTCCCTTTAAAAAAAAGGGGGGAATTCCACCCATTTTCATTCAACACTTTACTATGTCGTTATTATATGGAGATGAATGAGGGAATTTCGTAGAGCTAGGAGATTTTTACAGTAGGCTACAAGTGAAGTACAACGACAGCAATCAAAGCACTATTACACTTGTTTACAATCAGGTCCCTGAGAGGGTTCCAGGTGGTCCCCAGCTATTATGATGGAGAGTTGGTAACCAAATCGACCCTTATAGATAACCCTTATAGTGTAAGATGAAACCAAATGGACGTTTCATTTTACACTCTCAAGAGTTATATACAATTATATTTAAACATCTAAATTAGGCCTACGTGATTGTTATTCTGACCACTTTCTCTCCTAAATTGTGGACACAAACTTGAAAATCCTTAGTCATGGGTCCACGAGACTAAACTCAACATCAAATGGTGGTCCGTGCGTGGCTAAAATGCAGAATAAATAGTGGGCCCTGGTTGAAAACCACTGAGTTAAATATAACGTGTCTGTCTACCCACCACTTCCCATAGTGCGTATAGCATAAATAACGTCACTGTGCCATCCTTGGCGAGGTGATCGCATTACGGCTTTAGCATGTTAGCCGTATATAGCAGCAGCAGCAGCAGCAGCAGAAGCAGAGCAACTGACACATGGCTGATGTGTAACAGACAACTCACCCAGAACCACCTGGACCACCGCGCTGAGGATCAGCTACGAGGCATAGTACTGCGGACGGAGGCGGCCGTTATCTGGAGCGAAGCGTCGTTGTGGTGGTGGTGGTAGGAAGAGGCGGACAAGAAGGAGATGATGTTATCAAAAATGTGGTGGTCGCTACACGTACACATACACACACACAGTGGGGAAGCAGCGAGCGGACTGGAAGGTGTTCAGTGTGTGTGTGTGTGTTGATGACAGTCAGCAACAGTCAGCGAATGAGTGGTGGCGGTGGCGGTGGCGGTGGTGGTAGCAGAGCCAACTAGTAGAAGAGTTGCGACATTGAGGGGTCAGAAACTATAAGCCCTCGAGCGCTGTTCGTGCAGCCCGAAAGAGGGACAAACTGGAGTTGGAAATACGTTGTTCTCAACGAGGGCGGCGCAAATGTTAGCTGTTTTAGGCTATGTGTGAACCTGCCAACTGTTTTAATACACTGTAACTTAAAGTCTAAGTAATGTCTGTGTTGTGTGTACAAAACCAGTCTAAAGTAAAGGGATTTAAGAGCATCAAGGCTGAACTGGCATCTCAGTCCAATGCATTTCTGCCTTCTTTCGGTCCAGGACATGTCCCTATTTGTTGTCCCCATTCTCCATATAAGTCTGTGTAGATGAGCTGCCATTGGACTGGCCCCATGAAGTGTACGGAGTTGGCGCAACTCTGTCTGTGCTCCAAGGCTCTGGGTGGTGGAGGCGCTGCTGCTGAACTGCCCTGAACTGGCTCACGGCAGAGCCGTAGAGTACGACGGAGTTGCGACACTGCTCTTATGCAGAAGAGCCTGCCGTCCCCTTTGGCGTAACTCTGTCTTAATCTATGGCTCTGGCTCATGGCAGCCTCCATCCCATAGCCCGGGCGGACCGCGCGCAGTGGTTGGCTGGCTGCTTGTCAGCGGTGACGCCGTGACGCGACGCCACAATCTACAAAAGAAGAGACAGCGTGTCTGTTTTAGAGCAATCTGCAAACATGCATGTCTGTTTGAGAGATTAGTTTTGTTTTTTCCACAACTAGGCCTAGTGTACACTGTTGACTGTGTATCAATGAGTTTCTTAAGAACTGAAATAGCTGCGCAGACTTCACAGTTTTAACAACAGAAAACCTTTTTTTATATGAAGTGGAACCGTTTCAAACAGGGAGGGAATCCCCCTGCCCCCTGCCAGGGCTTATTATGGGCTTTAGGCTGAGCTACTCTCTCTAAACACAGTAGCCCTTGCCTACATGTACACCTGTCTCTGTCTCTCTGTCTCTCTCTCTGTCTCTGTCTCTCTCTCTGTCTCTGTCTCTGTCTCTCTCTCTGTCTCTCTCTCTCTCTCTGTCTCTCTCTCTCTCTGTCTCTCTCTCTCTCTCTCTCTCTCCTCTCTCTCTCTCTCTCTCTCTCTCTGTCTCTCTCTCTCTCTCTCTCTCTCTCTCTCTCTCTCTCTCTCTCTCTCTCTCTCTCTCTCTCTCTCTCTCTCTCTCTCTCTCTCTCTCTCTCTCTCTCTCTGTCTCTCTGTCTCTGTCTCTCTCTCTCTCTCTCTCTCTCTCTCTCTCTCTCTCTCTCTCTCTCTCTCTCTGCATCAGTTTAGAATTGAATGTATACATTAATAATGTATTGTAATTATTGAATACCCTTTTTTAAATACATTCTCTGGACACAGCCTGGACATTAAGTCTGCGTGTAGACCATTATTTACAAGGCATATGCTGTGGACCAAATCTGTATATAGCCCTACATTTTACAATTTGCTAGGCCTACACCTTATCTAGATTCTATTTTATGTATTTAATTGCAGATAGTAGACCCCTTTTAGACAGATGAGATCCCATTAATCAGGCATAAGGAGGTAGAGCAGGTTGGCCAATGATCCAGTGGTCGGCGGTTCGATTCCCGGCTCCTCCTGTCTACATGTCGAAGTGTCCTTGGGCAAGACACTGAACCCCACCTTGCCTCCAGTGGTTGCCACCACTGGTGTGTGAATGTGGGAAGTGGGGGACGCTGGCACTCTACATCCCAATGTATGAATGAATGGACCATTGTAAAGAGCTTTGAGTATACACGTAGTGCACAGAAAAGCGCTATAAAAATGCAATCCATTATTAAGATTAGAAGACATTTGTAGAATCAAGTTCTCAGGTCTACAGTAAATGCATTAAGATACATCCATTAGTCCCCCTGGCCAGCCGGGGCGCCTGATGGAGGGGACTGGAACTGGTTGGAATAACGTGTTCCTTCCACGCGCTACGTCCAACCAGGGAAACTCCCCCGTCAGGTGAAAAGAAGGTGGCGCGACTCCTCATGCCTTGAAGGAAGCATGAGGCCAGTCCGCTGCCTCCCCAGGTTGGCGGAGGGTGTGTAGAGCCCAGGATCACATTAGGAATTGGCACTTATCGTGGGATAAAAATTATTCTTTAAAAAAAAAAAAAAAAAAGATACATCCATTAGGAATGTATAAACAAGTGCACTGTAGGCATACTTTTGGCACTTACCTGGCAGTCATTTCTTGAAAATCGTCTCGTGACTTCCTCCCGTTCCCCTTCCAATGTGCTAGGTGAGCAAAAAAATCTCCAGAGGCGTACTTTCGGCTTTAAAGGAGAATTCCACACCAAAACACATTGGGCATCCATCTACCTTGATTCCTGTGACATGATACATAAACATAATGCCCTTGATTTTTGTCACAGACGCCCCCTTTTCTACATTTCACCGAGGTCCCCCTCCCTCTAATGCAGTTTGCATTGCCGCAGGTTGTATTTATTCTAATGTGGGTATTTTACTAGCTCCAAACTTCTTCTTTTTTTCTTTTTCTAATGTTACACATTACATCAAACCATACAAGAAAATTGGGCCACTACATGATTAACAAAAACAGCCGCTTCGACCTCTATCCATCGATTGAATAGACACTTATCAACAGAAATGTTACGATCCAATCGTGCCGGTATAGCAGATATTCAGATACCCGCCGGGCAAGTAGATATTTTGTATTCATTGCATCGGTGGATCACGGATACTACTAGTAGGGCGGGGCGAAGCATAGTTTTACTGAAGTTTTGTTTAGGGTTAGTTACCGCATAAAGCACCGTCTAACCCTAACCCTAGCCTAATCCTAAACCCTAAACATAACCCCAGTAAAACTAGGCTATGCCTACACCTAACCCCAACCCTAAACTTAACCTCAGTAAACTTATGCCTAAACCTAACCTAACCCTAACCATAACTTCAGTAAAACTTCCTTCGCCCCGCCCTACTAGTAGTATCCGTGATCCACCGATGCAATGAATACAAAATATCTACTTGTCCGGCGGGTATCTGAATATCTGCTATACCGGCACGATTGGATCGTAACATTTCTGTTGATAAGTGTCTATTCAATCGATGGATAGAGGTCGAAGCGGGTGACAAAAAAAAAGGAGGAGGAATAGATTACCTCTGGGATTTCATGTAAAGGCTGCCCCAGAGTGACGTAAAACACATGCATGAGTATCCTGAGTATAGTATACTATTAAAATGTGATTTGTGGGGAAAAATAAAGTTTGGAGCGACAAAAATACCCAGAATAAAGAATGAAGACAACCTGCACCAATGCAAACATCATCTGCAGTGGAGCGATGATCAATGAATGACGTACAGGCTAAGAAAAACACCAACCAACTCACAACTCAGTTGCCACTCCTGCCTCAGATGTCCTAATCCTTGTGCCCTGTCACTTGTGCAAACAGAATTCCCCCCTATTGACACACGGGGCAGTTTGTTTTCATATGCCCCACTCTCAGGGATAATAAGACCCCAACGCTTGTCCTGGCCTGGCCTGGCCTGGCCTCACGGCCTTCAGACAGGGGAGCGTTGAGCCAGCTTTCACTATACCACAGGGGTTTTCAATCTTATTTCATTCATATACATATACATTCATGTACATATACATTCATATACATATTATCACAAGTTGAAAAAAGGTCTCAGAGAAAACGCATTACAATAACAATAGTGTGGTTGCCCAGGCGAATCTCCTTCAGGAGATACCGGCAAGTTATGACATTAGTTATAGCCTAAAGGTCACTTAATTATGTCACCATTACATCATCACCGGCCAATTGGAATTGGCCGAGGTACAGTCAACGACTTGCTCTGCTCGCACACGAGTAAAACGTAAATGAACACTGTGAAAGTAATTCAGCATTTATGTAATCAGAACACAAGAAATGGTGTTTAGGTAGGGTGTCAGTTATCTTCTTAGCAGCAAAAGTATTTTTTTACTGGCTGAATAAGCCATTGTAACTCTGGAACACCTTGTGTCGTCGTTATCAGCAATTGCTGGCTTACACCTCATTTATTTGCTTCCCAGCCATTTGTCCCGACATGTCAGACATGTCACCGGAGGAAATGTTAACAGGGCTTTTATTTGGAGAAATGCGGTTTCGCAAACCATTGCGCCAAACTTTGCATTGTCCCCATTATCACAAACTCAGGAGGAAGTCGCTTTGAGTGCCCATCAGTTTACCCCCCAAAAAACAAAAACATCAGTCTCCTCCTCCTCCTCCTCCTCTGCTCTGGCACCTTCGTTCTGAAGACATACAGGCACCCAGTCAGTCTGCTCTGGCACCAACCTCGAAAAACACTTCCAGACAGGCAGATGAACGAGTAACCAGTGGACCGATGGAGGTCATCTAGTCTGGGGCTTATCTGTTCCGCGGGGGCCTCTTCCCTGGACCAGCCCTGATAACCCTGCTTTACAGGATATGACCTAGGCATTAACCTTACAAAGCAGCCCGTGGAGTGATATTGTTTTATTGCGGGAAGCGCAACCACACACACACACACACACACACCAGTGATTTTAGGAAGGTGCCAGGGGGCCACTTGCGAGTAAATAAATCACATAGCCCTATTTTGATTGTCTTAAGTGTCAGGTCTTATGACTTAAGTCAAAACTTTGAAGTGTAAAGGCGCAAAGCTGTTTAGCCCCTCAAATACAGCCAAACAGCTTTGCCACACCTCCAAGTTTTGACTTAAGACAATCAAAATGGTGCCTTTAGGGCTCTGTTTTCGTTACACACTAAACCCCTGATCCCGAACCCCTTATTCATTGTTTACTATGTTTAAAAAACATTTTGGAATAGTTCAATGTATTCTATTGCAATCTATTGACACATTGTGAGCATGTATACTGGCCATTTTAACTATTGAAAAATGTTTTTTTTTAATAGTTTAAAAAGGCAAAGAGGTTAAAGGTAGGGTAAGTGATTTGAAATACATGGTGTAGTACCAGCCTGGTGCACTAGGGGGCGTCCAACAGTAGCTACACTATGTGAACCTGCTGCTCGATCCTGATTGGAGGAGAATTCACCCACCGCCTGGGGAACTTTTATTAGCTCCTCTGCTAACGTGGGGGAGGGGGAAACTCCATATATGGTCTGCACACCTTATAATAGAGCATTTTAACAGAAAAAAATATTTTTTGGGTGATATCTGACAAAAGTGAAATCACTTCCCCTACCTTTAAGGGATAAGGGGTTTAGCGGTGCCAAAAATCTAGGCCAGTGTCTAGAAAAGCATGTGCTTATTTGCATAGTAATTATATTCTAAAGCAGTAGTTTTCAAACATTCTCATGCCAGGGCCCATTTTGAGTTTAGCCTCTTGCACCCTAAACTAAGGATTTTCAAGTTGTTGTCCACAATTAGGAAAGAGAACTGTCAAAACGTTGATCAAAAGAACAAAATAACTACATTTTCCAATCGTGTAGACTCTTGAAAATTACGTAAATCAGATGTTTAAATATAATTTAACTATTGAGAGAGTAAAATGAAACCAAATGGGGTAATTTCACACTCTCGATTGATATATACCGGTATATATACACATTATATATATATATATATATATATTATATATATATATATATATATATATATATATATATATATATATGGTAGCCTAAAAAAAGTGCCGCCCCTGTAGGGATAGCCTAAAACCACCTATGCGCGCATGCACACATGCACACACATGCACACATGCACACACAAAGCCATGCTGATAAGGGGCTTGGGGGTGTCATCTGTTCCAATGGCAGCGGTGCAGAGCCATTACAGGAAAGCTGTGTTGTAAGGCGGGTCCGACATCTGAGGAGTGCTGACAGCATCTGTATTCGCTACTCTCCCTATACTGACAAAGGCAACCACAAGACAAGGGATAGTGCTGTACAGAAACACCCACGGCTGGCAGAGTCATTCAATATCCATCATGAAAACGAAACCCTCCTCAGCAAGAGCTGCTCTGCATGCATGGTCATTTCAATCAGACAATTTACATCAGGGCTTTTCAACCAGTGGTCCGGGGACCACCGGTGGTTCCTGAGAGGATTCCAGGTGGTCCCCAGGCTAATTGATGGAAAGTTGGCAGATGTAACTCTTTGAGAGCGTAAACATGAAACCAAATGGACCCACAAGGGTCCATTTGGTTTCATGTTTACGCTCGCAAGAGTTAAAATATTCACCATCTGAATTAGCCCAAGTCTACACAACTAGACAGTCAAACATATATCATACGTATGACTGTTTTGTTTCCCAAATCCAGCCTGAAATTGTAGACAAAAGCAAAACAAAATCTTTAGTTTTGGGTCTGTGGGATTAAAATGTCATCAAGTGGTGGTCCGTGGCTCAAATGTTGAATAAATAGTGGGCCCTGGTATGAAAAGGGTTGAAAACCACTGATGTACTGTAGATGAGATTACATTGCACGATAACATAACCAAAATGACTATATGACATGGTGAAGAAACAGTAAGACAATGGCTCATTTTGTAGTTTTGCAGTTTTTTTTTATTCCCTTTCACATACACATTTAAAGCATCATTGTGAATGTGCACTAAATGAATTTGAGAAAAGAGATTTACTGGTTATCATCCATCTACGCCCGCTGACACACACTCTTGCGCTTTGCCGGGCACGCGGGTCTTCTCTGGCCCCCCAGGGATACCACAGATGCAGATGCCAAATGTTTTGGCTTTCTTAGGCCACTCTTGCAGGGGAAACTCGTTGCCTTTCTTTGCCTTCACTGGGATGTTGTTCCAGTGTGAATTGGCCTCTGCAAAATCCCACTGGAATATAAAAAAAAACGGACACGTCACACGTTAGATTAGCAACGTTGAACGACTCTGAATATGAATATTGGTTAAAGTAATAGAGGCAACTTCAGTGCGTACAAACACTGTGTTTGTAAACAGCTTTGTTTAAAAGGATCCCCGTCTAATAAGATAAATATGCCTTAAAACACTATGCTTGCCTTCTAGAACTAAAACATGCAGATAAAACCCTTCAATACTTTATTTCTTTCATAAATAGAGAATCTTTCACTCATAGGAGGTGCTCCTGTCGCAGGATGATGATGTCACATGAGCATGTTCATCCATATGTTCCATAGAGCTAGATCACACGTGGCACGTGATTTGTTTATTTTAGTTATATAGGGAAAGTATAATGTTTTAAGCGATGTTTATCTTATTAGTCAGGGATCCTTTTAAAACCAGAATCTAATTCCACCTCACCTCCACTCTATTGGCTCATTATGAAACTGCTGGAGACTGCTGTGCTGCGATTGGCTAAAACACTGCCTCACCCCACACAACCCCCTCCCCCTCAGAAATTAACACTGCCTGTCCTGAGCCCGACGAATGTTTTATTTTCATGATTTGTTGGCAATAACAAAGTTCTGATCTTCTTCTGCAGGACGAAGCAAGTGTCTGGCTGCAGGGAAACTGCTGCAGCATCAAAAATTAGAAGAAACGTAGAGGAGAAAAATGCAAAATATAGCTATATATAGTATCCATTTTGGAAAAATGGATACTGACTCTGACTGGCTGACTCTGACTGGCCCAGGGACCACCAGTGGTCCTTGAGAGAGTTCCAAGTTAAATATGGAAAGTTGGTTAACCAGATGTAACTCTTTGAGAGCGTAAACATGGAACCAAATGGACCCTTGCGGGTCCATTTGGTTTCATTTTTACACCCTCAAGAGTTAAAATATTCATCATCTGAATTAGCCCAAAGTCTACACATTTAATCAGAGAATGTTCATTTTTGTTATCCTGTTTTGGTTCCCATCTGCCCTGGAACTGTGGACAAAAACAAAAGAAATCATGAAGAAAGTTTTGAGATCTGTGGGGCTAAACGTCATCGGTCCGTGGCTCAAATATTGAATAAATAGTGGGTCCTGGTGTCAAAATGTTTTTTCTTACTCTTACTTTTATCTTGAAATCAAATTAATACTACGCAGACTTTAGTTCAGCCTTTAGTCTTGGCCCTGCACAATATTTTGTGCATCTCATTTGGCCCCTTGGGGAAAATAATTGTCCACCCCTGCTCTATTACCTTTAATCTCAGACACTGAAACACTCTGAAAATGAACATTAGTTAAATGCAGAGATGGTAAAATACAGCAGGCAGGGGCGGATTGGCCATCTGGGGTACAGGGAGTTTTCCCGGTGGCCTGCGCCACCTAGTGGCCTGCTGGACAAGATCCAAAATGCACTAGTGGCACTTCCAAAATGCACTAGAATGCGCTAGAAACCAAATGGACCCGCAAGGGTCCATTTGGTTTCATTTTTACGCTCTCAAAGAGTTACATCTGGTTAACCAGCTGCCCGCCCCACCAGGGTGGCCTGGCAAAGGCAAAATTGTCCCGGTGGGAAAATATGTGCCGATCCGCCCCTGATTAACTGCTCCTGAAATAGCAGAGGCCCGTCCAGACCCTTATCCCCTATAGACTGCACGGGGAACCGTTTCTGCGCCACTTCCTAGCCAGACAGGCCCAGCCCAGTGTTGGTCTTTAATCAAAGATCTTTAACAGCAGAACAATCGGGTCACAATGCAAATCTCAAACAACCCCCCCCCCCCCCCCCCCCCCCCCCCCCCCCCCCCCCCCCCCCCCCCCCCCCTGCACTCACCCCCCTCACCTCCACCTCAACTTCACCCTGTCCAGCAAACAGAGCTGCCATGGCATGCACTGAGTCAAACACAATGCAATCTACATTCCAAGCAGCTTTCTAGTAGAAGGACCACGACTTATCGTTTAACATTTAGTAAACATTTGTACAATATCTCTTTCCTTTGTAGCAGCTTTTAATTGTTTCATAGCTAGACTAACTCCAGTGGGCAGCATTCTTGGTTCAATGGTGTACAAGACAATTTTTTGTAATCAAGGTTATGCCATTTTATCAGCACGCATGTGGTGTTACATCGGAAGTGGTGCTTTAGGGGTTTTTCAACCTTTTTCATCTCAGGGACCACCATTTATTCAGGATTTGAGCCACAGACCACTATTTGAGGATAGCCCCCAAATCTTTGAGGAAGCCCCCAAATCTAAAGATTTATTTTGCTTTTGTCCACAATTCCAGGCTGGATTTGGGAAACAAAACAAGCAAAACATACATTCCAAAATGGCTAATTCAGATGATGAATATTTTAACTCTTGAGAGCATAAAAATGAAACCAAATGGACCCGCAAGGGTCCATTTGGTTTCCAACTTAGCTGAGGACCACCTGGAACGTTCTCAAGGACCACTGGAGGTCCCCAGACCACTGGTTGAAAACCCCTGATTTAAATGAATACTTTTTGGAGAGAAAAAAAAAGTCTAGAGGGAAAATGAATTGGGAATCATTAAAAGGTTGAAATTTGATATATTGATCACATTACTCCAAAGAGGGGGGGAAAAAAAGTTTTTGAAACATGTGACAGTCACAGATTTTGACAGGTCACGGTAACTACGCCATGAAATCTCTGAGAAATCTCTGATATGTTGGCAGAATTTAATTTGTTCACATTCTCTTACTGTATATGCCGATTTGCGCAGTTGTGCCGTTTGGCCATAGAATCAAGTGTGAATGTAGAGCACACATGTCAAACTCAAGGCCCAGGGGCCAAATCAGGCCCGTGGATTAATCATCTTTTGCTCATGGCATAATATTTATACTAGAACTGACCCTCTGGGGGGGCACAGCTCTAATATGATAAAACTTTTAATTTTACTTTCTCAATGCAATGATTTACTTTCTCATTTTACTATGAAAACAGTGCGTTGGGTGAGGAGCTATTTTCTGTTATTAATGCATGCAGTTTCATCTTTTTCTTTTATCTTGCTATTTAAAAAGGGAGAATTCTTTTTTTTTTTACGGATGGATGCCCATGTGTTGAAACAGCTCTGGCCCACATGTACCAATTTTTCCATTTTGGCCCACTGTGTATTTAAGCTTGACATCCCTGATATAGAGCATCAAAGCAAGCGTACAGATGACAACATATGGCTATGAAGCCATAAACGGTACCAATATTCTACCAAACGTGAGCTTAAAGGCACCTGCTTACCTCCAGATCAGAGCTGTCTGATGAGGTGGTCCACGAGGAGTCCAGGAAGCACAGTTTTTGGACCCTGACCTCTTGGACCCTCTTCCTGTGGGGCTGACCTTCTAGTACCCCCTCCTTGGCCTCCGTCACCTGGGAATGAGAGCATGGTGGGTTGGTGGTCCCTAGACTACCTCACAACACAATCACACGCAGGTACAGTGGCTATTCAACATCCAAGTACCATATATTAGCCCTTTTCTGAAACTGAAAGATGATTCACAGATTTGCGCCACATTTTCAGAAATATCAGATATGATATATCTGAGAGAGAGAGAGAGAGAGAGAGAGAGAGAGAGAGAGAGAGAGAGAGAGAGAGAGAGAGAGAGAGAGAGAGAGAGACAGAGAGAGAGAGACAGAGAGAGAGAGAGAGACAGAGAGAGAGACAGAGAGAGAGAGAGAGAGAGAGAGAGACAGAGAGAGAGAGACAGACAGAGAGAAAGACAGAGAGAGAGAGAGAGAGAGAGAGAGAGAGAGAGAGAGAGAGAGAGAGAGACGGCTCTACTCTGATCTCTACTACACGAGGCGCATGGACTGTTGGTTTACAACAGGCGCTCACCTCTGCCACATAACTGCCATGTGTCTTATTTCTACCATATAATGTTTCAGGCATACAGTACATTCTAATGTGATAATTACTGTATGTTTAAACAGAGTAATACTTTGTGGATGCCAGAGTAGGATTCTGACTGTAATCAAAGCCACCTGTATTTGGAGGATGATTCAGAAATGGGATAAAAACAGCTTTTGTTGCTGTAGTACTCAACGCAACGTCATCACGCAGTACATTTTCAAGTTAATTACCTAAAAATCGATTTTTAATGGCTTTTGTAAACCTTCCCATTTTTGGCATGCATTCTTGTGTAGGGCCATATAATGAACACAGATGTGGTCTAAGTGTGAAAAAATATATTTCAATCCACTGGGAATATTGGAAATATACAAATAGATATTTGTACCGGTATATATTTATGTACACAACTACGCCCTGTCATGTGCAGATAACATTTTCAGCACGTTAGAGAACTTTAAGTTTACTTTGAAAAAAAGAACGCCACTGGTTTCATTTTACCTTGCACAAAGGGTCACCAACATCGAAGTAACAGCCCATCTCAGTCTGTTTCTTCACATTGTTCTTCTCTCAGAGAGGTTTAAGTGGTCCCAACGTGTGTGCACAAGCATTGAGTGGAAGATCATGAACAAGAATTAGAATCTGTTTGTTTAGTAAAGAGGAATATGACTCAAGTGTTGCAAAGCAACGTGTGAACCCACTTTCTTTCTTTGCTTCTTCATTGTGAGGATGTTCTTAGTCAGGTCGCCCGCACCGGTCCCTAGCTCCAGGAGACTCTCTGCGTTGGGGGAACAGCTCTCAGGAGGCGGGCCGGTCCCTCTTCTGCACCAATAAATGACCAGTATCTGTCGGGCTGAGACTGAAGGTCAACCAATCATCAAAACCACAACCAGTGTTGCCAACTGCCAAAATCCAAAATGCACTAGTGGCACTTCCAAAATGCACTAGAGCATATGGCTTTATTTTACGATCTCAAGAGTTCCAGATCTAATAAGGGTCCATTTGGTTACCAATGGTCCTTTCTAGGAAGGAAGGACGACACTATGATAGGAGGAAAAATGGTGAAAAACGAGGGATTTATCGCTGGTAGCCAGGTGCCCAGTTCTACAAGTCAAAAATGGTGTGTGTATCACCCTGACCACATTGGGGGCGAGTCAGCTTGTTTCTCAAGCTGACTCGCTCTGTCACACAATGTCTTTTTGACTGGTTGTCAATGGGACTTCAAGCTTGTACGCAGCTTGCATTTTGTGCTGGGGTAAGTGGCTTCCTGTAAGGCCGTTAAGCACATTACAACCTCCAAAAGACGTAGACGCAGTCGGCATCGCCATCTTTGGAGTTTTACAATGTAGAATGGCTGTGGATGGGAAATAAAAATGGCCGTTGCGGGAAAAAACTGCTTCCAGAGGACGCACGGCCTTGCGCAAAAAGGAAGTTGTGTCCAATGTCCCTTTCCATCCAGCGCCTGTATAAAACACTTTATGTGACATCAAGACACTACCGGTAAGTCTTTTTTGTGTGCAGTGCAAAGTGTAGTTTGCGTGCAGCTTAAGCTGGCCCCGGCGCAAAATGCAAGCTGCACACATGCTCCCGTTGACGACCGGTCAAAAAGACATCCCATGACGGAGCGAGTCAGAGCTTGAGAAACAAACCTTGAGACTCGTTCCCAATGTTCTCACGAACGAAGAATATGGGCCACTAGCGGGGAAACGGACAACAGCGCATTTAAATCGTGCCCACATGTGTCGTCCGTCAAATTGCAGACGGACAGAGACTCTTACCGATTGCTCACAAATCTCACGGGAGTTTGTTGCTGGCATAAAGAAAGATCCACAACTTCTATTATGTCTCACTAAAAGAAGCCATCTTAGTATGAATGATGAGATGCGAGTTTGAGGTCGCTCAACCTTATCAACATGGTGAAACACAACTTGATGATTGTCATCAAGTTGTGTTTCACCGTTGTCAATGATTATTTTCAGTCAGATCTCCATTTCTAGGAAACAGAATTGGGGGAGGAACTTTTATTCCCCTGTAACAAATACACAAATGAAATGCAAGTGTATAACGCATACCTGGGCATTATGCGGCCCGGGGGGCAAATGCGGCCCTTTGGCTGATTCTGATCGGCCCGGGAAAGGGCACCGTGTTTTTTAACCAGTGGTCCGGGGACCACCAGTGGTTCTTGAGAGAGTTCCAGTTAAATATGGAAAGTTGGTTAACCAGATGTAACTCTTTGAGAGCGTAAAAATGGAACCAAATGGACCCGCCAGGGTCCATTTGTTTTCATTTTTACGCTCTCAAAGAGCATAAAAATGTAATTCGCCCAAGTCTACACATCTGGAATTCGCCCAAGTCTACACAATCAGAGAATGTAAAATAATGGTCATTTTTGATCTATGTTTGGCTGTTTTGTTTGTGAAATCCAGCCTGGAATTGTGGACAAAAACAAAATAAATCCTTAGTTTTGGGGTCTGTGGGCCAAAATGTCATCAAATGGTGGTCCTCTGTGGCTCAAATACTAAATATATAGAGGACCCTGGTATCAAAAAAGGTTGGTCTTACTCTTACTTTTATCTTGAAATTAAATTAATATCACGCAGACTTTAGTTGAGCCTTTAGTCTTGGTTCCTCCACAATATTTTATGTATCTCATTTGGCCCCTTGGCCCCTGGTTTAACGAATCTTGTTGTCTTTCCGGTTTGAGAAGGATACCAGCAGGTCCAAGCAGGCACAGCACAGGGCTGACAGCAGCCAGGGCAAGCTTCCTAAAACCAAGTCCAACCGAGTGCTGTGGAACAGCAACGCTGAGGCGTAGAGAGCAGCAGCCAGTGAGCACAGCATTCCAGAGAACACACCTGCCTTTGTCAGCGCATGACCTTTCTGCTGTTAAAAAAAAAAAAAAAAACATTCCAAAGTAAATATTATGGCCTTCAAGTAATTAATAACATTTTAAAGAATGTTTTATTCCTTTGTGAGACGTCACTTTGCGAGGAACTTGGAAACAGTGTTGCCAACGCATTTGTCGCTACATTTAGACCAACATTATTACATATTTTGACCAACATTTTGCCAGTTATCTCTCCTAAATTAGTCAGAGAGACTAAACTCAACATCAAATAGTGGTCCGTGGCTAAAATGCGGAATAAATAGTGGGCCCTGGTATGAAAATGGTTGAAAAAAAAAAAAAAAAAAAACACTGATCTAGCACATTCTGGAAGTGCCACTAGTGCATTTTGGATTTTAGCAGTTGGCAAAACTGCTTGGAAAGTAATGTGTTATAGACCTGCGCAGTGACGTCACCAGCCCTGTTCCACTAGTGGATTCCTCATTCATTTTCCTCAGACTTTTCGAAAATGGTTAATAAAAACACCATTGCGCCGTGGCCAAAGCCAACTCGGGTCGTGACAAATCATGACAAACACAATATCGTCATATAATATATAATTAGGAAGAAGTAGAAAACGGCATGATACAAGACTTTTTGTTTCGTTTTTCATCTTAGAAATTATTTTATTGTCCCAAAAGTTTGTGTGTGTCATCATGATTCGTCACGACTCGAGTTGGCTTTGTCCGCGGCGTAATCGTCTTGATATAAATTATTTTCGAAAAGTCTATGAGAAAAATGAATGGGGAATCCACTAGTGCAGGGGTTTTCAACAGGTGGTCCGGGGACCACCAGTGGTCCTTGAGAGGGTTCCAGGTGGTCCCCAGGCTAAATGATGGAAAGTTGGTTAACCAGATGTAACTCTTGAGAATGTAAAAATGAAACCAAATGGACCCTTGCGGGTCCATTTGGTTTAATTTTCACACTCTCAAGAGTTAAAATATTCATCATCTGAATTAGCACTATTTAATTAAGAAGTCTACACCGTTTTGTTTGCAAAATCCAGCCTGGAATTGTGAACAAAACCAAAAGAATTCTTTAGTTTTAGGTCTTTGCGGGGCTAAAATGTCATCAAATGGTGGTCCGTGGCTCAAATGCTGAATAAATGGTGGTCCCTGGTGTCAAAAAGGTTGAAAACCCCTGCACTAGTGGAACAGGGGCGGTGACGTCACTGCGCATCTCTATAGAACAGCAAAGTAGATCAGACATGACAATGACTTACTACTCTGCAGAGTGTGGGGATCTTGGCCGTACAGGCTATGACAAAAGCAATGATGCCAAGGATGTAACCCAGAACCACAGCATGGTCCTGTGGAAGGGGGGGGGGGGGGGGGGGAGAGAGAGAGAGAGAGAGAGAGGAGAGAGAGAGAGAGAGAGAGAGAGAGAGAGAGAGAGAGAGAGAGAGAGAGAGAGACACAGAGACAGAGAGACAGAGAGAGAGAGAGACAGAGAGAGAGAGAGAGACAGAGAGAGAGAGAGACAGAGAGAGAGAGACAGAGACAGAGACAGAGACAGAGAGAGAGAGAGAGAGAGAGAATTATGCTAGATAAAGCATGATGATGACATTTTGCATGTTTTGCCTTCTATAAGTTAGTGAATGGGACCCTGACTTTGGCCTGTTTTTATGAGGTTTCTCACAGGAGTTGAATTTAAACATTTTAGTACATGTTATTAGACATCATTAGAAAAACATTGATGAAGAAGTTTCTTGGTAACGATTAAGTTCCCAGAGCAAATACCAGGCCAAATACCTGCTAAAAATTCTTAACTAATTATATCTGATTTACAATTCTATGATTCTACGTTTTATACTTTAACGCAAGTATAGTGGTGTCATAATTCAATATTAATAACTAGTACATTTGTAGTGGTTGAGGTTGGTCCACATTCTTCACACTTTCTGTGCATTAGTGACACCAAGTGGCAGCGAGAGGTAACTGTTTACAGTATCGTGTTTGAGGAGTCCTGGGGCTCACTGTAGCATTTTAATCAGGGGGAAATGGGATGATCCAATTTCCCAAAGCCTTGCATGGACTAGAAGACTGAGCCTTTTGTATTGTGATGTGGATCTATCTCCCTTGCGTCTGAAATTGGATTAAAGGATTGAAGTAGTCATTTTGCTTGGAAATCTTGCATAGTAGACCTTTACTGAGGCCATCTAGGGGCCTAATGAAGCGCAATTCATGACATGAACATGCATTGGATAAGAATGCCGATAAGAAAATATTAATAATAATAATAATGTGTTAACACTCTTCTGGTGTTAACACAGCTTACCAGTACAGTAACATGGCCGTCATCAACACAGAAGTATTCAAATCGCATGTCAGATAAAATGCAAATCCATCAATGCAAACACACTACAACTTTGAGTTCGAGGTAAGTCAAGAACCATTGAGCCATGTGAGTGAGTACCTAGGTTTTATTTTTATTTTTTTGTCGCAGAGCAATTTAAATGGGTTGTGACAAAGAAAAAAGAAAAAGAACATTTAAAACTTAAACAAACAAAAGGCACAAATTTTAATTAATTCCAAAATTCCAACATAAACCAAATTTGCATTTCCATAAAAATTAAAATCTCTAAATAATCAAAAAACACCACCCCTGCCTTCAGCCTGGTGGAGACAATAAAGTACTGAACATAGCAGGCCCACAAGATCGAAGCGATGCTTCGATCTTGTGGGCCTTGATCCAGTGAGTTTTGATCCAGTGAACATGTTAAATTTCTCTTTACGGCTCTTTGTTTCACAACAACAGTTTGGAAAAAACGCCACTGCGGCGCACAGTTTTACAAGCACTTACTTGCGTCAGAACAACGTGAAGCAGTCTCCTCCCAGTGAGGGGTCCTTCAGGTGGTCCGGTGCTGACCGTGGAGGTCAGGTAGCCTCCTGACACGATCATCAGCACCGACACTGCCATGAGGTACTGTCGCCTTCGCCTCCTCATCATTCTCCGTCTCCTCGCTGAGACACACACACACACAACATGAATTCATTTCGTCCTGACATACAGTAGATGTAGATTCTACAAAACATTCGCTCTGAAAGAACATACTGAAAGATTTGCGCTGCATTCTCACAGTCTCCCCCCAAAAAATAGCAGGTGTTCAGGGCAGGAATGCTTGATTCATGATTCTCATGTCATGTCAATCATTGCCTTTGAGAGGTGGGAACTTGGCAGTGATGATAATAATGACCGTTTTCATCCATACCATGCATGCACTTTACCTGATTCAGAGTTCCAGCAGAAGAAAACTGGACACAGGACAGAGATGAAATTCACAGCATCCACGCTGGCTGCAAAAGCACCCATTACAATCTACAGGAGCATAATGTGTATTGGGGGAAGGGGAAAAAAATAAGTAAATGGGGAAAAAAAAAAGTGAGTGTGTCAGGCTCAGATGTAACATTTCCCAATTGGGGGGACTTTTATTAGGCAAGCCAGCACTAATAATAACATCAGTTGTTGTTGAAGTTGCAACAGACACGCAGCATGTATAAAGCTAAAGGTCTGACTCAGAGAGTTTTCTGTTGTCAATGATGAAATGCTGTTGGTTTAGTGGTGCCACAACTGTACTCAGTTAGTAGCAGTAGTAGTGTTTCAAATCATTTTAATTATAAGCACTTTAATTTGAAAAAATCTTTGAAATTTGGGTTGTTTTATTCATGCCATCATGTTTGGTGGGACAGTCTGGGAATTTAGGCGGGCATTGCCCCTCCCCCCCATGCCCATGCCTAGATCCGGCCATGGGGTGTGTGCAGGGGCGGATTGGCACATATTTTCCCACCGGGACAATTTTGCCTTTGCCAGGCCACCCTGGGGGCGGCAGCTGGTTAACCAGATGTAACTCTTTGAGAGCGTAAAAATGAAACCAAATGGACCCTTGCGGGTCCATTTGGTTTCATTTTTACACCCTCAAGAGTTAGAATATTCATCAT
The DNA here is from genome assembly GCA_039105355.1 of Benthosema pterotum. Classification (NCBI taxonomy): domain Eukaryota; kingdom Metazoa; phylum Chordata; class Actinopteri; order Myctophiformes; family Myctophidae; genus Benthosema; species Benthosema pterotum. The sequence goes on along the minus strand of CM076976.1, from coordinate 1,936,385 downwards.
GTGAATTAGCCCAACTTAGTCTACACAACTAGAGAATGTAGAAGATTAATGAAACCAAATGGACCCTTGCCTTGCGGGTCCATTTGGTTTCATTTTTACACCCTCAAGAGTTAGAATATTCATCATGTGAATTAGCCCAACTTAGACTACACAACTAGAGAATGTAGAAGATTAATGGTCATTTTGATCTGTATGTTCCAGGCAGAGCATCTAGCGCATTCTAGTGCATTTTGGAAGTGCCACTAGTGCATTTTGTATCTTGTCCACTAGGCCACTAGGTTGCGCAGGCCACCGGGAAAACTCCCTGTACTCCAGATGGCCAATCCGGCCCTGCCCTGGGGTGTGTGTGTGTGTTGTGGACTCGTGGCGGGTTAACACATCTTACCACTACAGTCAGCTGTCTGGACAGAAGAGCCCCGACGGTGTTGCTCAGGTTACCCAGGAAACCATACAGGGAACAAGACGCTGAATCTCCAGGATGCTCTCCCAAGACTTTACATCGGTGCCAAACGAGTCTTAAAAAAGGGATGTGACATTTAAAGAGAGGAAAACAAAAAACAAACAAAAAGTGCAAACTTGCATGTTACGCACAAGTAGGCCATGGACTACTCGTGCATGAGCAGAGTGAGACAATATTCATGATGACATTAGCTAGACAGGTTTCTTACTTACGCTACCAGGCAGCCAACCATCCAATTGTCCAATCGTACCTCGAGGGAGGACTGACCACGGACGGACAGACGAACAGACAGACGGACAGGGGGTGAAACATAGTCACCACCTTATGGTGCAGACAATTATTATTTTATGTTTAGGCAAGAAATACCAATACCAGTATGTCTGGTTTTATGATGTCAGATGCAGGCAACAATGTGATTGGTTGAGGAAAATTCGAATCCCCTCCTCCTTGAAAGCGCTCAGACAGTGAACAATGTCAGACTCAAGCTTGAGGAACCTGAACTGGAGTCTGATAGTCAGGCTAGGTGCGTCTCCACAGTGTGAACATGGCGCTGGTGGCTACTCAAAGCCCGTTTAGAGGCGAAGGTCCTGTCACAGGGAATACAAACGAAGGGAATCTCCGCAGTGTGGATCCTCAGGTGCACGCTCAGGTTACCTACCTGATTGAAGCTCTTCTGACAGCATTTACAGACAAACGGCTTCTCTCCGCTGTGAACCCGCTCGTGCCTCACCAAGTTGGATAGATCGGTGAAGCCCTTGTGGCACTGTCGGCAAACGAAGGGTCTCTCCCCGCTGTGAATCAGCAGGTGAAGCTTCAGAGTAGAGAACTGACCGAAGCTTTTCCCGCAAAGTTGACAACAGAAGGGCTTTTCGCCCGTGTGGACGCGCTCGTGCCGCTTCAGCTTACTGAAGACCCTGAAACTCCAGTCGCACCGCTGGCAGGCGTGGGCGTAGCGGGGTTTCTTTCCCGTGTGAGAAGATGACCGTCGTGTCTTCTTTACTTCTCGTGATTGAGTTGTTAACGTCTCGGTGAACAGCCGGCGGTGGTCGTCGGATCTAGACCTACTGTCGTCAGATCTAGACGTCCTGTCGACGGCAGCGGCGTTGTCGTCTCCCATCTTCTGGCTGGTCACAGAGCCAACGTTGATTGGCCGAGAGGCTGCCGGTCTGGCGATCTGTCCGTACCTTGACGCGTAGAGGTCGTCATGGCTCTTGATCTTCACGTATGGACACGACTCTGAACGGAAAACCTGAGTCTGGGAGAAGTCGGCACCTTCCAAGATGGCTGCTGAGTCACTGTCAAAACCTCTGCTACACACGCATTGCGGTGCCATTGAATATAGCTTTGCAGTTCTCTGAAGATTTGCCACTGAAAAGAAAACGACTGCACTACAACTCGCAGATAAAACAGATGTTTAAACTAATTGTCTGCCTCGATCAATGCCGATTTGTGCGTGGCGCCGTCATTGTCTCCACCTGTATGGTGGAGAGTTTTACCCCGTGTCTGTCCGTCCGTGTGTCCGTGTCCGTGTGTCCGTCTGACCGTGTACGGTCCAGGACGCACCTGATTGGCCGGTTTAGGTGATGTCATCATATTAGCTCGCCCCGCTCATGCACGAGTAGGCCATGGCCTACATGTATGCTCACTCTGAGGTCTATCAGAGCCACAACCTGATCTGGCCTGGTGGAGACTTGTGCTGAAAGCCTGGACTAATTTATTAGCCACGGTGGCCTAGAAGTGGGAGTCAACCTTCCAGGGTGGGCGTGACTCCAAATGTGACGTAGCACAGCAGTGGCGGGGCAGGGGAGGGGCTGGGGATGACGACACACTGGTGAGAACAAATCAGATGAGCTCACCTGCCGTCCAAATTCGGACGGCACCCCGCCCCCAATAAAAAGCTGTAAACACAGGCATGGATCACAGCAGTGCTGGTTTATTGACTGCTGATGATGACGTAACCAATTTAATAGGTTCCAAGATGCTTAATATTGTTAAGGATCTTGGAACTAAATACACCACGGGCCAAAATAGAACTGGTACAAGTCGAGGGACGAACCCGGACTGTATTTCAACACATGGAGCACCGGTTTAAGAGGACTTTCCAGGAAAACAGCAAGTCATTTTCCTTCAAAAATCATGAATGTCCCTTAACCACTTGAACCCTAGCATTCCTATTCTGGAGGGAAAATTTGGCAAAAATATGCAGATGAACTTGTAGATAGGCTATTTTTGGAAAAGAGACTTGGTGTAATAAAACAAAACGACAAAAAAAAAAAAAAAAAGAATAGGGGCAACTCAAGTCTATATTTAGAATCTATAGAGGGCTAAAGTGGTTAATAGCAGGACGGAAAGTTGAAACTGCATGCATTCATAATGATACTGACTGCAGCTTTCTATTCTATGATTCTCAGTTTCCTCACCAAGCAGGCCATGGCCTACTTGTGCGTGAGCGGGGCGAGCTAATACTCATGACATTAGCTCTGAAGGTCTTTAATGGACACCATTGCATCATCACTTAAACTGGCCAGTCGGAGTACCCCCGAGGGACGACCGACCGTGCACTGCCGACCACGGAACATCGACCGCTGAACTTGCGCCCGCTCCTCTCACACAAGTAAAAACATACTACGCTAAAAAGTGGTGAAGTTGCGGAAGGTAACCAATGCTTCATCTAAACTCTGCGGCATGCAGTGTTTTGCCTTTCAGCACATCTACGACCAGAGGACCATCGCAAGGGACCTGACTTCCTCTGGTTGTTACTTAAAACAAGTAGGCTACTGTAGCTTCACTACAAGCTATTCCCAAAACTATGTAGTTAAGCCATGTAGCTTAGCTACTTGTAACAAGTTACTGTCTGGGCTCTCATTATTTATTTTTTTATATTAAAAATAGTTTTTAAAACTATGCATTTTATAATGTTTTTTTTTTTTTTTTTTTTAATAGTAGTGTTTTATAGTATTTGTATATTTGTGTGTTTTGAATGTAGGTCTACTGATTGACCTGAGCAAAACAACTTTCCCTTGTGGATAATAAAGAGATCTAAGCTCAATTCAATTGCACCCCAAAAATGTTTAACCTTTTCATAGTCAGTGGATTTTCTGTGGTCTGGAGGTTTTCTGACTCTGATGTTCCTGCTGAATGAGATGCGTCACATTCTGCAAATACTCTACATTATATGCCACATAGGATTTGCCAAACAGATATCACTGTTTCCACTGTTTATTTGTCTGTTATAGGAAATACAGAATTGGGGGAACTTTTTTTTATCATGTCCACAGTCTCCACACAACATCTCTAGTGTATATTGATGACATATTGAAATGTTGAAAATGGGTGGAGTTCCCCTTTAACGACATAGGCTACTGTAGTAAAATGTAAGGAAGTGAGTGGAATTCCCCCCTTTAACACAACAACAACAACAAGGACTGAATTTCATTCATTTTTGGCTACTGCCTGTATGATACAAATATACTTACAGTGAACAGGACAGCAGTAAAAGCGTCATGGATGCAGCACAGAGACCAAACGTGACACACAGCTTGATGTCAGAGTGCTTTGGAGCCTCAGAATAAAGACACGTTTTTATCGCATCCATGTGTAAAGAAAACTCATCGGCATCATCACGACCTGTTCTGGCGTGCGTTGCTGCTATGTAGGAGCCAAGTTCCCCCATCATGTCGTCAAACTGTGTCTCATAACATCCAATATCTTAAAACTGCTCATATCATGGTGCGGACTGGACTGGACAAAACGCCTCGTTGGTTTACCAGTCTGTTTCATCCAGTGTTGCCAACTGCCAAAATCCGAAATACACTGACTAGTGTCACTTCCAAAATGCACTGTGACTAGAATGTGCTAGATGCTCTGCCTGGAACATACAGATCAAAATGACCATTAATCTTCTATTTTCTCTAGTTGTGTAGACTAAGTTGGGCTAATTCACATGGTGACTATTATAACTCTTGAGGGTGTAAAAATGAAACCAAATGGACCCGCAAGGGTCCATTTGGTTTCATTTTTACGCTCTCAAAGAGTTACATCTGGTTAACCAACTATCCATCATTTAGCCTGGGGACCACTGGTTGAAAACCCACTATCATAGGAGGAAAAATGGTGAAAAATGGGGGTTTTATCTCTGGCGCCTGTCATTCAATTTCAACCCAACTCACCAGCCAAAAAGCACTAGATTTTCCGCCAGGAGTTTTTCCACTAATTTTGGCGCTAGGGGGGTCTGAAAAAGATCTAAATATGGCGACAAATGCGCCAAGTTGGCAACACTTGTCCGTTTCATCACTTTGACATTCAAATCCAGTGTGAGGCTCATTGGCGGCGGCGCGCCTCGGGCGCACCTGCGTCTTATCAGCGCAGAGTACATCCAGAGTTACGCAAACTCCGTTCACTTCATGGGGCCAGTCCAATGGCGGCTCTTCCACATAGACTTCTATGGAGAATGAGGACAACAAATAGGGACAGGTCCTGGACCTGAAGTAGGTAGAAAATGCAGTGGACTCGGGCAGCAGTCCAGCTTTAACGATCTTATTTTCATGTTTATTTTTAGATCTTTTTTTAGTAACAGCACAATATAAGGTAGACTTTAGTTGTTAAAAAACAGTTGACACGTTGTGCCCCCCACAGATATAATAAACTCCAGATTGTCCCTATTTAGGCTGCAAGAACAGCAGCTCGAGGCGCTCAATTTCTGACCCCTCAATGGCGCAACTCTAACACTAGATCGTTCTGGATCTGCGTGAGTCTCACGCACCAATGGCAATATGGTAGCCTATATCCTCATTTCTATGAACTGATAGCCTACTTTTGTAATATTGACCTACAGTGTTGGGAATATTACTTTACTTTGTCAATATATTACTTATTAATTATTACCTTCATTTTAAAGCAATATATTATATTACAATATTACGGTCTGAGCAAGTGTAATATATTAATATTACTTACAAAAAACATTTTTGACCAATGGCATACCTACAATAAAGCAAGCACACATGCTATCTGGCTAAATCCATATGAAATCAACTTGAAAAAACGTCACTCCTGAATAAATAATTTGATGACAAATGATAGAAAATAAGTAATTATTCAACTTTTGCAGTTGTCAATATGATTTCACAAGAGCATTTTCAACGAGACAGATTGACAGAAAGTAATATTGAAAGTAATGCAGTAATGCAGAATGAAAAGTATAATATATTAGATTGTTTTAGTTAAGTAATATATTTATATTACAAGTTACTGCATTTTGTTACGTAGTGCACATGTCCCAACACTGTTGACCTATGGTTTAAAATAAACAAATAAATGCACAATGGATTTTAATCATTGCATACACATTTGTTGAAATCAACCGCAATAGACCTACGCAGTGACGTCACCGCCCCGGTTCCAGAAGTGTTTTCCCCATTCATTTTTCTCATAGACTTTTGAAAATAATTTATCTAAAGACGATTACAACGCGGACAAAGCCAACTCGTGTCGTGACAAATCATGATGACACACACAATCTTTTGTGACAATCAAATAATTTCTAAGATGAGAAACGAAACAAAAAGTGTTGTATCCTGCCGTTTTCTACTTCTTGCTAATTAGATATTATATGATGATATTGTGTGTGTCATCATGATTTGTCACGACCCGAGTTGGCGTGGTCCGCGGCAAAATCGTCTTTATATAAATCATTTTCGAAAAGTCTAAGAGAAAAATGAATGGGGAAATCACTTCTAGAACCGGGGCGGTGACGTCACTTTGCAGGTCTGATATCCCCAGCACAGAAGAATGACATGTTGAAACAACCTATACACCATACCTGGGCATTATGCGGCCCAGGGGCCAAATGCGGCCCTTTGGCTGACTCTGACCGGCCCCTGAAAGGGTTTTAAACCAGTGGTCTGGGGACCATCAGTGGTCCTTGAGAGAGTTCCAAGTTAAATATGGAAAGTTGGTTAACCAGATGTAACTCTTTGAGCGTAAAAATTAAACCAAATGGACCCTTGCGGGTCCATTTGGTTTCATTTTTACGCTCTCAAGAGTTAAAATATTCATCATCTGAATTAGCCCCAAGTCTACACAACTAGAGAATGTAGAAGATTAATGGTCATTTTGATCTGTATGTTTGACTGTTTTGTTTCCCAAATCCAGCCTGGAATTATGGACAAAAGCAAAAATAAATCTTTAGGTTTTGGGGTCTGTGGGACTAAAATGTCATCAAATGGCGGTCCTCTGTGGCACAAATACTGAATAAATAGAGGTCGCTGGTGTCAAAATGTTTGGTCTTACGCTTACTTTTATCTTGAAATTAAATTAATATCACACAGACTTTAGTTCAGACTTTAGTCTTGGCCCTGCACAATATTTTATGTATCTCATTTGGCCCCTTGGGAAAAATAATTGCCCAGCCCTGCTATGCACAATTCCATGATATGGAACATCTGTCCCAGTCCCTCACAGCCTAATTTTAATTGCAGATATTGCTGTGAATTGTGATAGCCTATATTTTTGTTAAAACAAAAATGTTCTTGTTAAAAGGTTAAACCACTATACAGGTATATGTGCTAGTGTTTGTTCAATCCCAAAATCGTATCTCCATCTCTACAGTGGCAAAATAATTTAGTGAAACAAAATGAAAATTCAGACTGAGTGTCAGGCAAGAGTTTATCAGCTTGATTTCAAAGTGTTTCCAGTTCCGGGTATATCAACCTGAAAATGGAGAAACAGACTCATGACACACAATATGCACTACACAAAGCTTTCAAACAGTAACATTAAGCCGAACATTAAGTACTAACTTGAATGTCAGTATCAAAAGGTAGGAATAAAATGCGTCTTTATGTGTGTCCTTCTAGTGTTGGAAGCACTACAGGGGTTGACACTAAGGTCTCTAAAGACTTGCCCAGCCCCAGCGGGCAAGTGCAAGTCATGTTCTACTTGTCCTCAGGTCATGGTCACTTGCCCCCCCAAAATATATTGTAAATTTTGCATTTAAGTTTACTTCCTACTTGGGTGCTTTAAACCAGGGGTTTTCAACAAGTGGTCCGGGGACCACCAGTGGTCCCTGAGAGGGTTCCAGGTGGTCCCCAGCTAAGTTGGTTAACCAGATGTAACTCTTGAGAACGTAAAAATGAAACCAAATGGACCCTTGCGGGTCCATTTGGTTTCATTTTTACACTCTCAAGAGTTAAAATTCATCATCTTAATTAGCCCAGGTCGCAATGACCACCTTCAAGACAAATTCATCTTGTGTTGTGTTATAGTGCACTAAGTTGCACACTTGCCTGATCGGGCAACCAGGTAGCAGTCTTCACTTGCCCCACCATTTTTTTTTACTTGCCCCGGGCAAGCGGGCAAGTGTTAGTGTCAAGCCCTGCACTAGTAGTTATGACACCCCACACTGATCTATTCGCTGCCTTCTTCCTCTCCTGTCATGGCTGTTGTACATGACTGATAGCTGGAACCATCCACCACCTTGTGTTAAAATAACTACAGGTGCTGGTCAACGAATTAGAATAATTTGAAATAGTGCAACCTTAAAATCTTTGAATGCATTTCTTGTGCAGAAAGCAAATCAGGTGTTCACCGCACCTGTCCTACTTGTTAGAGTAATCACAGAACTGTTACCTGTAAAAAAAATTTGCTCAGCTGAGCTTTCCAAAAGGCCCATTTAGGCCATTTAACTGTGACACTGTTGTTTCATTGAATTAGAATAATGGAGAAACCGTTTCATTGAATTAGAATAATTTTTATTATAATTAGAATTATCATTTTCTCAGTATTTTGTGGCTGCCCCCTTGGCTTGTATGACTACCTGACGTCTCCGTGCAGGGGTTGACACTAAGGTCTCCAAGGCACTTGCCCATCGGGCAAGTGCAAATCAGGTTCTACTTGCCCTCAGGTCATGGTCACTTGCCCGCCCAAAAATATTTTGTAAATTTTGCATTTAAGTTTACTTCCTACTTGGGTGCTTTCAACAGGTGGTCCGGGGACCACCAGTGGTCCTTGAGAGGGTTCCAGGTGGTCCCCAGCTAAGTTGGTTAACCAGATGTAACTCTTGAGAGCGTAAAAATGAAACCAAATGGACCCGCAAGGGTCCATTTGCTTTCATTTTCATCATCTTAATTAGCCCATAGTGGTCACAGACCCAGTGGTCCCTGACCCCAGCAAAATGAGAGTTTGGAACCAAATGAACCTGGGAGAGATAGGTAGAGATAGCTAGAAAGCAGGGAAAGACACAGAGGCAGAGTGTAATGACTGCCTTCAAGACAAATTTATCTTGTGTTGTCTTATAGTGCACGAAGTTGCACACTTGCCCGATCGGGCAACCAGGTAGCAGTCTTCACTTGCCCCACCATTTTTTTTACTTGCCCCGGGCAAGCGGGCAAGTGTTAGTGTCAAGCCCTGTCCGTGGCATCGATTTGAAGAACTAGCTATCTCTACCTATCTCTCTCCCAGGTACATTTGGTTCCAAACTCTCATTTTGCTGGGGTCAGGGACCACTGGGTCTGTGACCACTATGGGCTAATTAAGGTGATGAAGTAAAAATGAAACCAAATGCACCCGCAAGGGTCCATTTGGTTTAATTTTTACGCTCTCAAGAGTTACATCTGGTTAACCAACTTAGCTGGGGACCACCTGGAACCCTCTCAGGGACCACTGGTTGTCCCCGGACCACCTGTTGAAAGCACCCAAGTAGGAAGTAAACTTAAAAGCAAAATTTACAATATATTTTTGGGGGGGCAAGTGACCATGACCTGAGGACAAGTAGAACCTGATTTGCACTTGCCCGATGGGCAAGTGCCTTGGAGACCTTAGTGTCAACCCCTGCACGGAGACTTCAGGCAGTCATACAAGCCAAGGGGGGCAGCCACAAAATACTGAGAAAATGATGATTCTAATTATAATAAAAATTATTCTAATTCAATGAAACGGTTTCTCCATTATTCTAATTCAATGAAACAACAGTGTCACAGTTAAATGGCCTAAATGGGCCTTTTGGAAAGCTCAGCTGAGCAAAATTTTTTACAGGTAACAGTTCTGTGATTACTCTAACAAGTAGGACAGGTGCGGTGAACACCTGATTTGCTTTCTGCACAAGAAATGCATTCAAAGATTTTAAGGTTGCACTATTTCAAATTATTCTAATTCGTTGACCAGCACCTGTAAGTGCATCATGTACTGTACTTGAGTATTACCATGCTGTTTCAATATTTTATACTTTGGCTCCAATACACCTCAGAGACATTATTTAGCTCATTTAGACATTTTTGAGTAGGTTTTAACTGTATTTTGAGGCAGATGCTTCTGTAGCCTACTTATGTAAGTTACTGTTTGAATACATTTTTTTTAAAGGAGTATCTTGAGTATTAAAGTAATGTCTGGAACACAGAGCATCCATTTGGTTCCATTTTATACAGGCTCTGACTTAAGTTGGGTCTGTGGCATAATGTATATAAAGATTCTTCTATTTAAATCTTTGAAATAAAAAAAAAAGTCAACCACTGCAATAAACAACCAAACTCACCCATCAAGACAACTCAACATGTCCCTCACTCTAGAGTATCTAGCCATCTACAGGTCAGAATTAATTCCTTTGGAATTACATTGTGTGAACAATAATATCAGTGTCCATTCCGCATGAAATGATTGAAGTCCTTATAGAGCATCATCTTTGTGGTTATTGTTAGGCATCCAGGTGCTTGGTGAGCCTGCGGACTTTCTCCTTCTTGTTCCGGTTGCCGTGTTTCTTCCAGGGTTTGCCCACTGCGGCCGTGCCGGCCGTGCCTGGGCCTACGGGACCGCTGCCGGGCTTGTAGCCCATATAGGACTGGACCCCCTTGGTGAGTGCCCGCACATTGTCCTAAAAACAGAGATCACCATGATTGTACTCATCATTTTTGGTTCAAACGCAGCCACATCTGCCACACTGAATACAGTACATCAGGGGTGCCCAAAAGGTAGATCGTGATCTACCAGTAGATCACACAGGCCATGCAGGTAGATCACATGACAGTCTAAAATGGCCCCTAAAATGTATAGATCTGTAACTCTTGAGAGCGTTAAAACGAAACCAAATGGACCCTTACGGGTCCATTTGGTTTCATTTCACACTCTCAAGAGTTAAATTATATTTTAAACATCTGAATTATGTAATTTCAAGAGTCCACACAATTAGAAAATGAAGAATAATTGTTATTTTGACCAATGTTTTGCCAGTTATTTCTCCCAATTGTGGACAAAAACGTGAAAGTTCTTAGTTTTTGGGTGCAAGAGACTAAATTTAACATCACAAACTGTCAACTCAAACCCCAAATACTTTTTTCAAATGTCAGTAGTAGCATGTAACAAGAAAACCTTCCAATTATCCCCCTCCACGCCTTGAAATGATGTGTAGATCTGTTGAGCCGGTCATTTTGAAATAGCTCTCAAGTCAAAAAAAAGTGTGGGCACCCCTGCAGTACATAATAACACTCTTGCCTATTTTTGATTATGAAGATACCTTGTACATGCATGCAGCTGAAAGTATTCTAAAAAACCCTGGATGCAATAGATCACAGTGCACTACGCTTTATTACAGGAGCAAGCTATAGAACCCATCATTGCAAGGGGTTGACACGAAGGTCTCCGAGGCACTTGCCCATCGGGCAAGTGCAAGTCAGGTTCTACTTGCCCCCAGGTCATGGTCACTTGCCCCCCAAAAATATATTGTAAATTTTGCATTTAAGTTTACTTCCTACTTGGGTGCTTTAAACCAGGGGTTTTCAACAGGTGGTCCCTGAGAGGGTTCCAGGTGGTCCCCAGCTAAGTTGGTTAACCAGATGTAACTCTTGAGAACGTAAAAATGAAACCAAATGGACCCTTGCGGGTCCATTTGGTTTCATCTTTACACTCTCAAGAGTTAAAATTCATCATCTTAGTTAGCCCAGGTCGCAATGACCGCCTTCAAGACAAATTTATCTTGTGTTGTGTTATTGCGCATTGAGTTGCACACTTGCCCGGTCGGGCAAGCAGGTAGCAGTCTTCACTTGCCCCACCATTTTTTTTACTTGCCCCGGGCAAGCGGGCAAGTCTTAGTGTCAAGCCCTGATTGTACACTAGTAGAATGGTGTTCTTCACTAGCACTCACTCACAAAGGTCCCAAAAAAACTACTTCTAAGCTTGGGGATGCTGCCTTCAGGATGTATGCTCCCCAGTTATGGAATTGTCAAGTTAAAAATGAATTGAAAATGGATCTCCTGACTTGATTCATGTGCTATTTTAACCCTTTGTGTACTCAACGCGTTTTGGTGTTTTATCTGTTGAAAAATAGCAGATATCGCGCCACCGAGTGGCGCGATATGAGCTTGTAGTTCTGCTATTTTTTGAAAAAATTGTGAAAATGTGCTGCAAATCTCTGACTACATTATTTTGGAAGCAAACATTTTTTAACACAATTTTTTGCTTCAGGGGATCCCTAGAACATCATGCTTTCAGATGGGGGTCTGCAGCCAAATATAGATAATTCTGGTGGTCCTTGGCTTGAAATATGCTAGCATCACTGACACAGGAACACAGATTTTTCAGAAAAAACTAGAATCTAGTGTCAGAAACTATAGAATCTAGTGTCAAAAACTCGATTCTAGCGCCAGAAACTAGATTCTAGTGTCAAAAAGTAGATCCTAGCATCAGAAACTATCATTTAGTGTCAATAACTAGAATCTAGTGTCGGAAACTACTGTAGAATCTAGTGTCAAAAGCTAGAATGTTGCTGCAGCTATAATCTGGTGTCAGGAACTACTGTATAATCTGGTGTCAGAAACTACTGTATAATCTGGTGTCAGAAACTACTGTAGAATCTAGCGTCAAAAGCTAGAATGTTGCTGCAGCTATAATCTGGTGTCAGGAACTACTGTATAATCTGGTGTCAGGAACTACTGTATAATCTGGTGTCAGAAACTCGAATCGAGGGTCACGACACAATGGGTTAAAAGAATGCCAGCGGACATTATCTTAGAAGGATTATACACTTGCTTTTTTGTCATAAGACGGCCTAAGATTCTCTTTTTGGTTTTAATTTTAGGTGTCACTCTTTGTGATATCTACTTTTGTATCCTGTACCTATGTCACATACTGTATGTTAAATCATTTCTGTAAATGTCTTAACTTTATACAGGGCGGCATTGAAAATTGGATTACCCTGAAATAAAGATTACCAACTAACTACTACACCAGCATCATTATTGTAGAATTGCTTTTTGACTTGAATAATCTTGAACAGCCGTCAGCAGTGTTGCCAACTGCCAAAATCCAAAATGCACTAGTGGCACTCCCAAAATGCACTAGAATGCGGCTAGATGCTTGCCTGGAAGGGAATATATGAACCTACAGATCAAAAAGACCATTAATATTTTATATTTTCTAGTTGTGTAGACTTGGGCTAACACACATGAAGAATATTTTAACTCTTGAGGGTGTAAAAATGAAACCAAATGGACCCGCAAGGGTCCATTTGGGGGGCTGGAAACAAGATCGCTACAGGGTTTTCTTTCGATAATCCCGTTGGCTGTGCTTGACTGTACCCTGTAATGATTTCATTTATGTATGACTGTACTCTGTCCGATCACTTTTCTGGCAATAAACCACTCAATCAATATACAGGCAAATTGTAGCATTATATATCCTCAAATATTAGGAATTAGGGATGTTTTATGACAGCTGATACTCAGCTGTACTCTCCTTGTTCAGTCATGTGAAAGACGTTGGTAAAAAATATATACTGTATATTGGTATATCGTACCTGATGGAAAAAGTTCTTGTCCACCACGTTTTCTATTCTCTTGACCTTGCGTTGTTTGTTGGCTGTCTTGGAGGTTGGGTCAGTAGTGTCAGCTGATCCGTCTGTTTGGAACTTGCTGTGCTGAGGCTGGAAGTCTGCAGGGTCCATGTGGGGAGGTGGGTGGCAGTACAGCAGCTTACCCTGAAAGGTCCATTTTGGTGGAAACATAGACAATCAGAATCAAGCTTTATTGTCACATCCAGGGCTTGACACTAACACTTGCCCAGTCATTGCACTCTGCCTCTGTGTCTTTCCCTGCTTTCTAGATATCCACAATTCCAGGCTGGATTTGGGAAACAAAACAGGCAAATTAACATACACATCAAAATACCTCTAGTTGTGTAGACCTGGGCTAATTAAGATGATGAATTTTAACTCTTGAGAGTGTAAAAATGAAACCAAATGGACCCGCAAGGGTCCATTTGGTTTCATTTTTACGTTCTCAAGAGTTACATCTGGTTAACCAACTTAACTGGAACCCTCTCAGGGACCACTGTTGGACCACTGGTGGTCCCTGTAAGTAAACTTAAATGCAAAATTTACAATATATTTTTGGGGGGCAAGTGACCATGACCTGAGGGCAAGTAGAACCTGACTTGCACTTGCCCGATGGGCAAGTGCCTCAGAGACCTTAGTGTCAACCCCTGCGTGACATTACAAGCAGATGAAACTCTTGTTTGTGTGGGCACATCATTGCAGTAGAAACAAGACAGAAACAAAGTGGCCAAGCCCTTAACTGCGTAATGTCGTCATCGTATGATAATATAGGCAAACAATTTAGCCTGTATGTGTGATTCTTAAAACACAAATCAGTTCAGTCTGTGTGATGAAACCAGACCTTGTTTCTCTTCAACAGTCTGACTGTTGAGACTTTATTTGAAGACTAAAAACCTGTAGGGCAGTGGTCATGTGGTCCCCAGGCTAAATGATGGAAAATGGTTAACCAGATGTAACTTTTTGAGAGTGTAAAAATGAAACCAAATGGACTCAAATGGGTCCATTTGGTTTCATTTTTACTCTCAAGAGTTAAAATATTCATATGTGAATTAGCCAAAGTTGTTATCTGTGTTCGCCCGTTTTTTTTTTTTTTTTTTTTTTTTTTCTTTTTTTCCCCCCGAAATCTAGCCTGGAATTCTGGAGGAAAACAAAAGAAATCTTGTTTTGGGATCTGTGGGGCAAAAAATGCCATCAAATGGTGGTCCTCCGTGGTTCAAATGCTGAATAAATAGTGGGCCCTGGTATCAAAATGGTTGAAAAACGCTGCTCTAAGGATTATGTTTCCCTGTGCATTCTGCTTCAAATCCTCTCAGATGTGCAATGTGATGCCTGGATCAACACCCAGGCTGCTGATGGGGGGGCGTGACAACGCAAGCATAAAAATAAAACAAAACTTAGTCGGTCGCAGGAATGTGCACGAGACGAGCAACGCGCGTGACAGTTTCACAGCACTGCACCCACGTAATTACGCTCGCATTGTCTCCACCTCAGCTTCTCTGAGGCATCCACATTCATGTGACATGAGAGGTGCCCTTTCATCATCATACATCGTGGCATTTCGTGCTGAGCCAAACAAATCAATCACACCACACACAAAAAACTAATCGGTCAAAATTGCAACTAAACACTTCAGTCAATGGTGTTAGGTCACTTTCCTGGGTTATTTCTTGAAGCCATAACCTTTTCCTGGGTTGCAGGGATTTTATTTTGACCGAATTCATGGGTTGTTTTATTTGGTTATTGGTTTTGGGTTGTTTTAATGAGAATAACCAATTTGTTAGGTCACAGACTTTGGTTGATGCCGCGGTGCACTGTGGGTATTGTAGAATTTCTCGGACAAAATGACGAAAAATGAAATTATTTATACTTTTTACAGGAACAGATAGGATACTAATGCCGAGGAATGCATCCAACACTGTAAACACAACACTGCAACGACTTTTCCTTCAGACCGGCACTCAGACCGTTACTCAGACCGGTACGGTAACCAATTTGTTAGGTCACAGACTTTGGTTGATGCCGCGTGCACTGTGGGTATTGTAGAATTTCTCGGACAAAATGACGAAAAAATGAAATTATTTATACTTTTTACAGGAACAGATAGGATACTAATGCCGAGGAATGCATCCAACACTGTAAAACACAACACTGCAACGACTTTTCCTTCAGACCGGCACTCAGACCGTTACTCAGACCGGTACGGTAACCAATTTGTTAGGTCACAGACTTTGGTTGATGCCGCGGTGCACTGTGGGTATTGTAGAATTTCTCGGACAAAATGACGAAAAATGAAATTATTTATACTTTTTACAGGAACAGATAGGATACTAATGCCGAGGAATGCATCCAACACTGTAAACACAACACTGCAACGACTTTTCCTTCAGACCGGCACTCAGACCGTTACTCAGACGGTACGGTAACCAATTTGTTAGGTCACAGACTTTGGTTGATGCCGCGGTGCACTGTGGGTATTGTAGAATTTCTCGGACAAAATGACGAAAAATGAAATTATTTATACTTTTTACAGGAACAGATAGGATACTAATGCCGAGGAATGCATCCAACACTGTAAACACAACACTGCAACGACTTTTCCTTCAGACCGGCACTCAGACCGTTACTCAGACCGGTACGGTAACCTTACCCGTCCACATACTCGCTGTAGTTTAAGTCAGTGGGACGTTCTGACCCAATGACGTCACTGGGTCAGAATCTGACAACTTGGGAAGCACGGCGCTGGAGCCACAGAATCCCAATGTTATTAATCAGGAGGCCATTAGCATGTATGCTAATGACCAACACCACACAAAGAGTGTTGAAAAGTGGTGAAGTTCCCCTTTAAATGGGTGGAATTTCCTTTAATAAAACAAATGGGTTAACTGAATATTCTGTATCAATTCAACTGGCAGTTGGGTAATCTTGACCCTCAAAATTAGGTTATTAATGCAAGCTAATATGTTCGGTCAAATCAACTGGTACTTAGGTTATGTTGACCCTCATAATTGGGTTATTAATGTAACCAAATGCATTCGGTCAAATATAATAACACGCATTATTCGGTCAGATTGACCAAAGACCCAGTTGGTCCTTATTCAACCTCTACGTTTGGTTGAAATTTGACGAAGTTAGGTTGTTTTTGACCATTGGTTTTTCTCTGTGCATGTGGTACACTGCCACACAAATTTGGCCATAGGAGGGTCCAGGGCCCCTCAAAAAGCGCAGGCTGGCTGCCCAAGTGAAAGGACCTTCAGAGTTCTACACTCTCTAGTTCAGGGGTGGGCAATTATTTTTCCCCAAGGGGCTACATGAGATACATAAAATATTGTGGAGGCCAGGGCCAAGACTAAAGGCTGAACTAAAGTCTGCCAAGTATTAATTTAATTTCAAGACAAAAGTAAGAGTAAGACCAAACCTTTTGATACCAGGGCCCTCTATTTATACAGTATGAGCCACAGAGGACCACCATTTGATGCCATTTTACCCCCACAGACGCCAAAACTAAAGATCTCTTCTTCTTCTGTTTTCGTTCACAATTCCAGGCTGGATTTGGGGAACAAAACAGGCAAACATAGACCAAAAATGACCATTCTTTTACATTACCTGATTGTGTAGATTTTAGGTAATTCAGATGATGAATATTTTTTTTTTTAAACTCTTGAGAGTGTAAACATGAAACCAAATGGACCCGCAAGGGTCCATTTGGTTTCATTTTTACGCTCTCAAAGAGTTACATCTGGTTAACCAACTCTCCATATTTAAGTGGAACTCTCTCAAGGACCACTGGTGGTCCCCGGGCCAGTCAGAGTCAGCCAAAGGGCCGCATTAGGCCCCCGGGCCGCATAATGCCCAGGTATGCTCTAGTTCATAGTACAGAGATGATGATCTGGTGTGTTAAATGACTTAATTCAAACAGTAGTTGCAGGCTAGTTTATTTGACCCTCAGCTGAGGGCCAGATGGGTGGATAGAAACGTGACCTAGTAAATTGACATTAAAACACCTGGCAGGGGTTGACACAAAGGTCTCCGAGGCACTTGCCCATCGGGCAAGTGCAAGTCAGGTTCTACTTGCCCTCAGGTCATGGTCACTTGCCCCCCAGGTTCCAGGTGGTCCCCAGTTAAGTTGGTTAACCAGATGTAACTCTTGAGAACGTAAAAATGAAACCAAATGGACCCTTGCGGGTCCATTTGGTTTCATTTTTACACTCTCAAGAGTTAAAATTCATCATCTTAATTAGCCCAGTTCTACACAACTAGAGAATGTAGAAGATTAGGTCATTTTGATGTGTATGTTAATTTGCCTGTTTTGTTTCCCAAATCCAGCCTGGAATTGTGGACATCTAGAAAGCAGTGAAAGACACAGAGGCAGAGTGCAATGACTGCCTTCAAGACAAATTTATCTTGTGTTGTGTTATAGTGCACTAAGTTGCACACTTGCCCGATCGGGCAACCACCAGGTCTTCACTTGCCCGACCATTTATTTACTTGCCCCGGGCAAGCGGGCAAGTGTTAGTGTCAAGCCCTGCCTGCAGTTACTATTATCCTTTGTGGTCCAAGTCTCCCACCTACCGGCACCTAAATAGTTTACAACAAACTCCAAAACAAAGGTTTTTTTTGTCCTTTCCTTACATTTTTCTAGCCTGTTATTGCTTTAATGCTTTATTTATATAGGAAATGTATAGGAAGACAGCAAGTTGAGGGTAGTCATGGGAAAAGACAGGCTCCAGAATCAATCTGGCAAAGAGACCCTGCAGCCATCTGGGTGCCATATTAACCACTCACCCACATGTGCAGGGGCGGATTGGCACATATTTTCTCACCGGGACAATTTTGCCTTTGCCAGGCCACCCCGGGGGGGCAGCTGGTTAACCAGATGTAACTCTTTGAGAGCGTAAAAATGAAACCAAATGGACCCTTGCGGGTCCATTTGGTTTCATTTTTACACCCTCAAGAGTTAAAATATTCATCATGTGAATTAGCCCAACTGAAGGCCTATTCAGAGATGGATTTTCGGTGCCCACCGCGACCACCGCGACCACCGTTTCCTACAATATGACGTCATACCACCGCTACCACCGCACCTCCCAGCCCTCCTCTCGGATTTTACTAACCACCGCACCGCGCGGTGGTTCCAGTACTCTAGGAGCACCGGTTGCTTGTTTTTAACGGCTGCCAGCTGGTAAAAAAAAAAAAGAAAGAAAAGAAAACACAACACAGCACGACGGCCAGGAGGAGAACGAAGGGATTCAATGATAGACACAATGACATAAATACTATACGAAATAAACATAAAAGCAGCTGAATTTATTATAATTGAGGGAGGTAGGAAGTAGAGAGAAAAGCAGAGGGGAAAATAAACAACAATGGACGCGAGGAGAACAGGTGGGAGGGGGAGGGGGAGGGGAAATGCGGTGGTCGCGGTGGTGACAGACTATATAATAGCGCGCGGTGCGGTGCTCTGAGCGGTGGTCGCGGTGGCCACCGAAATTCTAGACTCTGAAAGAGCCTTTAGTCTACACAACTAGAGAATGTAGAAGATTAATGGTCATTTTGATCTGTATGTTCCAGGCGAGCATCTAGCACATTCTAGTGCATTTTGGAAGTGCCACTAGTGCATTTTGGATCTTGTCCAGCAGGCCACTGGGTGACGCAGGCCACCGGGAAAACTCCCTGTACTCCAGATGGCCAATCCGCCCCTGCCCACATGTGCACCCCATAAAAGAGATAAGCTTTTTGAGCCCATTATGGAACTTACACTGACATAATCCTTCAGGATGTATCGGGCTGATCTGGGCTGGTCCGGCTGACCATGTGATGTCATATAACCCCTCATGTCTAAAAAGAAAAGTAAAATGCATGTTAGTTATGACAACTGACTTCTGTCGCCTTCTGTGATGTCTTCTGTGACTCTTAAAAAAAGTAAATGAGAGGAGGCGGAGGTAACATTTATCCCAATTGGGGGGGGGGGGGGGGGGGGGGGGGGGGGCAGGAGAAAATGGTATGGGTGTGGCTTCGTCGCCCGTGACACTTCGCGGCCATTTTCGGTTACAGGACTTTTATTAGGCAAGTAAGACATCAATAATAACATGATACATCCGTTGTTGTTGAATTACCAACAGACACGCAGCATAAAGCTAAAGGTCTGACTCAGAGAGTTTTCTGTTTTCAATGATGAAATGCTGTTGTTTTAGTGGTGAGACGACTGTAGTTAGTTCGTAGCAGTAGTAGTGTTTCAACTAGAAACAAAATTTCTAAGAAATTTTACTGTGTGCCTGCCACTCGCCAAGTGTGTGCAAACTTTCGCGGGAGTTGGCATGCTAACATGCTATGCTAACGTAGTAGCAAACCCTAAATAGTATCGACCAATCAGAATAGGGGCGGGGCTAAGTTACACCAATCAACGTCAGGGACTCATTACCCGAGTCCAATGATGCCACCCATATGTCTCTATGACATAGCATTGTGGAGTTATGGCAGGAAATAGTATCAACCAATCAGAATAGGGGGCGGGGCTAAGTTACACCAATCAACGCCAGGGACTCATTACCCGAGTCTAATGATGCCACCCATATGTCTCTATGACATAGCATTGTGGAGTTATGGCAGGAAAGTGCATGCGTATGCGTGCGTGCGCGCACGTGTGTGTGTGTGTGTGTGTGTGTGTGTGCGCGCGTGTGTGTGCGTCACACACTCCATATTTGGGATGTCTAACCCCATGGAGAACTCCATGAGCAAGTACACTATGCAGCAAAGCATAGACTGGAGAGGAGAGCATGTGTGTGCGTGTCTCTGCGCGCGTGTGGCTAGTGGCAGCCATCTAATTAGGTCCTAATCTGTTACACCTGTGTTCAGTGTGTCAGTACAGATACTATTGTCCATTAGTTTAAACAGGGAGTATATGGGTAGCACTCTCTTGGAACGAAGGCCTCTCACGCGAAAATTAAAAACTCGTAAGCGTTTACTTTTTTCGATGTGGGCGTTACGACTTCGCAAGCTATGTTGTGTGCGATCGTGGTATCGGTACGATAAAAGACGTGGTCGTGAGAGCGATTTAAGAATTTGCATTTGAAAAGAAACGTCAAACGCCAAAATGCAGCACATTACAATGTATTTAATATGGAGACGGGAGGTTACGTCATCTCGCTCTGAGGCCCGTAGCACCGGTTCTGTAATTGACTGGGCTTTAGTGGTCACATTGGGTGAAAGGCGAGAAGTTTTTCTACAAAATGTCCGAAAACCACGCATGTAAAGCGAATATTGTGGCCGTGAGGACGATTTGTTCGGTCATGACCCGAACCTCGAGACACTGCATCTCGCACTCTGTTTCACTCGCTCACTGGTCGTGCGAGCCTCTAAGCTCCGCTAAATTCTCGAACCATGCACACTTTGAACTGCGATAGCGGACAAACCGTGCAACATATTTCGAATACCGCCTGAACCGTGACGAAGTCGAGAGCCGCGTCTGCTGTTTAAAGTTAAAATCGTGTTTCTACGCACAGTGTGCCAGAGTAATGTGGCTCCAAATAAGCGCTTCTTTTTCTGATGTTTTCGGTGTGCCCCCATTCATTTCGAATGGGGATTTTTTGCGTCGTTTATTGCGAATTACGTTGGCACGGTAACGCGTATCGGAAAGAAAAGCACAAGCACATCTTTCCCGGCCGAGCCGCACGTTTCGATGTATATATTGCGGGGATTGTGCAAACCGTGCGGCCGGCCATAGCGGTCAAAATTTCGGATATAAATATGTCTGATTATGGATTAAGTTGACGAATCACAACCTGTGTGCTTCTGCCATACTGGCAGGCACACAGAATTACTTTTAAATACTAGAAACAAAATTTCTAAGAAATTTTACTGTGTGCCTGCCACTCGCCAAGTGTGTGCAAACTTTTGCAGAAGTTAGCATGC